>CM060928.1:637302586-637305086 GCA_030765085.1 Allium cepa | reverse complement strand
ATAGGGGTAGATTGATAGAAACCTCTAGTAAAATACCCACCAGTACCCGTAACCCAGCGGATAAAGTACATTACATAGTACATTTTAGGGATTGGCGACTTACCCATTCAGTGACTTTGGCACCGGACGTTCCCAAAATGGGTACTATCCGGTCGGGTGAATTAGAGAATAGACAGACGCCTGTTGGCATTCCAGCTTTCCTTCTCTTTTCAGGGCCTATCCGAAAGAGAATCCAGTACCTCTTGGTCGTGAATAGGACGAACCACCTCCATGGATATCTTTGCTTCGGAACAAAACAATTAGAATTAGGCTCGGTCAACCGGAATATGTATTATCCATATGGGAGATCTTCCAATTGAGAAGATCCATCGACCTGAGACGAAGAGAAAGGTCTATCTATTTTCTTTAGTTATTCAGTTAAACCAATGATTCGTTATTGGAGCAGATAGCAACAATCGTTTCATCGGACATGCGTATTTTTTCTTTTCCGACGGATTTCCATGGTTTCATTAATGGAAATTCTTTGATGTAGTGAGTAATAGGCTCTGGTTGTTCACCGTTCAAGAATTCTTGTTTAGGCAGTTCATATCATCCATACATAGTGTTTTGATCTAAGATTTCAATTCTTCCATGCTTCAGCAGTAGCATATTGCTCCATGGAGCTAAGGTCCAAAATATGGAATAAACAAGTGTTTCCACGACTCTACCACCCGGCGAATTCTGTTCCACTTAATCCCCTTTTCATGGCCACATATCTTTACGGCTAAGGAATGGGAAATCTTTCCCCTGTTACATGAATCAAATATTTCATTTCATCCGGGAAAAGCCATCTCTTTCTCCACAATGTCTTTGCCATTTGATCCAATAGCGTTCCGTTAGATAGGAAGAGATTTGATAAATACTGATAACTCTCGGATGGAGTATTAGAACGGAAAGATCCATTAGATAATGAACTATTGGTTCTAAGCCATCTCTGGCGATGAATCAACAATTCGAAGTGCTTTTCTTGCGTATTCTTGATGAACCAGTGTCTAGATATAGATGTAGAAGAATTTGTTTGGGAAGTAATAAGCCCCTTTGACATCTCTTCATCTGCAAAGAATTCTCGACGCGAAAACACAGAGACAAAGGGCTGATCTTTGAATAGGAAAAAGAATGGATCTGCAGGGTCCCAAATGAATTGGCTTATTCGAAAAAAGCCTTGTTCTTTGGACGATCTATCTCGTGTCTGGTACTGCATGGTTCCACTCTGCAAAAACTCCGAATCATTCTCTTGAAGCTCATCCTTTTTATGATAAATGATCCGCTTGCCCCGAAATGACCCGGCCCAAAAGGGAAATCCCAATTCAGTGGACCTTTCGATACAATCAAATAGATTGCCACAAGGGCGCCATATTCTAGGAGCCCAAACTATGTGATTGAATAAATCCTCCTCTATCTGTTGCGGGTCGAGGGCCCCTTCCCCTTCTTCAAACTCCGATTCGTATTTTTCATAGAAAAATCTCTGATCAACGATAGAAAAAGATCCATTTTGCATCATATCTAACGGATTCCTTGGTTCGGACCGAAGAAGTAATTTCACTCGATTATTATCAAACGGACTGCAATCCTTTTCTGTCCGTGAGGATCCCGCCAGAGCGCCTTCTACTTCTAATAGGCCACGAACTAGATCAGAAGCATTCTCAACGATTCCATAAGAAGTGATCCTATTTTTTTCACCGGATCCGGGTCCGGGTGAAGACCAAAGATCTTGAGCGACCAATCCGGCAGAACAACTCAAAAGATAAAGAAGTATCGTTAATTTCTTCATGCTCGTTCCAAGTTTGAAGTACCATTTGTACAAATAGGAATCTCCTTCCTTACACGATTTCTTCTTCATATAGATAGATATAGGATCTATGGGGCAATTACTTAGAAGTACATTTTGTGCAACGGCCCTTCCTATCTGATAGAAAAAGACCCCATGATCCTGAACCGATCTTACCTGGGATCGCAAATCCCAAGTTTGTCTATGAAGAGCGGATCTAATTGTATTAGTTTCTATAATTGATTTCTTCTGTGTAATACTAATTGATAGGGCCTCATTGATAAGTGCTACAAGATCTCGTGCATTAGAACCCATGGTTATGGACCCGAATCCGTTAGTATGGAACATTTTCTTTTCCAAGTGAAATCCCCTAGTATATGAAAGAATGAAAAAGTGCTTTCGTTGTTGTGGAATAAGAAGCCTTCGTATCTTAATGCATGTATTTAATTTATTCGGAGCTATTAGAGCGGGATCCACTTTTTGGGGAATATGAGTCGAAGCAATAACAAGAATATTTCTAGTGGAACATCTTTCACAATCCCTGAAGAGATAGTTCTCTAATAGACCGAGGGATAAGTAATTCGACTCATTTACATACAGATCGTGAATGTTTGGAATCCATATTATGCAAGGAGACATTGCTTTTGCTAATTCGAATTGAAGGGTGATATCAAATCGGTCTATTTTCGGCGT
>CM060928.1:630035895-630547086 GCA_030765085.1 Allium cepa | reverse complement strand
CTATAATTGTTATGGTAGTAGTGTTTAGTGTAACAGCCCTAGTTTTTAGCTATTTATTTCTTTTAATTTTTTTGTTTTTAGAAATATAATTTATATAAATTGTGTTTACCAATATTGTTTAAATATTTAATTTAGAGAATTAAACTCGTTAATTTAATATGATTTTTGTAACTAAATTTAAGAAGAAGAAAAAAAAAGGAAATTTTTATAATGTATAATGAAGTGAGTGGTAACTAAATGTTTTGGATATTATCATAATATCTGTTGTTATACCCATTCCCTAAAAATAATGAAAAGGAGAAAATTTGTAACATATTAAAGTAGTTAATTAATTATGTTAATTTGGTAGGTTATGACATGCAAATCATGTTGGTGGAATATTCTCAATTTTGACATATTAATTATGTTAGCAGTGAACATTGTTAAGCAATTTAAAACAATGAAACTTACAATCAATTTATTTGATAAATCTACCTTATTCCTAGTTAGCAATTCAAAACTTGAATAAAGGCACATACGGATATTTTAAAATGGAGTTAATGACAATTAATAGATATTTCAAAAAGAAATTTATGACAATTAATAGAGAAATTAATTGTAAAATTTCAGTAGTTGACCAGAATTAATTTATTGAATAATTAATGCAAATTAATAAAATTGATGAAAGATAAATAAGTTAATTCTTTTGGTTAATGGCATGAGGACACGAGGTTAATCCCCATTTTGTAGGAGAAATCTGCCCGTGTAACCAGTCCGGCTACCAGTGCCTACAAAGCGGACGGATTAATGTGAGACGTCGCAGGATTGATAATTAACAAAAAGGGTTAATTAACTAATTAAGTTAGTAACCAAATTTGAGTATGTGATTAAAGGAGGATAATTAATTGGTAATATGGTAATTAATTGAAATCAATTAAGGAGGGTAATTAAAAGGGATAAGGTAATCAATTGAAATCAATTAAAGGCAATTAAAGGGGAATTAATTGATTAGAAGAATATGGAAATCAAATTTGCCTTCCTTTGCGCGTGACACAAAATTTTATTCTTTTAACATTTTGACATTTGCCTCTTACCATTTGTTTCTTGAGCATGTCACTGTATTCATTTATTCACGCAGCCTTATCCACAAAAATATCAACTCTTCCAATTGCCATTTTTCCTCTCACCTAAATTAAATGCATTCAAAATTTAATCTTGCCTATCTTTGCAAATTTTCGCATACCCATTATATCTCTCTGTTTCCACTGCGTTTGTTTTGCAATAAATAAATTTTTCGAACCATTGATCAAGTAAATATTTATGTAAGCATTTATTACTTTTGCCTTTTCAGTTAAAAGCTTTTTCATTGCTTACCATAAATCACGCAAGAGCTCAAGTTTTGCTTCCTCAATCAAATCTGTTCAAATTTGCAGTAACGCATGCTTTAAATTTAGATTATAACTGGTATAAATCACGCAAGCTATCTAAAAAAAAAATATCCAAAAGAGTGATATCGTTCAAACATAAAACTGGAAAGAGAAATCAACGCATGCATTTATCACAATTTTCGTGTAGCGTTCAAACAAGAAGAACTGGAAATAAATCTCTTGCCTAAACGCATGCACTCAAAAATCAACGCTTGCATTTATTTCTTACGTTTTCAAACCTGCCTATTTATCTCCCCTTTTTATTTCGCAAGTTTATCTATAAATACTTTGCCTCATTCACATAAGTTTTCATATCTCCTTGTTTGTCCCTCTCTGGTACAAGCTTCTATCAGGTAAATAATTTGCATTGTTTATTTCTTTGCTTCTTCCAATTTTCCTTCCTCCTTCTTGTGTTCTCTGATTTCCTTGCTCGGCTACTTCCCCATCATGCCGTGCCATTTATAAATACATATAGAACTTTGTTAGTAGTAGGCTGGAAGAAATGATATAAATTGATTGTAGGAAGCTAGACTATGGAATTAGTGTAGTTATGATGTAGTTAGTGGTATTGTGGATTTGGATAAGTGCAGTTTGAAGAGGAAGGCATAGAAAAAAAAAAAGAATTACAATTTAATAATGGAGAAGATAAATTGATAAGGAGAAAATGATATGAAATGTTGTTTAATTCAAATAAACAATATTGTATGAATAAATCTTGGGTGAATATAATAAAATGACATTTATTTCAATTTTTAATGGTTGAAATAAATTTAAGATGGTTAAAAATAAATTTAACTACTTATTTGAGAATTTGGGTGGATAAATATCAATGGATTGTATTTATTATGGTTAATAAAAGGATATTGGTGATGTATACCAATAATCACCTTTTAATGTTTAATAATAAAAGTAAAAGAAGAAATAATTTGCCTAAACATGATGAACATGTATGTGAAATAAAGTATTATTTAATGAATTCGAATGTAGTTAGTGGCTACATTTGATTAAATCGAATAATTTGAACAGTATTGTGTTTGTTGCCAATATTGTCATTTTATTTAAATAAATATATATGAGAATGAAAATAATTGATCATGATAAATATGATTAAAAATGTGAGAAATAATTTAATAATGTCTAAACATGTATTTGTTTTGTTTGGGTGCATAACATCTTTTTATTCAATCAATTGTATTAAATTTGCAATTTATTTTGCAATTTATTCAATTTATTTTATGCATGCGTACGGTTGAAGTATGGGCCTAGGATATGTTGAGACGGTTAGCGGGTTGTAGTAGTCGAGCAAGTTGAACTAAATTTCTTTTATTCTATTCGTTCCAGTTGTTCTGAAATTTTGCTTTGACCGTAATTTTTAAATTCGCGTACTTGGTATTTGGATCTTATATATTTAAGTCAAGGCTTTGCATCCGCCGAAGTTTGATCGTGCTTTCCGTTTTTTTTTTCCCGAAGTAGATACCGTGTTTGATTTAGATCCACTGCAGCGTTTAAGGTGAGTATTTCTCACCAGACATATGTACATATATTTTGTGAATTATCGCAAGTGTATGTGTAAAAATTTTATTTAAATATTATCTGTCTGTAGTATAACGTAGAATGATGAATCCCATTTAAATTGACACCTCATCAGTTATTATCTGTTGTATTATTTCTGCAGTTATATTATATTATTGCTTATTTACTGCTTAAATCACCACTGCAAGTTCCCTGTTAAATTTAGATTGTTGTGGGCTGAAATGATAGGCCTAAATGATGATTACTGTGCTATTATTATGTTAACTGTTTAACTGTTAACTTGGGATTGCGGGTTTGAAATGATAGAACCCGGGGTTTGTAAATTACGGATTGAAATGATATAAATCCGTATCACTTGACCTAGGCTAGAAAACTATATACAGGCCCGTGGTCCTTATAATATTTTCTGAAATATTTAAAATTATTTTGGAAGTTAAATATTTGATTTAATATCTTTAAAGGATTTTATATTGATTTTGAATGAGTTATAAATGTTAATAAATAAATAAATAAATATTTGAATAAAATTTTGGAATATAACTTATTTTGGAAATTCTGGATTTTTGAAAGGATAAGATTTCAGTTAAGAAATATATATATAAGTTATATTTGGAAATATTTATTAAGTTAAACAATCTACTAAAGCATTTAAATGCTGTCTTTTGAAATTGGACTAGTTTTACCCGTAACTTTAGGTAGCATTTCCTAAGTGCTATAGAATCTGGAATTTGATTGTTTTGAAATTTAAGGAATTTGATAAATTATATTTATGTTTAAGTTTTGGAGACCTTTAAGATATGAGATTTATAACTGGATTTTTCTTAATAAATTTAAGATGAACATTCTAGTGTTAAGTAAATTTTGAAATTATTTAATGGCATAATTTTGGAGTTTTATCTATGGAATTTATGGGAATATTCAAGACGAAATAATAAACACTAATTTGTTGAAAGAAAAAAAAATATCCAACCTTAGTTTTGAATATTAATACTCCAATTGGATATATATATATAGGAATTGAAATGGTCTTGGGAACATGAAGTGATATTTAAATTATGGTTTAAAATAAAGAAATATATTTGTAAAGCTATGTAAATTATCTTCTTTACAAAGTAACCATAAAGTTAAACCATTTATTCTATATACCGTTGAATGTCCAAACCATTGTGTTTGGGAGTTATGGTTTTAAAGTAAAATTTCCAAAATATTATGTTTTGAAGATATAATTTAAATATTTGGTTTCCAGATATTATAAATTTTAAGCAGTATGGTTTTTGGAAAAGAATTATACTTGAATATAACGGTATCATATTGTTTTGGGTTTTGAATGATATCGTGTTTATAGTTTGAAATAGAAATGTTTATTTTGGTTTTAAAGTATAAACTGTTTTAAAAGACCACGGTGTTATAATAACGATGGGTTGGCAAAGAGACCGGGATCGGATATGGACATACTCTCTGTCGATACCGAAAACCACTTTGACTAACCGTGTACGCGGTGGAGATTCCAGAATGAAGTAGGTTGGTGGCGACGTTTCCTGTAAGGTAAATACGTGGACCCGACTCCCGTGAGTTGGCATAAGGTGGCTAAAACAGGAGCGATCGACGGGTTAATGAGGTCATTCCTCTGATCGGACACTCCTCTTCGATATTATACTATGACTTTGGATTGATTCAGTGGCCACTTCTATTTTGATTTGGGGAGTTGTTTCGAGGTGGGCGGTTGCTGCGGCTTCGCGTTACCATCGGCCCGGATGCGTAATTGGTATATCTACCCTGGCATTGCCTAGTTGTGCCGTGTCACCTACCATACCGCGCCTTGTACGAGTTTAGATTTCTCCCGTAGCCCGTGTGGTATCCTCTAGTTGCTTCCCGATCAGGAGGAGCTATGATATTGGATGGACTACTGGGACTATTACGTGTTAAGGTGGAAAATGTAAAGCCTTAACGCTACTTAAAAGTAAGTTTATTTTATAAATAGACACTAGTATAATAGCGCAATATACTACATAGTAAATAGTTTGACGGATCCTTAGAGGATGGGCGGTCCCAAGCATCCTTTAAGTTACTTGCTCTATATTACAGTACACTTGAATTAGCTTACATTATATAAGTATGTATGTCCTGACTCGAGTGTTATGTTTTATTTTTACGCTCGGGTCAGCCTGAGTTGCAGTTTCAGTTTCTCTCCGGAGTTATGTCATCCCGTAGATCATTCATACTGCCGGAAGCCTTTCAGTCTTTATCTTATTTGCAATCAATCAAATTGGAAGACTCTGTTTCTATTTATGTCTACAGCTGTATTGCAGATTCTAAACTATGTAAATTCTATTTGGTTAAAGTTTTATAGTGGCTTCATGAACCACTGTATATTTTATTTCCGCTGTGAGTTCTGATATATGTATGTGATTCTGTGATTTATTTACTACATATTCTGAGTTTTGCCAAATTTATTTTACAACGCAGTATTTTGAACAATTCAAGTCCGACATGTGCGGATGCGAAGGGTTGAAAATACTGGGTCGTTACATTTGGTATCAGAGCTTTGGTTCTAGGCAAAACTTAGAATGTATGGTAAATTTGATTTACAGAATCACGTTCATTCGAGATTGAACCACTCTCTTTTCGAATTTTGGAACATTCCCTACGGTTCCAAAGCTCATTCGTATCCCTCACTTTTTCATCTGCTTTAGATTCTGGAGTATCTCATAACTCCACTTCGGATGATCTTTATTGTAAATTGGCGGTCTCGCCATTATTCTAATAAAGGGGTGAAACTCCTTTACCATTAGCATTGATTCACCGGAGATTTATATTTATCCTCGGTTTATATGCTAGTATCTTTGGTTATTCCAAATTCTATCTCTTCGGATCAAATGTAGATTTACCCCAACCACATCGATATGGCTCTTTAAGTCACGGATGACTAGGTCAAGGTTGTCCGCGACTTATATAGACTTACCCAGTTTCCTTATTCTGATCTTCTGATTTCAATTTATCTTGAATTCTATTTGATTTGAGTTCATCAAATTTGAGTCTCTATCCTGGTTTGAGAAGTTTATTCCTATATTTGAAATTAAAATCTAATATTATATATATGAGTATAATTTTCAAAATTTTATAATTAATTTAACTAGTTGTCAAGAGATAATAGTTTTGATTTTATTTATGGTGTTGTAAGCCATGTGTTTGTCTAATAAATAAGTGAATATAAAACAATGGTTATAAATTAATTTGGAAACAGAAATGAACTTAAAACAAGAACTTGAGAATTCAATTTCTGATGATTTCAAACCTTGTGTTTAAATTTTAAAAGGATGTAATAAGTATTTTTGTATAGAAATTTGTTTCCAAAGAAATTTTAAAATTAGTGCTTTTCTCTTTGTCGCTGGAAAATAATTTCGGTGATGACTGCAGCATCATCGACATTCATTTTCGAGTTTCGAAGTGAAAAGACCATTCTGTAGTCTGGCTACAATGTTTCCTTGAGATTTTAATTGATTTGAATTTCTAAAGTATGACTTAATATATATAGATATATAATTTAGATTTGATTTGACATATTAGGTATATATATTTAGTTATCTCTAAATGGTTTGAAGGGAATCAGGAATTTAATTCTTAAAGTTTATCTTGAGGAAGGAAAATAAATATAATAACAAAAATTTGAATAAAAAGGTTCCAATTGGAGATAATTAAATTGAAAGTTTTATTTGTATAACACCCAATTTCATTTAATATAACTTACCTTGATTTTCAAAAGTTAACATGTAATTGGATAATATACAATATAAAAGGATTTTATGAATAAAATTTGAGTGGTTATAATAAATATTATACACTTAAATTTTAGTTATAAAAGATTAATGGGGATAAATAAGGAAAAGGAATTTAAGGAATTTTATTCAAATGTCTTAATAATCAAATTAATTTAATATGGAGCCGTAAATCTAACCAAGAGATTTTAATAAAAGGTTATTTCCTGAAATGAATATGTTTGTGTAATAAACAAGGTATCTTTGAATAAGGAAAATATATTTGAAAGGGATATTTTTGGAGTAAGGATTATATATCTTCAAATCATAGTTTAATTGATGTCTAAATAAATAGTTAAGACGTATTCTAATATCACTAAATTTTGATAATTGAGAATTGGTTTTCAAATGGAAATTCAAGGGTAACTTATTGAAGGAATATCTTATTTATAAGATAAGTATTTTTAATAAAGTGTTAGGTTATTTGTTAAAATTCAGAGTTAAGTACATAATAAACTGATTAGGAATACTATTATATCTACTATAGCATATTATGAGTGCTGCTGTTTCTAAAAATAAAATGTTTTGGAAATTTTTTTTATTAATGAACTTAGGAATATTTCAACCTTGAAATGAATATTGTTTGGCATTGAATTTAAAAGGTATAAATGAAGATTATTTTAAAGGTATTATGATTTTAGTAGCATGATTTCCAAATTTATAAATTTAATGATTTCAAAGCATTATGATTGCAAATTTATTATCTTATTTGTTTTCAAACTATCTTTAAGTGTCCTTGGTTTCCCTATCTGCTACAGAATGAGGAGGCTATTGCTTATACCAGTCTATTTAGAAATCTTTTCTATAATCTTTAAAAATCTTTGTTACTCATCGGGGCCTGAGCACCGCTTACCACCCATAGACCGACGGTCGAACTGAAAAGAGTAAAACCAATTCTAGAAGATCTTCTTCGTGCTTCAAATCCGGAACTATTCGTTTAAAATTCTTGTTTATCTAGCTTATCTTCCTTTGTTTCTTTTCTTTTGTTCCTTTTCGAGGACGAAAAGTTCTTAAGTGGGGGAGAATGTAACAGCCCTAGTTTTTAGCTATTTATTTCTTTTAATTTTTTTGTTTTTAGAAATATAATTTATATAAATTGTGTTTACCAATATTGTTTAAATATTTAATTTAGAGAATTAAACTCGTTAATTTAATATGATTTTTGTAACTAAATTTAAGAAGAAGAAAAAAAAAGGAAATTTTTATAATGTATAATGAAGTGAGTGGTAACTAAATGTTTTGGATATTATCATAATATCTGTTGTTATACCCATTCCCTAAAAATAATGAAAAGGAGAAAATTTGTAACATATTAAAGTAGTTAATTAATTATGTTAATTTGGTAGGTTATGACATGCAAATCATGTTGGTGGAATATTCTCAATTTTGACATATTAATTATGTTAGCAGTGAACATTGTTAAGCAATTTAAAACAATGAAACTTACAATCAATTTATTTGATAAATCTACCTTATTCCTAGTTAGCAATTCAAAACTTGAATAAAGGCACATACGGATATTTTAAAATGGAGTTAATGACAATTAATAGATATTTCAAAAAGAAATTTATGACAATTAATAGAGAAATTAATTGTAAAATTTCAGTAGTTGACCAGAATTAATTTATTGAATAATTAATGCAAATTAATAAAATTGATGAAAGATAAATAAGTTAATTCTTTTGGTTAATGGCATGAGGACACGAGGTTAATCCCCATTTTGTAGGAGAAATCTGCCCGTGTAACCAGTCCGGCTACCAGTGCCTACAAAGCGGACGGATTAATGTGAGACGTCGCAGGATTGATAATTAACAAAAAGGGTTAATTAACTAATTAAGTTAGTAACCAAATTTGAGTATGTGATTAAAGGAGGATAATTAATTGGTAATATGGTAATTAATTGAAATCAATTAAGGAGGGTAATTAAAAGGGATAAGGTAATCAATTGAAATCAATTAAAGGCAATTAAAGGGGAATTAATTGATTAGAAGAATATGGAAATCAAATTTGCCTTCCTTTGCGCGTGACACAAAATTTTATTCTTTTAACATTTTGACATTTGCCTCTTACCATTTGTTTCTTGAGCATGTCACTGTATTCATTTATTCACGCAGCCTTATCCACAAAAATATCAACTCTTCCAATTGCCATTTTTCCTCTCACCTAAATTAAATGCATTCAAAATTTAATCTTGCCTATCTTTGCAAATTTTCGCATACCCATTATATCTCTCTGTTTCCACTGCGTTTGTTTTGCAATAAATAAATTTTTCGAACCATTGATCAAGTAAATATTTATGTAAGCATTTATTACTTTTGCCTTTTCAGTTAAAAGCTTTTTCATTGCTTACCATAAATCACGCAAGAGCTCAAGTTTTGCTTCCTCAATCAAATCTGTTCAAATTTGCAGTAACGCATGCTTTAAATTTAGATTATAACTGGTATAAATCACGCAAGCTATCTAAAAAAAAAATATCCAAAAGAGTGATATCGTTCAAACATAAAACTGGAAAGAGAAATCAACGCATGCATTTATCACAATTTTCGTGTAGCGTTCAAACAAGAAGAACTGGAAATAAATCTCTTGCCTAAACGCATGCACTCAAAAATCAACGCTTGCATTTATTTCTTACGTTTTCAAACCTGCCTATTTATCTCCCCTTTTTATTTCGCAAGTTTATCTATAAATACTTTGCCTCATTCACATAAGTTTTCATATCTCCTTGTTTGTCCCTCTCTGGTACAAGCTTCTATCAGGTAAATAATTTGCATTGTTTATTTCTTTGCTTCTTCCAATTTTCCTTCCTCCTTCTTGTGTTCTCTGATTTCCTTGCTCGGCTACTTCCCCATCATGCCGTGCCATTTATAAATACATATAGAACTTTGTTAGTAGTAGGCTGGAAGAAATGATATAAATTGATTGTAGGAAGCTAGACTATGGAATTAGTGTAGTTATGATGTAGTTAGTGGTATTGTGGATTTGGATAAGTGCAGTTTGAAGAGGAAGGCATAGAAAAAAAAAAGAATTACAATTTAATAATGGAGAAGATAAATTGATAAGGAGAAAATGATATGAAATGTTGTTTAATTCAAATAAACAATATTGTATGAATAAATCTTGGGTGAATATAATAAAATGACATTTATTTCAATTTTTAATGGTTGAAATAAATTTAAGATGGTTAAAAATAAATTTAACTACTTATTTGAGAATTTGGGTGGATAAATATCAATGGATTGTATTTATTATGGTTAATAAAAGGATATTGGTGATGTATACCAATAATCACCTTTTAATGTTTAATAATAAAAGTAAAAGAAGAAATAATTTGCCTAAACATGATGAACATGTATGTGAAATAAAGTATTATTTAATGAATTCGAATGTAGTTAGTGGCTACATTTGATTAAATCGAATAATTTGAACAGTATTGTGTTTGTTGCCAATATTGTCATTTTATTTAAATAAATATATATGAGAATGAAAATAATTGATCATGATAAATATGATTAAAAATGTGAGAAATAATTTAATAATGTCTAAACATGTATTTGTTTTGTTTGGGTGCATAACATCTTTTTATTCAATCAATTGTATTAAATTTGCAATTTATTTTGCAATTTATTCAATTTATTTTATGCATGCGTACGGTTGAAGTATGGGCCTAGGATATGTTGAGACGGTTAGCGGGTTGTAGTAGTCGAGCAAGTTGAACTAAATTTCTTTTATTCTATTCGTTCCAGTTGTTCTGAAATTTTGCTTTGACCGTAATTTTTAAATTCGCGTACTTGGTATTTGGATCTTATATATTTAAGTCAAGGCTTTGCATCCGCCGAAGTTTGATCGTGCTTTCCGTTTTTTTTTTCCCGAAGTAGATACCGTGTTTGATTTAGATCCACTGCAGCGTTTAAGGTGAGTATTTCTCACCAGACATATGTACATATATTTTGTGAATTATCGCAAGTGTATGTGTAAAAATTTTATTTAAATATTATCTGTCTGTAGTATAACGTAGAATGATGAATCCCATTTAAATTGACACCTCATCAGTTATTATCTGTTGTATTATTTCTGCAGTTATATTATATTATTGCTTATTTACTGCTTAAATCACCACTGCAAGTTCCCTGTTAAATTTAGATTGTTGTGGGCTGAAATGATAGGCCTAAATGATGATTACTGTGCTATTATTATGTTAACTGTTTAACTGTTAACTTGGGATTGCGGGTTTGAAATGATAGAACCCGGGGTTTGTAAATTACGGATTGAAATGATATAAATCCGTATCACTTGACCTAGGCTAGAAAACTATATACAGGCCCGTGGTCCTTATAATATTTTCTGAAATATTTAAAATTATTTTGGAAGTTAAATATTTGATTTAATATCTTTAAAGGATTTTATATTGATTTTGAATGAGTTATAAATGTTAATAAATAAATAAATAAATATTTGAATAAAATTTTGGAATATAACTTATTTTGGAAATTCTGGATTTTTGAAAGGATAAGATTTCAGTTAAGAAATATATATATAAGTTATATTTGGAAATATTTATTAAGTTAAACAATCTACTAAAGCATTTAAATGCTGTCTTTTGAAATTGGACTAGTTTTACCCGTAACTTTAGGTAGCATTTCCTAAGTGCTATAGAATCTGGAATTTGATTGTTTTGAAATTTAAGGAATTTGATAAATTATATTTATGTTTAAGTTTTGGAGACCTTTAAGATATGAGATTTATAACTGGATTTTTCTTAATAAATTTAAGATGAACATTCTAGTGTTAAGTAAATTTTGAAATTATTTAATGGCATAATTTTGGAGTTTTATCTATGGAATTTATGGGAATATTCAAGACGAAATAATAAACACTAATTTGTTGAAAGAAAAAAAAATATCCAACCTTAGTTTTGAATATTAATACTCCAATTGGATATATATATATAGGAATTGAAATGGTCTTGGGAACATGAAGTGATATTTAAATTATGGTTTAAAATAAAGAAATATATTTGTAAAGCTATGTAAATTATCTTCTTTACAAAGTAACCATAAAGTTAAACCATTTATTCTATATACCGTTGAATGTCCAAACCATTGTGTTTGGGAGTTATGGTTTTAAAGTAAAATTTCCAAAATATTATGTTTTGAAGATATAATTTAAATATTTGGTTTCCAGATATTATAAATTTTAAGCAGTATGGTTTTTGGAAAAGAATTATACTTGAATATAACGGTATCATATTGTTTTGGGTTTTGAATGATATCGTGTTTATAGTTTGAAATAGAAATGTTTATTTTGGTTTTAAAGTATAAACTGTTTTAAAAGACCACGGTGTTATAATAACGATGGGTTGGCAAAGAGACCGGGATCGGATATGGACATACTCTCTGTCGATACCGAAAACCACTTTGACTAACCGTGTACGCGGTGGAGATTCCAGAATGAAGTAGGTTGGTGGCGACGTTTCCTGTAAGGTAAATACGTGGACCCGACTCCCGTGAGTTGGCATAAGGTGGCTAAAACAGGAGCGATCGACGGGTTAATGAGGTCATTCCTCTGATCGGACACTCCTCTTCGATATTATACTATGACTTTGGATTGATTCAGTGGCCACTTCTATTTTGATTTGGGGAGTTGTTTCGAGGTGGGCGGTTGCTGCGGCTTCGCGTTACCATCGGCCCGGATGCGTAATTGGTATATCTACCCTGGCATTGCCTAGTTGTGCCGTGTCACCTACCATACCGCGCCTTGTACGAGTTTAGATTTCTCCCGTAGCCCGTGTGGTATCCTCTAGTTGCTTCCCGATCAGGAGGAGCTATGATATTGGATGGACTACTGGGACTATTACGTGTTAAGGTGGAAAATGTAAAGCCTTAACGCTACTTAAAAGTAAGTTTATTTTATAAATAGACACTAGTATAATAGCGCAATATACTACATAGTAAATAGTTTGACGGATCCTTAGAGGATGGGCGGTCCCAAGCATCCTTTAAGTTACTTGCTCTATATTACAGTACACTTGAATTAGCTTACATTATATAAGTATGTATGTCCTGACTCGAGTGTTATGTTTTATTTTTACGCTCGGGTCAGCCTGAGTTGCAGTTTCAGTTTCTCTCCGGAGTTATGTCATCCCGTAGATCATTCATACTGCCGGAAGCCTTTCAGTCTTTATCTTATTTGCAATCAATCAAATTGGAAGACTCTGTTTCTATTTATGTCTACAGCTGTATTGCAGATTCTAAACTATGTAAATTCTATTTGGTTAAAGTTTTATAGTGGCTTCATGAACCACTGTATATTTTATTTCCGCTGTGAGTTCTGATATATGTATGTGATTCTGTGATTTATTTACTACATATTCTGAGTTTTGCCAAATTTATTTTACAACGCAGTATTTTGAACAATTCAAGTCCGACATGTGCGGATGCGAAGGGTTGAAAATACTGGGTCGTTACAGTTTAGGGTCGAGTCTTAGTGATGTGACCTAGTTTCTTCATGATGGCACGGTTTCACCTTGGAGACATTGCAATACGATACGTCTTCTTGGTTTAGTTATAACAGCCACACTTTGACATAATAACAGCAGTTTCGTCTTGTGTGTTAAAGTGGTTCCTTTCTTTGGAGTCGTCAATGCACTCAATCAGTTCGGTTGATAAGCGCAATGCAATTTCTTTGTTTTGACACTTGTTTGAGTATTTGGTTCAACCTTGGCACTGCTCCATACACACACACACACATCTTGGTAACCTATTTTGCACTTATCATTTGGACAATCAAGTGGATCAAGAAACATATCTACATTAATAGTTCTAGTTTTGCTTGTTTTCTTGCTTGTATAATTATTTTGGTATCGTGGCACGGTCTTATATGACAAAAGAGTATTCTGCTTAGGAATTATGTTATGATTTTGTTATAACGCAAAGTTGGTTTTCCAAATGGCATTGTAGGTTTTGGATATAAAGGTGTCATTTGAAGGCATAACGATGCAGTATTTGTTGAAGATTGTGGCAAGTCTAGTATGTAGGCCGCGCTGACCCTCGGATAGTTCGGGAGTTTACTTTGATTTATGCCAACGTATTTCTTGTTTGCATTTTATATGTTTTGTTAAAGTGTTGCAATTATTTAAAATGCTATGAAGATACGTAGTATGTTTCATGGTAGGACTTAGTTGCTATTCAGAGAGATTGCGTGCATTATTGGCTTGGCTGGCCTTTTTAATTTATTTACTTCATGTTAATAAACTTTTCGCGTAATGTTTTCTTGGAATGCGCCTAGTCTGTTACATGCATTTTGGGTCGTTCCGCTATAATTGGCAATTCTTTTGTAAATTGGACTGCACTCCATGCATTATGATCGAATATGGGTGTAATATTTGCCCCTTAAGTCTGTTCTAATGCATGTTAGTGTAGACTTGTATTAACATATTAATAGATTATTTGCATACTTCTTAGTTGTTCAATTCCTCAAGCTCAAGACATTATGAGCAGTACTATTAATATATTAAATAGACGATGTAAAACATATGTATGTATTTATTGATATTCCTCAAGGTATATAAAAAAAATGTACATTCAAATCTCTTTTAATTTGTTGACATTCCTCAAGGTCGAAATGAGATTTGGACAAGGAACCGTGGGTTAGGAGTTGTATATGGTACAACCGATAATGGATCGTCCATCGTTTATTGGAGTATGATTTGTTCGTAGTCCTCAAGGTCATAATCCTAAGGTAAATAAGTCCTAGCATCCACTTATGAAGTCAAAAGACTTTTATGTTTCATCTTGGGGTTTTGAGAAACATAAAGGACCGGTGAGGAGCTTATTGGTAAAATGAAATGTAATGTTTAACCTTGCTAATATTTTAAGAATATTTACTATAAATAATTTTCAAATCTACTAAGTTAAAATTCATAGAAAATGTCTACTCCAAGTTGTTTTCTAACAATAACAGACTTACCAGACATGACTACATACACTAGCTAAGGGCAATAAAGGTAGCATTAACATATGAATGTCTATGGTTGTCAATAGCTAAACCTCAAAGGAAAAAAATCCTATGACGATGTGGATGCAAATTACACATAGCCTAAAACGAGTGGGTTGCTGATCTTGAAATCGCCCAAGGTTAGGTGTTGTCCAAGTTAAAAAAACCATTGCAAAGACAACACAAGAACACGAGTATCCATCAAATTTTCGGTTGCCTTACAGCTTTGTTAGGGAAAAATCATGTTTTACAAAGTATGAACTTACAAATAAACCATTTGATATAAACAAAATGAAGGGCGTGAAAGTGGACGATTACATTCTAATGGTAAAAGATTATATTGGTATACTTTCCTAGTTAGACATGAAATAGGCAATAATTTGCAAGTGGATTTGATCCTAGGGAGCCTTACTCCACGGTTTGAGTTGTTTATATTAAACTACAATATGAATTGGTTGAGTGTAAGCCTGATGGAGATCCTTAATATGTTAAGGTCAACCAAGTCTTCTTTCAAGGACAAGGGCATGGTACCTATTGTTAGGGGGAATGCGTCATCTTTGAAAGGTTCGAAGAAGTAGAAAAGAGTTAATAAGAAGAATAAGAAGACTGCTCTAGTTGACAAGCGTGAATGTTTTCACTGTCATAAGAAGGGTCATTTGAAATAAAACTGTTTGGAGCACTTAAAGATTGTCAAAGAGAAGAAACAAAATAGTTCTGCTACTTCTACAGGTATATTTATACTCCAAAAATATTATTAATAAATTATCTTGGGTTTTAGATAATGGATCTGAAACTCACATCTATGATTCATCACAGGGAATTAGGATAGACATCATGTGGTGCAGGGAGAAATGAGGCTTCAAGTTGTTGAAGGATCTCTAGTGGAATCAACGGCTGTTGGAGATTATCATTTATCTTTGCCAAACAGATTTGTTTTAATATTAAATAATTGATATTATGTAAAATTATTCATTTATGATAATTATTTCTATGTCGAGATTGCTTGAGATTGGATATATTTTTCACTACATTAATAATGTTATGATATTGGATGGTAATAAAGTCTATGATGGTATTTTAGATAATGGCGTTTATGTTATTAATACTAATTATATATGTGTTGTGAGTGATTCTTCAAATATTGCCATAAATAAAAACTATCTTTAGCATTATAGGCTAGGACACATAAGTGAGAAATGACTACTCAAATTGAAAATGGAGAGTTTTTTTACCATTATTTGATTTTAAATCATTTGGTATGTGTGAGTCATGTCTTAAAGGAAAAATAACCAAATACTCTTTTAGTGAGAGCAATGAAAGGTTAACGAACTTTTGGGTCTCCTACATAGTGATGTATATGGCCCGATGCCTATAGTTACCAAAGATAACTCTTCTTACTTTGTAACTTTACAAATGATTTCTCAAGACTATGATATGTGTATCTTATGAAGAACAAATATGATGTTTGTGAGAAGTTTATTTAATTTAAAAATGAGGCTGAAAATTAGATAAACCATAAGGTTAAAATACTTTGATCGGATCGAGGAGGTGAGTTCGCTGGAAAATAATTCCAACCATACTTAAAAGATAGTGGGATTATCTCCCATATTGCTCAACCATATACTCCATAACATAATGGTGTTTTGAAGCGAAGGAACCAAACCTCTCTCATGGCATATGGATGTAAAAACAAAATTTCCAAATGCTGATTTAAAAGAGACCGTCTATATGTGTATCACGAGGGTTTCAGGTCAGTGGGAGTAAGGGCAAGGCCTGAAAGTTGTTAAAGTTAAAATATGGATTTGAAAAAGATTTAAGAAGTTGGAATAAGTATTTTGATGAAGTAATCAAACAATTTGGTTCTTATCAAAATACAGAGAAAGTGTGCGTATACCGAAAGGAATCGGTAAATGCTATCGTGTTCTTATTTTTATACATTGATGATCTTCTGTGATTGGCAGTGAGGTTTCATTATTCAGTCAGTGAAAGCTTAGTTTTCAAGAATTTTTCCATGAAGGATTTAGGGGAAGTAGCTTATACACTAGGCATAAGATCGATAGATCTAAGAGGCTGTTGGGAGTGTCCCAATCCATGTACTAAAAAGGTTTGGAATTGAGGACTCCTAGCGCAATGATAATCTGACGTAATCCAGAATCGTCCTTTCTAAATAAGACATTCCTTAAAATGATGAGGAGGAATAGCATATGTAAAGGATAGCATATGCATCGGCAATCAGTTTGGTTTCATAATGTATGCTATGTCATGTACTAGACTGAATGTGGCATATGCATTTGGATGCGAACGCCGATACTAGTCTAATCCAAAAGAAAATTATTGGATGGCTGTAAAATGTATATTAACGTATTTAAGAAAATATCATAGACTTATTCCTAATATATGAGAATGGAGGCCTCCTTATGAATGGGTATACTAACTCTAGCTTTTAGGAATTTTGGTTTCTTTTGTTATTTTTCGTTTCTTTCTTTTATTTGTTTTGATTTTTCCTTTGTTTTTTTATTTGATATAATTTTTTTTGTATATATCGTATTTTTAATTTCAGGTTGCCAAAGCAGAGAAGGAGAAGAAATGCTGGTTAAATAATTGCTTTGCTTGCTAAAAAGATTACTGCTTTTAAGATAATTTGCTAATAATTATGCACGCTCTGGTATCATGCCCTTAGCCCTTGTTTTTATTTGCTTTGCATTGCCTTTTGCTTGCATTTAAAAAAAATTCAAAAACAAAAACAAAAAAATCCATGCATACTTGCATGTTCATGCACATTTAATTTCTACTTTGCATTTCATCCTAGAATTTTGATTAATAGTAACGGTTAGACATTGATAACGCTTAGTTGTATATATTGAGAAGTTGTCATCTTTCAACAATTTAATTTCTTAGTGTCTAGGCTACAGCAAAGCAATGACCATTTATAAATATTAGGATGATTTGTATATATTATAGTGGATTTTTCTTTGAAGGTACTTAAACCTTCGGCTGCATTACTAGGTGATTCGTAGTGCACAGGAAACTCATGCCAGTTACCTAGCTGAGAACTATCTTATTGAATCAAGACAAAGTGCGATTATACAATTTTGTGCTAGGAGCTACATAGGATAGAAAATTTATAATTAACCCTTGCATTCATTTAGTTGCACAGTTTATGCATATTTAAAAAAAAGGAAAGAAAAAGTGTCAAAATTCAAAACTAAAAAAATTATAAATATTTCTTTACTTAGTTTTAAAACCTTTGGAAATTTTTCTCACTCAAAATCAAAAATTCAAAAAATAATAATTTTAAGTTAGTTTATTTTTGGAAAAACAAAAATCCTAAAAAATATATAAACCTTTTCAAAAAACAAAAAAAAATGAAAATCCAAAAACAAAACAAAAATCAAATTTCCTTTTTTAAAAAAAATAAAAATAAATTCCTTTTTGCAAATATTTTTCCTTTACAAGAAAAAACAAAAAAACCTTTTGACAATGTCTCACTTTCCCTACTCACATGAATTTTACAATAGTTGTGAAAGTCAATGTAATCCATATAATTTCATTCCAAATTCTTATGGATATTTTAACAACTATTGCATAAACAATTTGGATTTTGAACCATAAAATTTCAAAATGACAAGCAACCCTCGACCCATGAAAATAGCATTGAAATGATTTCGTCTTTACTTGAAATTTCTACACAACAAAATCAAAAGACAAATGAGCTGTGTAATTCATATTTGTGCAATAATTGAAATCAAGGATTTCAAAATAATCAAAATTTGAATTCACTTCAAAATTCAAACGATTTCGAGTATAACTCATGCCAATTCAATTTCGAAATCCAAAATGAATTTCAAAGTAAAAACGAAAATGGAAACCACTTTTCAAACAATTTTGGCAAAGGTAATAACCTTGCCTATAATGTGATTGATATTTTTCATTCTTAACAATTTCAAATCGAAAATTCCCAAATTAATAATTATAAATTGGATTTTGTTGAAAAAATAAATGAAATTTATGATGATCACACGAATTTTTTGATTGAAACATACAAAAAATTACATGAACAACAAAATCAAATCCCAAAGTGTGAAGATTCTAGCGATAATCCATCTTTTCCTAATTTGATGATTTTCAAACAACATTTCTTGAAATTGAAAATGAAAATCTTAACGAAGTTGTTGAAAATACGGTAATTTAGTTGGATTTCAATTCTTTTGAGGATGTAGAACCAAATTTAAAATTCGATCTTCCTTTTCTCGATTATAATTATTTGTATGCATCAACTTTGGATTTTGAACTTGAGATATGAAATGAAGTTGTTAATAATCCAACAAAGGAAGATGAATTTAACGGACATGATTTCTATGGATTTTTTGAAGATAAGTTGTTAAATTTCAAAGGGGAAGATTTAAATCGCCATTTTGATTTTCAAATCAATAATTCTGAGGAAGTTTTCGATGATAAGTTTGAATTTCAAATTGGTGAAAGTAACATGAATTTTCAATCATTTTATCAACCTCGAAAAGAATAGAAAATAAAACAACTCGTACGATTTTCAAAAAATGTCATTTGTTTTTCCAAATCAGCATTCAACTTTAAATTCTTTGAAGTTTTGGTTTTTTCAAGCTTCGGCTGCATCTCACGTACATGATGTGACAAATGAATCGGCCTTTGGAAGACCGTTTCATTTACTTTTTAACGATATACTTTCTGATGCCGTGTAAATACATTTCATTTTCATGTAAATGATAATAAACGTTCCTTTCACTTGGTTTGACTTTGGGGACACAATCAAATTCAAGTGTGAGGGGAGCTCTTCTTCATTTTTTAAATTTTTTTTATTTATTTTTATTGTTTATTTTTGTATTTTCTCTCCAAAACTAAAAAAAATTAAAAACAAAAAAAAAATCCAAAAACAAATTTTCTTTTAGCATTTTGATTTTTTAAAGAAATACCATAGGATAAATATATGGTTTTTGTAAGGGCCCAGAATTTCACTCATTTGAAATTCGTATATTTAATTGATTTTAAATATTCACAAGTAAATTTTATAAGCTGAATAACTTATATTTCGAATATCTTGATTTAATTGGACAATTAAATTGTTAATTTAATATTTGAAATTGCGTATATATAAAGTGAATAAAAATGATTTATAAAGTTGAGTTAAATCAAATTTGAATTAGAATGATTTTACAGAACTTTTAAAATTGAATTAAAAGTTACTTTGTTAAAATTGAATATTTTAATACTTAATTGACGAGTAAAAATAGCCATTTTTCAAACAGTCTCGGATTTCGACGATACTAGTTTCATTGTATTCGTAATATTATATTATTGTAAGATTTCAAATTTCGTGTCAATCGAATTTACGGTTTTTCCGGGGCAAGCTAAAACGCGTAGAAATCTGTTTAAGTCAATTTTAAATTTAAATAATTCGATTTGAAAACCTATCTTCCAAATATAATCGAATTGGCTCCTGATATACATTCCATTACATTCAGAATAGGGGTAAAACATTATAAACGCCAGGCGGCACGTTTCGTTTCGAGTTCGGGAAAAATCGGATGAATAGTGTTTTGGAATTTTCTATAAAAGGACTTGTGTTCTTCAATTTGCACAAACCCTATCAAACTCTAGAGCAGGCTGCCACATCCAATTCAATGGTCGAAATTTTCTTATTTTCTTCCTTTGATTTCTTCAAATCCATCCACCTATACGAAAAACATCCAACTGCAAAGTTGTAGAACATCACGAGATCCTTGAATCCTACGGTTATGATTGGATTTCATGTGGTAGATCGTCGACAAATCGAGCTTAGACGTTCAACGTTTGCACTCGTTTTTATACGCGAGGAGGCGACCGAGCTTCAAGTGCTTATGGCCGATGGTGGCTTGCGTGGAAGGCTTCGCGATGGCATTGCTCGATCGACGTGGAAGTGCACGAGGGAGACGCGATAATTCATACAAAATGGTGGCTATGGGTTTTGCTCGACCTGTACGTGCGCATGAAGAAGAAGAAGCAAAGTACACGACCACGAGCTGATGTTACAAAAGCAACGGCCCAGATTATCTAAGGTTTTAAAAACAATAACAATATATATATCACAAATATACATCTCATCTCAATGATGAGGCATCCCGCAGGGAAAAAAGTGTAAAAGTACGATATGTAATCCGAGATATGTACCTTATATATTATTAGCGAGCATATACGGCTAATATAGCGCGAAAGCAAGCTCCAAATGCGAAGCAAGCGCCATTCGCACCTACTAAACACTCAACAAACAAATGAGAAACATGCATATATGAAAATATTATCAATATACAACATATATCACTACAACAACAATATATGCCAATATAGTATTGCAACAAAAGCAACAAATCCAATCATCAACCAACTATCATCCAACTAACATCCATAACCAAATCAATATAAATTCACTTCTCATTAATATTCATTGAATTGATTTTCAATTTATCACATTTGATTCATTAACATTGGATTTTACTAACATTCATTCATATTCAATTAGTTTACATTCACTAATTTACATTCAAGTTTGTTCACTTTAAATTTTATTTAATTTGAATTGAAAGTGAACAAACTTGAATGTAAATTAGTGAATGTAAACTAATTGAATATGAATGAATGATTGTTAGTAAAATCCAATGTTAATGAATCAAATGTGATAAATTGAAAATCAATTCAATGAATATTAATGTGATGTGAATTTATATTGATTTGGCTATGGATGTTAGTTGGATGATAGTTGGTTGATGATTGATTTGTTGCTTTTGTTGCATTGCTATATTGGCATATATAGTTGTTGTAGTGATATATGTTGTATATTGATATTATTTTCATATATACATGTTTCTCATTTGTTTGTTGAGTGTTTAGTAAGTGCGGATGGCGCTTGCTTCGCATTTGGAGCTCGTTTCACG
Organism: Allium cepa; assembly: GCA_030765085.1. Taxonomy (NCBI): domain Eukaryota; kingdom Viridiplantae; phylum Streptophyta; class Magnoliopsida; order Asparagales; family Amaryllidaceae; genus Allium; species Allium cepa. The sequence goes on along the minus strand of CM060928.1, from coordinate 630,525,396 downwards.
CTATATTAACCAGATATGCTCGCTAATAATATATAAGGTACATGTCTCGATTACATATCGTACTTTTACACTTTTTTCCCTGCGGGATGCCTCGTCATTGAGATGAGATGTATATTTGTGATATATATATTGTTATTTTTTTCGGATCGAACTGCGCAAATGACACTATAGCGAAATTTGTTAAAAATTTAAAGCGTTAGAAAATTTTAGGGAAAATTTGGAAAATTTGTGATAACTAAAATTTTGATGTTGAGTTAAAAGTTAAACGATATTAGTTGGTTTTGAAAAGATAACTATAAGTGCATTTGAAAACTTAGTAAATTTTTACAAGAATTTTAACTAAATGATTTTGGGAAAGTTAAACATTTAAGTGATTTTGGTAAATCTAAATTGAACGAATTGTTTTGAAAAGTTAATGGATTTTGTGACATTTTCTTACTTAGTAATTTCGAGGGCAAAATTCTTTTAAGTAAGGGAGAATGTAACGATCCAAAATTTCAGTCATTTGAAATTCGTATATTTAATTGATTTTAAATATTCACAAGTAAATTTTATAAGCCGAATAACTTATATTTCGAATATCTCGATTTAATTGGATAATTAAATTGTTAATTTAATATTTGAAATTGCGTAAATAATTGGAAATTGAATTTAAAGTGAATAAAAATGATTTATAAAGTTGAATTAAATCAAATTTGAATTAGAATGATGTTACAGAACTTTTAAAATTGAATTAAAAGTTACTTTGTTAAAATTGAATATTTTAATATTTAATTGACGAGTAAAAATAGCCATTTTTCAAACAATCTCAGATTTCGACAAAACCAGTTTCATCGGATCCATATTATATTATTGTAAGATTTCAAATTTCGTGTCAATCGGATTTACGGTTTGTCCGGGGCAAGCTAAAACGCGTAGAAATCTGTTTAAGTGAATTTTAAATTTAAATAATCCGATTTGAAAACCTATCTTCCAAATACGATCGAATTGGCTCCCGATATATATTCCATTGCATTCAGAATAGGGGTAAAACATTATAAACGCCAGGCGGCACGTTTCGTTTCGAGTTCGAAAAAAATCGGATGAATAGTGTTTTAGAATTTTTTATAAAAGGACTTGTTTTCTTCAATTTGCACAAACCCTAACAACCTCTAGGGAAGGCCGCCACCTCCAATTCAATGGTCAAAATTTTCTTATTTTCTTCCTTCAATTTCTTCAAATCCATCCACCTATACGAAAAACATCCAACTGCAAAGTTGTAGAACATCACGAGATAATCGAATCCAACGGTTATGATTGGATTCCATGAGGTAGATCGTCGACAAATCGAGCTTAAACGTTCCATGTTTACACGTGTTTTTATGCGCGAGGAGGCGACTGAGCTTCAAATGCTTACGGCAGATGGTGGCTCACATGGAAGACTTCGCGATGGCATTGCTCGATCGACGTGGAAGTGCACGAGGGAGGCGCGATAATTCATAGAAAATGGCGGTTATGGGTTTTGCTCGACCTGTACGTGTGCGTAAAGAAGAAGAAGCAAACGCGGCCACGATCTGATGTTACAAAAGCAACGGCCCATATTATCTAAGGTTTTAAAAAAATAAAAAGAAAATGAAATTATTATATTTTAAATTCGTATAATGTTTAAAAATGCATAACTTTTTCATACGAGGTCCGTTTCGCACGAAATGAATTGTGTTGGGTTCGTAATGACGAACACAACGTGATGGAGTTGGTTTGGAGTTGATTGGAGCTAGTGTGAATTTTGGGTAAATTTAAACGGTCGTTTAATTTTATTCGGAATAAAACGCTAAAATCACAACTACAAGCAATGTGAGTACAACTCACTCTTTCTGACTCACTGATATTTTTATGTTAGTGAGAATAAGTATTATTTATGATGATTGATGATTGTTTGGATGATATATGATATATTAGATTGATATTTGGATATATACCTGCCGAGTGAAGCAGATGACCCTATACGTTCCCGTGTATGAGCGGATGATCCTTTGTACGTGCGTCTGCAGTGAAGCGGACGTACACATATTCTAATATGTATATTTGTTATAGGTGACAGGTTCGAGGGATCCAACTGAATTACTCACCAGTACTGATTTATTTACAAACATTGTGATATATGCTGTAAATCATATGATATAGGATGTTTTGGATGTCGTGATGTATTTAGTACTATTGCAGCATTGTACCTATTTTTATATTTTAAAAATGTTAAAGTGATGATTTCCAAATTTAAAAAGGATTTTAAAGTGATTTTGGAGATAAACATTTTACTGATTTTTGAAATGTAAAGGAATTGAATTTATTTTGAATAAATAAAGGTTATAATTTTTATGTTATAAAAATTATGATTTTTGCGAAATATAATTGAAATGTGATTTTTAAAATATAAAGTTGATTTTTTTGTAAAATTGTTTTAAGTGAGATTTTGAATTATTAAAAATGGTTTATTTATAAGATTTACAAAATTGATTTTTTATAAATGAAAAGTGTTAAAATAGAGTTATAAATGGAATTTATAAGTAAATAAGATTTGTGAAGTTATAAAAAGAAGGATGTTGTAAAATAAAGAGATTATAAGTAATTAACTTATAATTGGATTTCTGGCATATAATTAAGTTATTAAATGAAATTGATTTATAAAGGAATTTTGTATATGAAAGTTTTTATAATATATAAATGGAATTTATAAATATTGATTTATAAATTCAAAATTGATTGAATTTGATAAGTTAAATATAGAGGTATATTAAAGGAATTATATCCACGATTTTGGACAGTGGATAATCCTTTAATTAAATATGTAGAAGTGTTGAATTTGGTTAGAGATTTATATTCACGATTTTTGACAGTGAATTATCCTTTAAATTAAATGTTGAAATAATATTAAATTTGGTAAACGAATTACATTCACGATTTTGGACAGTGAATAATGTATTAAATAAATGTTTTGGAAAGTGATATTTTAAAATGGAGTTAAATGGTTTAAAATTGTTTTAAATTGTGTTAAATATCGAATATATAGATTTCAACATTCATTGTTGAAATAGACGTTTTCGAAAAGTTTAAAAAAAATGGTGGACTATAACACTGTTGTTATAGTAAACGGTTTTCGAAAGGAAATGTTTTGTATAGTATGGGGGTTTATATATCTATATTATTTTCGAATCCCTATACTAGTGATTTTGGGTTGTCGTAACAATGTTTTATGCAACATTCGTTTTGACCCAAATAAATGTTTAAAGTGAATGTTTTCCTTAAAGGATAAAATATATACTTAATTCTGATTTAAGTATATGGGATATTTTCTAAGTTGAAAATAAATTGATTTGTGAATTACTTATTATTAAATAAGTATATGGAAATGTTTTCCGATATAGAAAGTTGAAATGGTTTGAGAATATATTTTTTTAAGATAAATTGAAGTGAATATTTGGCAAGTGAATTAATTAATAAAGATTAATAAAAGGGCCTAGTGATTGTTATGGTGCTGAATATTTGTTTGTTTGTTCTTGTAACGACCCAGGATTTTAATAAATTTAAATTGATAATTTAAATGAATTTTTGAATAAAAGATTGTAGAATTAATTATAAATGGAAGCGAGTTTCCTCGATTCAAATAGAAAATATATTAAGTCAAACTGATTTGAAAATTTGCATATATGTATATATATGAGAATATATATATATATGTATGTATTTGAGTTTAAATACTATATATGTATGTGTATATAGAAAAATATAAAAAAAATAAACAAATGCATGCATATAAACATAATTAAAATAGAAATTTTTGCAATACAAAGTAAACTAAACAAAACCAAAATCTAAAGCAATGTAAATAATAGGATTAAATGTATAGGCAAACAAAGAAATAAAAGTAAGCATTTATAATAGATATAAATCTAAGAAAAAAATGACAGTAAACAAAACAAAACAAAAGACAAAAACAAAAGAAAAAGTAACAAATCAAATACAAGAGCTTGTAAATTAAATCAAGCAAGTTAAAATTTATCTTAGTAAACAAAATAATTAGAGTTAGAAAAGCAAAGGCAAGTAAGTTATGTTATGTACATATAGGAGTAAAAACAAACCTGGTAATGCAAATAAATAAAACAAGTACAAGCAAAAGCAACATGCTTCTGTAATGTAGCCGAGACAAAGGAAATGAAATATGCCTTTAAAAACAAATACAAAAATAATCCAAACCATACCTTTACATATTTGTACAGCCGAGACAAGCAAGAAAGATAAAGTAAAAGTAAACAAATGCATAACGAAGTACTGATGCATTTAATGTTTACACCTCTAGCCTATAACAAAAAAATACTATCACTTGTACCTGCACACCTCTTTCTTTCTATATGTGTACAGCTTTCGTTCACAAGGCTGAGCATACTTGTAAACATTTTCTCAAATTCTTCAAACATTTTCAAAGCTGTAATAAGTATCAAGCATGCAAAGAGTTCAACTTCATTAGCAAAGCAAAATTCCAAATTTACAAGTTCCAGGAAAATAAAAGAAAAGCTTCAGATAAACCAAAACTCCTGGATTTAAGCAATGATTTGGAAGGTGAGTAACATTATTTTAAAATTATAAGTATATGAATATGGATTTAATGGTTAAGCTCTGAAATAAGTATGCCTTGCCTATATGTATATTTCTGTGTATATGTGAATGGATGTTTGGTTATTTGTTGTAACCTCAGTAACAATCTGTTTCTTTCTTCTGGTTTCAAAGAGTTTAAAACAAACAAAAAAATTCAAACTCTCCATTTAATCACTGCGAAACTATGGCGTTCAAAACCAGCTAGTTTAGTTTTAAACATTATCTAGTTTTAAAACAAGTTATGGTATTCTAAGTTTAGAAAGGTACTGGAAACAAGAAATACAGTTAAAACCTTAACTATGTGATAAATTCAAACATCATGAATTGTCGATTCAAGTTTACAAACTGGTTGCTTAATCAAATTTAGGATTTTTAAAACTCGAATCATATTTTTTTGTAATAGAATGAGTAGGCATTACTGTGTTGAACGAAAAATGGGTTTTGGTCAAGATAGGGTGGTCGGAAACACTAGGTTGGTCGGGGCTGCGTGAAGTGGTGGAGGAGCGTATGGAGGTGCTGGAAAAAATGGGTGGTGGCATCAGTGATGAAGGTGGTGGCGATGGCCGTGGTTCAAAGTTTCTAAACCTAATTTGGACGTGGGGACTTGATTTGATTCGTTCGACCTTTGTGGTCGACCGAGTGCAACCGGACGTGGGTGGTTGATAGAGGGGAGATAGACGAGTTCGTGGCCGGTGGTGGAGGTTTTCTGGTGGTCGGTGGAGGGAGCAGTTGCCGTTGACAGGTTTGGAGGTGGGAAGGCATTCGTGTTCCAGGTTGAGCTCGATAGCTCTTTTCCAGTTCACAGTGGAAGTGGCGATACTGGGTGGTCCTCTAGGTTGGGGTGGTCGAAGATGACTTACTGGTGGTGGCGAAATCGATCGGAGGAAGGCAAGTCATTGGTGCACGTGCACCTGTGCACTTGTATGCCTGGAAGGGCTGAGTTGTATTTGTGAAACTGGGTTTTGTTTTCTCTAGTCTAAGTGATTCGAGTAGCATGGTGAAAGCGTGGAACTGAGTGACTCGAAGCATTTAGGATCTTGACTTGAAGTAGTTGAGAGTTGGACTCGAAGCAAAATGACAAAGGACCGGGTAAATTTCTAACACTTAAAAAAAAATTTGAAATTTAGAAGGCTCGGGTAAGTTTGGGGAAAAACTCGAGGTTATCTTCGGGTAGAACGAAGTTTGACTCGAAGCAGGGTCCGGGTGATATAAAAACAGTTTTCAAAATTTTAAAACAAAATTCAAGTTTTAAACAATTTTAACTTATTCTTTTAAATAATTGTTTTATTTAAGTATGGGATCGGTTTAAGGTTTAAAAGTAAATTATTTCAATTAAATTAAGTTTTAATTAAAGATTTAATTAAAAGGGTTAATTTATTAAAGATTTAATTTATGTAATTGAATAAATTAATGTGATAAAATAAAAGATTCTTTAATAATTAAAGGTTAATTAAGTACTGATAAAAAAAATTAATTAATTTGTTGAGAGCTAAATTATTAATGATGGATAATTAAAGGATAATTATTTAATTAAATATTAATAAATGGTAAAAATTGATTTAAATCAAGTGATTTATCAATATTTAATACAAAGTATAATGTGATTAATTCAAAAATGGTAATTAAATAAATTTATTAGTTAATAAAGATAATTAACTAAGGATTATTAAGTATTGATTAAAGTGATTAATGTTAATAATTAATTGGATTAAACAAATTGAGATAATCAGTTATAAATTGTTTAAATGTAATTACTAAATGAAAGTAATTGAGAATTAATCACTTATTGTAATTAATTTTTGGATATTTTGATTTATTAAGGTTAATTAATTAAGTAATTGGTTTAAAGGTTGATTTAAATTAATATGATAAATTAGGTATAATTTAATTAATTAAAGTGTTTGATAAATTTATTTATATCAAATGATTTGTAATTTATAAATTAGATTGAATAATTTATTCATAAGTAATAAATTTAATTGGAAATGAATTGAATTACTTAGCATTAAATAATTTATTAATCCTGCTTATAAATGATTATTAAATGCTTGACCTTACTTATGAATGATTATTTTGTATGAAATGCCCTGATTGATTGTCCTATCTGATCTGTGATATTTTGATCTGTTGAGTGTGCTATGTATAATTTTATTCATTTATTAGTGATACATCTGTATATATATCTGTGATTTGTGAATGAAGATAAGCGTTATAGTTTATATCGCTTATCGGATATATTGTTATATTTGATTTGTGATGATTAAATGATGATTGCACTATTGTGTTAAACCCCTGGACCACACTTATACACACACCAATATGGATTTCACGAGGAAATCGATTAAGTCACAGATTTTTGAAATAGTTTTAAATTTGAATATTTGAATTCAAATGTTTTGGAAATGGATTGGGTTTAAAGTGAAAAGCTTTTTGAAATGGAATTTCATAGATGAAATTTATTTTGAATAACTCGATAAAATATGAAGTTGAATAATTTTGATTTGAACTTAAATTCAAGATTTGAAATTGAATTCTATGATTTAAAACTAGGGATTAAAATGTTATACCGGTTATATACGGGTTAAACTATTTTAAAAGTATTGATTTAGGAATGTGAATATAATTCAAGAACTTTAACTCGTGTAAATTAATTGGATTTCTCTGAAACGAAAACTGTTTGTTTTCTCATAATAAAAGCTTTCACATAAGAAATGAACTTCCAATTTGTGTTAAAAAGATTTCTAGTTTAAAATGAAAATGATTTCCAAGTTATAGAAACGATTTGAAAGCTATAAGTTAAATCTTTGATTTAAAGATTTAACGGGTTAATCCTATCGAAATGAAATTGTTTCGGAAATCTATGAATGGATCTTTTTGAAATAAATCTTTTTGTTTAAAGATTTGAAATGGTAATTGATTTAAACCATTTGGAAGAAAGTTGTGGGTAATAAGTTGTGACTTAATTGAAATCCCAATATCCATATATTTCTTGTAAATATTGCGCTCACTGTTCGGTTTAGCCGCGAGAGGACCTTTGTGTCATATATCCCATTCTGAATATGTGATATGTCGTTATGGATAGCATTTGAAGACCGGTGTTGAAGACCGGATATTTTTGAAAGCGAAAGGACAATTCGTCGAATGTCTTTGCATCGACTGGTCCCCGGTATAGAGACTCCATCTGTGATGGGAAGTCCGAACGTGATTAGTGAATATCCGGATTGCAAGGACTTCTTTGTAAGTGCCTTCGGTTTTGTTCGAGCCCGGAACAGACTTGTATGGATTGTATGTCTGACGTTACAAATTGAGATATAAAGCAGATTTCTTTCAAATATATTTCTGTTGGTGGCGGAGAATTTATTCTTTTAGCTTAACACCCTTCTCTGAGACGTACGAGCTCAGAGGTTATGTAGTTGAATGTTATCAGCGATATATTCCCAATTTGGTAATGTGACATGCTGAGTGTTGCTGTAAAATGATCATTGTGTTGATTATTCGTGATAGGATCATTTGTTTGATCGTCTATCATGGTGATCATTTCTATGATCATTTGTTGACCCAAAGCATGGCTTTTGTATAAAGTATGTTTTTGTGGACGTGACTTCGTCGAGTCTCACACCCCGGAATGGTCAAAACAGGAAAGATGCGGCAAGGTTATGAGGGGTAGCGCCCTTTAGGGTATGTGCATTTCCTTCTGGAAAAGGGTGGTGTCATGGTATGGAGCCCAGATACTTACTCATGTTGAAAACACTTTATGATTGTGTGAATTGATTGCGAGCGCTCGGTGAAAGGTCCCAGAGGACCGGGGGATGGCATATTCGGTCAGTTGTTACTCAGTTAGGGGTAACCCGGCCTTGTGTTGGTAGAGATCCGGTTTGGTTCTCGGGAATGTCCATCTAGAGGCATTCTCATGTGGCAATGGGAAGTTCCTTGGCCTGATCATTCGTTGGAAATCCAAAGAAACAATACGATCTTGTACGGTATTAGTTGTAGAACCTATCATTCACTTATGGTGGCGCCCCACTGTTTGGATGGTAGCTATAGTAGGCATACGATAATGGTCGTATGTTGGCTAAGATTTATATTCTACTTTCGAAATGAATTTTTTTTCTACACTATGCACTAGTAATAATATCAAATGTTTCTTTTAATGCGTATCAAGCATCTTTGACTATCATAAGGAGAAATCTCCTCCGATTCTGCGTTTGCATTGTGTGTGTGTGCGGGAGGCCTTATGGTAGTCTCATTTTAAAAAGCATTGCGAATTGACTTTGAAAATCTTTTGTTGAATGTTTTAAAAGATAAACCGTTTTTGTTGCTCACACCAGTCCCACGACTGATTCGGAGTTTATTGTTTCTTTCCTAAACTCTGGGTGCTCATTATTTTCTACACGAGCAGTCTAGAGTTGGGTTTTTCAGATAGTCAGATGTAGTGGATTATCTGGAGCTAGTTCAGTCTTTGGATCGCACCAGTCTTGCTTAGCTTGGTGTATCGTTATTGGGGGTTCGAGCTATTGCTGGATGGATTCTTGGAAATGGAGTTGCAGTTATTTTTGGAGTTCTTGCTTGAAGACTATCTCAGAGTTATATTGTTCCGCTGCTATTTTATTGTATCATATCTCTGATGTATATTGATATCTATTGGATCATCTGTTGTATCAGATATTGTATCAAAGCTGTATATCAATGTATTATTATTTTATTCCGCTGTGTTGTTTACTTAATGATTGTTATAAGCTCCGGCGAATCGGATTTGAACGGTCGAATCTATGGCATTCGAATATGATTTGAAGTATGGATGTCGATTTTCGAGCGGGCAAAATCCGACTCGTTACATTTGGTATCAGAGCTAAGGTGAAACTTTAGCTCAGGAGTATAACACATTAAGTAGCTCATTAGAGATAGGGTGAAGTATACCCTAGAATGAGTAATCCCTAAGATATCCGTTCGAGTGTCTTAGTAAATTCTCTTACTATTCACCGATAGTAAGTATGAGTGCGAGAAGAAAACGAGATAGGGGACAGGTAAATACGACTATAAATGGTCCATACTCTGTAACAACAGTGGAAACAACTTTCTTCTCAATCTTTTTTGATTCGTTTTCAAATTTCTTTTGATTGCTTCATGGCAGTTACATGAAGAAGTTTCGATGCGATGATGGCCCTACGAATCGTTGTAGGAAATTTTTACTTCGTATCTTTATCAGTTTCTTATCGGCTTTTCGATTTAAACCTTAATGAATATAAATTAGAAAAAAAAAATTGAGTTAACTTGATTAATAGGATATGAAGCTAACTTTGAATTGTATTGATAAAACGATTTTGGTTGAGAACAAATTTTGAATTTCTGTTATAACTTCTTGGGTAGAATAAAATATGAAATATAAACTTTGATGTATTTCTCAACATATAAAATTCTAAACTTAAGATCTTAATATTTGGATTTTGATTTTAATTGTAGAGAACAAATAGCGTTAGCCGAGGAGGAAAGGTCAGGAGAGTGGGTGATTATGCTTCATCCAGTAGGGTACGAGATGATGAAGGTGAGTCATTAGTTCATAGGGAATTCCCAGTGGAGCCTATAGTGCAACCCCAACCACCAGTAGAAGAAGAAGAAGTGGAGGAATTCGAAGAAGAGTTCGAGGAAGAATTCGAAGAAGAAGAGTTCGAGGAAGAATTCGAAGAAGAAGTTGAGGAGGAATTCGAGGAAGAGGTTAAGGCGGAAGAAGAACCTGACGTGGAGGAAGAGTCCGAAGGTGACGAAGCAATTCATTGGGATTTGGATAATGCCGTGGATGATGATGATCCCATTGAGGACGAGGAGTTAAATGGTGGGTATCTTATTCTGGAAGAATCTGATCAGGAGGAGATTTTTGAGACAGACAATGAGGTTGAAGTGATGGACCTGTCAGGGCCTGAGAGGGAGGGTTCTGACAGTGAGGATTGGTAGTTGGTCGGTTTGACTTATTTTGGGGTATTTATATAGGTATTTTGGACTTGAGATCGTAGTAAAGGTTGGATGTTAATGGGTTATGTATGACTATAACTCATGTACTAATATTTTGAGTAGAGTTTAATATAAAATATATTATGAATGGCCTGAAAATATCCATGCGTTACTAGTATAATTTGAATTACCGTTAGTCTATTTTGGGTGTGTATAATTCGAGAGACGAGCTGTACAATTTCGAGGACGAAATTCTTTTAAGGAGGGAAGTCTGTAACGACCCAGGATTTTTATAAATTTAAATTGATAATTTAAGTGAATTTTTGAATAAAAGATTGTAGAATTAATTATAAATGGAAGCGAGTTTCCTCGATTCAAATAGAAAATATATTAAGTCAAATTGATTTGAAAATTTGCATATATGTATATATATGAGAATATATATATATATATATATATGTATGTATGTATTTGAGTTTAAATACTATATATGTATGTGTATATAGAAAAATATAAAAAAATAAACAAATGCATGCATATAAACATAATTAAAATAGAAATTTTTGCAATACAAAGTAAACTAAACAAAACCAAAATCTGAAGCAATGTAAATAATAGGATTAAATGTATAGGCAAACAAAGAAATAAAAGTAAGCATTTATAATAGATATAAATCTAAGAAAAAAATGACAGTAAACAAAACAAAACAAAAGACAAAAACAAAAGAAAAAGTAACAAATCAAATACAAGAGCTTGTAAATTAAATCAAGCAAGTTAAAATTTATCTTAGTAAACAAAATAATTAGAGTTAGAAAAGCAAAGGCAAGTAAGTTATGTTATGTACATATAGGAGTAAAAACAAACCTGGTAATGCAAATAAATAAAACAAGTACAAGCAAAAGCAACATGCTTCTGTAATGTAGCCGAGACAAAGGAAATAAAATATGCCTTTAAAAACAAATACAAAAATAATCCAAACCATACCTTTACATATTTGTACAGCCGAGACAAGCAAGAAAGATAAAGTAAAAGTAAACAAATGCATAACGAAGTACTGATGCATTTAATGTTTACACCTCTAGCCTATAACAAAAAAAATACTATCACTTGTACCTGCACACCTCTTTCTTTCTATATGTGTACAGCTTTCGTTCACAAGGCTGAGCATACTTGTAAACATTTTCTCAAATTCTTCAAACATTTTCAAAGCTGTAATAAGTATCAAGCATGCAAAGAGTTCAACTTCATTAGCAAAGCAAAATTCCAAATTTACAAGTTCCAGGAAAATAAAAGAAAAGCTTCAGATAAACCAAAACTCCTGGATTTAAGCAATGATTTGGAAGGTGAGTAACATTATTTTAAAATTATAAGTATATGAATATGGATTTAATGGTTAAGCTCTGAAATAAGTATGCCTTGCCTATATGTATATTTCTGTGTATATGTGAATGGATGTTTGGTTATTTGTTGTAACCTTAGTAACAATCTGTTTCTTTCTTCTGGTTTCAAAGAGTTTAAAACAAACAAAAAAATTCAAACTCTCCATTTAATCACTGCGAAACTATGGCGTTCAAAACCAGCTAGTTTAGTTTTAAACATTATCTAGTTTTAAAACAAGTTACGGTATTCTAAGTTTAGAAAGGTACTGGAAACAAGAAATACAGTTAAAACCTTAACTATGTGATAAATTCAAACATCATGAATTGTCGATTCAAGTTTACAAACTGGTTGCTTAATCAAATTTAGGATTTTTAAAACTCGAATCATATTTTTTTGTAATAGAATGAGTAGGCATTACTGTGTTGAACGAAAAATGGGTTTTGGTCAAGATAGGGTGGTCGGAAGCACTAGGTTGGTCGGGGCTGCGTGAAGTGGTGGAGGAGCGTATGGAGGTGCTGGAAAAAATGGGTGGTGGCATCAGTGATGAAGGTGGTGGCGATGGCCGTGGTTCAAAGTTTCTAAACCTAATTTGGACGTGGGGACTTGATTTGATTCATTCGACCTTTGTGGTCGACCGAGTGCAACCGGACGTGGGTGGTTGATAGAGGGGAGATAGACGAGTTCGTGGCCGGTGGTGGAGGTTTTCTGGTGGTCGGTGGAGGGAGCAGTTGCCGTTGACAGGTTTGGAGGTGGGAAGGCATTCGTGTTCCAGGTTGAGCTCGATAGCTCTTTTCCAGTTCACAGTGGAAGTGGCGATACTGGGTGGTCCTCTAGGTTGGGGTGGTCGAAGATGACTTACTGGTGGTGGCGAAATCGATCGGAGGAAGGCAAGTCATTGGTGCACGTGCACCTGTGCACTTGTATGCCTGGAAGGGCTGAGTTGTATTTGTGAAACTGGGTTTTGTTTTCTCTAGTCTAAGTGATTCGAGTAGCATGGTGAAAGCGTGGAACTGAGTGACTCGAAGCATTTAGGATCTTGACTTGAAGTAGTTGAGAGTTGGACTCGAAGCAAAATGACAAAGGACCGGGTAAATTTCTAACACTTAAAAAAAAATTTGAAATTTAGAAGGCTCGGGTAAGTTTGGGGAAAAACTCGAGGTTATCTTCGGGTAGAACGAAGTTTGACTCGAAGCAGGGTCCGGGTGATATAAAAACAGTTTTCAAAATTTTAAAACAAAATTCAAGTTTTAAACAATTTTAACTTATTCTTTTAAATAATTGTTTTATTTAAGTATGGGATCGGTTTAAGGTTTAAAAGTAAATTATTTCAATTAAATTAAGTTTTAATTAAAGATTTAATTAAAAGGGTTAATTTATTAAAGATTTAATTTATGTAATTGAATAAATTAATGTGATAAAATAAAAGATTCTTTAATAATTAAAGGTTAATTAAGTACTGATAAAAAAATTAATTAATTTGTTGAGAGCTAAATTATTAATGATGGATAATTAAAGGATAATTATTTAATTAAATATTAATAAATGGTAAAAATTGATTTAAATCAAGTGATTTATCAATATTTAATACAAAGTATAATGTGATTAATTCAAAAATGGTAATTAAATAAATTTATTAGTTAATAAAGATAATTAACTAAGGATTATTAAGTATTGATTAAAGTGATTAATGTTAATAATTAATTGGATTAAACAAATTGAGATAATCAGTTATAAATTGTTTAAATGTAATTACTAAATGAAAGTAATTGAGAATTAATCACTTATTGTAATTAATTTTTGGATATTTTGATTTATTAAGGTTAATTAATTAAGTAATTGGTTTAAAGGTTGATTTAAATTAATATGATAAATTAGGTATAATTTAATTAATTAAAGTGTTTGATAAATTTATTTATATCAAATGATTTGTAATTTATAAATTAGATTGAATAATTTATTCATAAGTAATAAATTTAATTGGAAATGAATTGAATTACTTAGCATTAAATAATTTATTAATCCTGCTTATAAATGATTATTAAATGCTTGACCTTACTTATGAATGATTATTTTGTATGAAATGCCCTGATTGATTGTCCTATCTGATCTGTGATATTTTGATCTGTTGAGTGTGCTATGTATAATTTTATTCATTTATTGGTGATACATCTGTATATATATCTGTGATTTGTGAATGAAGATAAGCGTTATAGTTTATATCGCTTATCGGATATATTGTTATATTTGATTTGTGATGATTAAATGATGATTGCACTATTGTGTTAAACCCCTGGACCACACTTATACACACACCAATATGGATTTCACGAGGAAATCGATTAAGTCACAGATTTTTGAAATAGTTTTAAATTTGAATATTTGAATTCAAATGTTTTGGAAATGGATTGGGTTTAAAGTGAAAAGCTTTTTGAAATGGAATTTCATAGATGAAATTTATTTTGAATAACTCGATAAAATATGAAGTTGAATAATTTTGATTTGAACTTAAATTCAAGATTTGAAATTGAATTCTATGATTTAAAACTAGGGATTAAAAATGTTATACCGGTTATATACGGGTTAAACTATTTTAAAAGTATTGATTTAGGAATGTGAATATAATTCAAGAACTTTAAGTCGTGTAAATTAATTGGATTTCTCTGAAACGAAAACTGTTTGTTTTCTCATAATAAAAGCTTTCACATAAGAAATGAACTTCCAATTTGTGTTAAAAAGATTTCTAGTTTAAAATGAAAATGATTTCCAAGTTATAGAAACGATTTGAAAGCTATAAGTTAAATCTTTGATTTAAAGATTTAACGGGTTAATCCTATCGAAATGAAATTGTTTCGGAAATCTATGAATGGATCTTTTTGAAATAAATCTTTTTGTTTAAAGATTTGAAATGGTAATTGATTTAAACCATTTGGAAGAAAGTTGTGGGTAATAAGTTGTGACTTAATTGAAATCCCAATATCCATATATTTCTTGTAAATATTGCGCTCACTGTTCGGTTTAGCCGCGAGAGGACCTTTGTGTCATATATCCCATTCCGAATATGTGATATGTCGTTATGGATAGCATTTGAAGACCGGTGTTGAAGACCGGATATTTTTGAAAGCGAAAGGACAACTCGTCGAATGTCTTTGCATCGACTGGTCCCCGGTATAGAGACTCCATCTGTGATGGGAAGTCCGAACGTGATTAGTGAATATCCGGATTGCAAGGACTTCTTTGTAAGTGCCTTCGGTTCTGTTCGAGCCCGGAACAGACTTGTATGGATTGTATGTCTGACGTTACAAATTGAGATATAAAGCAGATTTCTTTCAAATATATTTCTGTTGGTGGCGGAGAATTTATTCTTTTAGCTTAATACCCTTCTCTGAGACGTATGAGCTCAGAGGTTATGTAGTTGAATGTTATCAGCGATATATTCCCAATTTGGTAATGTGACATGCTGAGTGTTGCTGTGAAATGATCATTGTGTTGATTATTTGTGATAGGATCATTTGTTTGATCGTCTATCCTGGTGATCATTTTATGATCATTTGTTGACCCAAAGCATGGCTTTTGTATAAAGTATGTTTTTGTGGACGTGACTTCGTCGAGCCTCACACCCCGGAATGGTCAAAACAGGAAAGATGCGGCAAGGTTATGAGGGGTAGAGCCCTATAGGGTATGTGCATTTCCTTCTGGAAAAGGGTGGTGTCATGGTATGGTGCCCAGATACTTACTCATGTTGAAAACACTTTATGATTGTGTGAATTGATTGCGAGCGCTCGGTGAAAGGTCCCAGAGGACCGGGGGATGGCATATTCGGTCAGTTGTTACTCAGTTAGGGGTAACCCGGCCTTGTGTTGGTAGAGATCCGGTTTGGTTCTCGGGGATGTCCATCCAGAGGCATTCTCATGTGGCAATGGGAAGTTCCTTGGCCTGATCATTCGTTGGAAATCCAAAGAAACAATACGATCTTGTACGGTATTAGTTGTAGAACCTATCATTCACTTATGGTGTCGCCCCACTGTTTGGATGGTAGCTATAGTAGGCATACGATAATGGTCGTATGTTGGCTAAGATTTATATTCTACTTTCGAAATGAATTTTTTTTCTACACTATGCACTAGTAATAATATCAAATGTTTCTTTTAATGCGTATCAAGCATCTTTGACTATCATAAGGAGAAATCTCCTCCGATTCTGCGTTTGCATTGTGTGTGTGTACGGGAGGCCTTATGGTAGTCTCATTTTAAAAAGCATTGCGAATTGACTTTGAAAATCTTTTGTTGAATGTTTTAGAAGATAAACTGTTTTTGTTGCTCACACCAGTCCCACGACTGATTCGGAGTTTATTGTTTCTTTCCTAAATTCTGGGTGCTCATTATTTTCTACACGAGCAGTCTAGAGTTGGGTTTTTCAGATAGTCAGATGTAGTGGATTATCTGGAGCTAGTTCAGTCTTTGGATCGCACCAGTCTTGCTTAGCTTGGTGTATCGTTATTGGGGGTTCGAGCTATTGCTGGATGGATTCTTGGAAATGGAGTTGCAGTTATTTTTGGAGTTCTTGCTTGAAGACTATCTCAGAGTTATATTGTTCCGCTGCTATTTTATTGTATCATATCTCTGATGTATATTGATATCTATTGGATCATCTGTTGTATCAGATATTGTATCAAAGCTGTATATCAATGTATTATTCTTTTATTCCGCTGTGTTGTTTACTTAATGATTGTTATAAGCTCCGGCGAATCGGATTTGAACGGTCGAATCTATGGCATTCGAATACGATTTGAAGTATGGATGTCGATTTTCGAGCGGGCAAAATCCGACTCGTTACAGTTCTGATAGTTAAATAACTGACTATCAAACTTTGCCAAAATTTTAGTTCATCGACTTGATGTGGGAACTATTTAGTCGTACACTTAGTACGTTGCCTTTTGTGTAGGCTTGATTATCGTTTGTGTTGAGGATGTTGATTCGTATAGTGTGGAGTATTACTCCAATCTATCGAGCTTCCTTCTTGGCTCGAAGGATAGCAAGTTGAAAGCTAGAGACATGATAAGTCTATGAGACTTAGTTTCTGTGTGAGGTTAAGAAACGCTTTTGCGTTGTTGGTGCGAAAAGACTGGGATTAGATTTATCTGAAAACAACTTCGGACCAACGTATATGCGACGATTATGCAGGTTGCTTGTGATGATATTGATATTCCGGATTTTCATAGTGGGGGACTGCTTGTTGATCGTTCAGGGTTAAAATCCCAATATACATCCAGTAGCAGTGGTCTCTTCATTATGAAATATCCAATGCAAGGATTATTCGCTACTAATCCTAGAAATTTCCCAACAGGATGTGGTAGGAAAGTACCTTCGGTTTGTCCTGTTCCTGGACAACTTGTATGGATGTTTGTCTGACATTGCATTTCTATAGATTACGTGCATTGGTTTTTACAAACGTACATAAGTGGTAGTGGAGAAGGCAACTTCTCTTAGCTTAACACCCTCCTTGAGACGTATGAGCTTAAAGGTTGTATTTTTGTGGAAGGCAATTAGTAGTCAACGGAAATGGCCGTGTGGCATTCTAAGTGATGTGATTGTGCTTTGTGAAAGGTAACCGTTACCTCTAGCCTCATCAATTGGAAATGACCAAAACAGGGCTAGATGCAGCAAGGCTAAGTGGGTCATTCCCAAGTAGGATATGATCATCCTCTTCTAAATATACCTTTGCACGCTATGACATCGTGTATCTAATTATTGTGGTTTGTATGCTAGAGTGCTCTCGGTAAAGGTCGGTAACGACTGGAGGATGACATATTCGGTACCATCTAGTTATAGAGGTGGGCCGGTCTTGTGTTGGTAGAGAAACTTTGTGATGGTTTCTCGGTACATTCTTCTAGAGATGTACTGCCGAAAGGTAGTCCCTTCACCTGATCATTTGTATGGAAATCCAAACTCCACTACGTTTTTGCCATTTTGATTGTATTACCCAATTGGGCTATATGCTGGAATTTAATCAATGTAACAATTTCAGCTATGATTAATATTATTTGTATATTGTAGACACTACTATAATATTAAAGGATTTGATATGATATGTTTTAGTTATCGTAAGGTAAAAACATGTCCGTATTTATGTGTGGACTTGTCTTACGAGATACTTTTGTTTTGAAAACTAAGGAAAAGTTTGGTAATTTAATAAATTCAGTTGAGTGTATTTCTCACGCTGGTTTACCAGACTGATCCGGGCGTTCTTCCCTTTTAATGCTCGGGTCAGACCGACATATTTAAAGGTTCAGATTTGATGCTTTTTGGTGCTTCAGTAGAAGAGCTGGAGATCTTCATTTTCGTATACATGTACTTGTTTTGATTATCCGCTGTGCTTTGTTTTTTGTTGTACATTATCAGCAATTGTAGTGACAGATTATTATAACTGTTCAAGCTGATAACTCTGATTGATTGTTGAACTCTAATTGATGTATGTATATACAGTTTCTGTTTTGTAAAGATCATTGATATGATATTATATATTTTCCGCTGCGATGTGAGATTCTGTATCGTTCTGTTTGGTTCTATCTTCTCTCTTTCTTCTCTTCTCTTCTTCTCTCTTCTTTTCTTTCTCTTGACTTTTCGCCAGTTTGTGCTTTTCTGATGGACATGTGTAGATTATTGTCGATTCAAACGGTACGGATTTGCGGGTCGTCACAGTTTTGGTTTATTAAATTGGAATTTTTGAAAATTTATTTGTCTCAACAAAAATAAAAATAAAGTTTGATTACAAATAACGATGGTTTAACTAGTATATAAGAAGTTACATGCGTGTTAATTATGAAATATCCTAATTGAATATCATTGTTTTAAAAAGTGGTTGATTTAAAGTAAATGATATAACATTTTTTGTCCTCTAAGTTAAATGGTGCTAAAATGATTTTGCAAAGCTCTCTCTTTGAAAAAATAAAAAAAAATCTTGTATATTTGTATATATTTTTCTTAATAAACGCTTATAGTCATGTGTTCGCACTCGTATGTTCACTCGCCATGCTCTATACCTTTCTCACGTAAGCCTGAAAGGTAGTGCACGATCGGTGTATCTGGGCTTAGTTTATTTAAGTTAGGTGTATGTATATAAAAATTCTTTTTAATAATGCCGACAGTCGATTGGTGTTCACATTCATGTGATCACTCGCCATGGTCTGTATTCCCCTCACATAAGTCTGAAAGGCAAAGCGTGTTTAATATATCTGGCCTCGGTTTTTTGAGTTAGGCATATATAAATATTGCAAATATCAATATAATTTTCCAAAAAATAGAGAAAGTAAGAAAATGATCCAAGCACTATATTAACTTGTTTGATTTGACCTGTTATTGAAAAGAAATGAAAATACCACTTTTAAAAACTTTGATAGTCGACTAAGGATCTATTTCATAGTTACACTATGTTATCAACCAAAACAACGAGTTAAACTATAGTTTATATGTTATGATAACTTATGTTTGTTGAAAATTTTTACGAGTAAATGACTTCAATTTTCAAGATAATAATCAAAACTTATAATTAACTTATTCCTGTCAATTTGAAAGTAAATCTTTCATTTGTAAATATTTTCAAAAAACTTGCATACATATCATTGTAAATAAATTTTGCATTTAGGAATTTCTCATTTTGTAAATATTTTTCACTTTGAATTTGTATTTTATGGATAGTATTGCTGAAAATCCTCACGAGACAATACTTGTCCTACTAGGGATACATAGAAGTTAAACGGCTTGTTGTATACGCTCAATGAAATCATGCTCCCTATGATAACGGATTTATCTTGGTTTTTAGT
The DNA here is from genome assembly GCA_030765085.1 of Allium cepa. Lineage (NCBI taxonomy): Eukaryota > Viridiplantae > Streptophyta > Magnoliopsida > Asparagales > Amaryllidaceae > Allium > Allium cepa. The sequence continues at coordinate 630,505,622 of CM060928.1, read as the reverse complement.
TTATTCGAGGAAGAATAAAAAGGTATGTGTGGGCTATTTGTTGTGCATGTAAATGTGGATGTTTTTACCATCATATTATTCGAATTTAATTAAATAAATGATCATATTGGGTAATTTAACATGTTTAAACCAAAATTCAAATTATTTTCAAATCATCATGTATTCATCTTCATATAGGGGCAAAATGGTCATATTTGTGCATATATTAATTTTCTAAGATTTGATTGAAAATTTCTGTGTTATTTTTTAGGAATTTAAATTTAAATACACGTGGCTTCATGAAGATATATGCATGCACAATAGTGAATACAAAGGAATGGGGATGGAAATAATTCATTTCAAGAATCATGGAGGACCCTACCTACCCACCTACCTTAATGTACAAATTAGAGGCTTATGCACATGCTAATAGAGTTTAAAGCTTTATGCACATTTAAATGACGATTATTTGACGCTAATGATTACTTGGCCTCCACACTTCCTAAGAAGGTATTTTGGGTAGTTCCCAAAAAACCGAATTAGGGTTTCATACATGTATAAATACCTCTTATGTTCATGTAATTAGTCTCTCTTCACTTAGGCTCTCTTCCTTTTAGTTAGTTTTAGCTTAGCTTAAAAATAAAAGAAAGCTCTCTTTCTCTTTTCATGGCTACTTACCCATTTTTATTTTATGTAATTTTTCCTCTTTTTTATGCAATGTTAATTATTGTTTCCTTTTAATTACATGTTCTTTTTCTTTCATTCTAGTAGTGTAGGTTTACATTCATGCAAGTCGAATAGCTTTCATTTTCTTTTAATTAGCTCTATATTTACTTTGCTCTCTTTTTCCTCTTCTTTTTGTTCCTGTTGCATTCTACATTCGTTTATATGATAAAAAATATGAGAGGCTAAGCCTCTTCAATTTAGGGGTAATGAAACTCTCTTGTATATAGATTCAACATTTTGATGTTTATGTTCTCTTTTTGTGCTTAATGGAAACAGTTGAAATGGTTTAACTTGTTGTTTTTGCTTTGAATTTGATAGCCTATATTGTTGACATCAAATAGGCTATGGTTGAACAATCACAAATTATCTACATATGCTGATGGTAATGAAGTGAATGTTGAAATTAAATTTTGATGGTCTATATTTCTAATTAATAGTTGATAGGCCATACTTAAAATAAATTTCATTTTCAACTTTGTAGTCATATTTCATGAGAGTTAAAAGTATATTAGTGGTTGTGTTATAGTTTGATGGTTTATATTGGGCTAATTAATAGCACAAATATGTTATACTTATGATAAGTACAACAACTAATTTCACTAATGACCAAAAGAGAGAACATAACTTCATTTTGTTTATTTATGTGATCTTGATAGTGGAAATTACCTCTAAATTGTCTTAACACTCTCATATTTTTATCACTTTCTTTTTTTTATTTTTCTACATTTTTTTAGCTTAACATTCTCTCGACTTTGGTATAATTTGATTGAGTCGAGATTTAAAATCTAACAATTCCCTGTAGATCGAACAGTACTTGTCACGTATAAAAAATTGTACATCGTACGCTTGCGGTTATTTTTAGTTTAAATTCGTTGGACGATATTCTAAACCGATAGAATTTCCGTTGACAAACAGATATCGACGATGGTAAGTCAATGTCAGGTTACATCAACACTGTAAATAGTAGGGCCGCCAGTTGGAAAAGTTTCAAATAGGAAACGGTTGATAATTCCATGACGAAGGCCGAGTATATCACCCTCAATGAAGTAGCTAAGGAAACGATCTCGATGCACATGTTTTTAAGCGAGCTAGGAGTGATTCCCAACATGGAGAATCCAATGGGATTATTTTGTGACAATAATGCAGCGATGCAGATCATAAAGGATCCTAGAGCGTACAACAAATCGCAACACGTTCTTTGAAAGTTCCACCTAATTAGAGAATTCATTCGAAACAAACAGGTCATGATATAAAGAGTAGATGCTAAGGGTAATGTAACAGGTCCATTCATAAAGGGATTTGCTCGGTATAGCACGTGGAGAGTTGGGATAATGAGTCCCTAATTGGCCGCAAGTGCAAGTAGGAGATTGATAGAGTTAAGGGTATGCCTATTAACTCCACTCAGAAATCAGATGAAAACACAGGTTTTATTAAAAGTAAAGGAAAATGATGAAAAATTAAAAGAAGACACAAGAATTTTAATAGTCGTTCGGTGTAATCTGCAGCATACGTCTACTTTAATCTTTTTTATTAGTTGTAATCTCTCTAGGTTACAACTAATTATCCTATGCATGACAACAATCTAGTGGATCTCAGATTTATAATGATGTTTCTAGAGAGCTTGAGAGTCATCAGTACTAAGGATTTACCGATTTAGGTCCTAGGACAACAAATAGTATCTTTTTAGGTGACTCTAATGGAGGAGAGGTTAGATGTGAAGAAGAGGAAGAAGTCCCTAATGGCAGAGAGATCAAATGTCTTTCGGTTACAGCTAGGCCTATATTTATAGGAAAACAAAGGTAATGGATTTGAAACCTGCTTACACTTAAGTCGAGATGAAGGCCCGATGTTGTACAAGGGAAATGAGAGCACCACGACCCAATAAGATATATCAGTACCAACCTATATAGCTCGATATCGAGCTATAAGTGTTGGTACAAATCCAATTTCAACTCTTGCTATGTTCTTCTGTCTTCTAGTTGATAGGTTCCAAGCTCTTTTCTTTGACTGCGGTTTGATTCTAGTAATCTTTCTTCTATCACTTGAGTTACCCTACTTTCTTGGCTTTCTTTTCATCAACCGTGAAATTGGTCATCTGTACTCTAAGAAAATAGCTTAATCATGAGCTATTGAAGTAGTATATGAGCAGAATGGAGTTTGGGAGATGATCCGAAGGGGAGTCCGGTCCAGAGGCGTCAAGAGCCGCAATCTACCTCAAACTATGGTTGAACCTCCAAAGCCGTCGGCAAAATATCCAGAATTGCGAAGTAAGGTGGCAGCTCAATCTTCATCCCCACTCTCTTCTCTGCTTATCTGAAAATAACCCCAATTTCATATTCAATTTCATATTCAATTTCATTTGCAATGTCTAATTCCACCTTCAATTTGAGTTTTTGTACCAAGTCAGTTGCTATTGGACCAGCTAATCTTCAAACGCCTCTAATTTCACCTTCGATTTCACCTGCCAAGGACCGATGGTCCGGCCGGCCGGACCACTAGAGCCGGTGGCCATGAGCCATCACGGCTGAGCTTACGGTCCGGTATTCAAAACACTGCTTAGTAACCTTACTCTTAGGGCATCTCCAATCGTTCGATTCAACGCTGAATTGGGCGAAAAAAAATCTCCAGTCGTTCGATTAAGGCAAATTATTAAGCTGAATGTTCAGGATTCAATTCAGAATCCTGAACTAGGCTTGGGCGCCCATTTTATGGGCGCCAGGCTTCTGGCGCCCATAAAATGGGCGCCCATGCCCCCTTAATTTTGGGGGGGCAACAGGCTCCCATAAAATGGGAGCCTAGCATCAGGCGCCCATTAAATGGGCGCCTGGCCACTGGGTGCCCAACCTCGTTTAAGGGATGAATATTCACAGGGCTGAATATTCAGCCGTTAACCCACTGGAGATGCCCTTAAGGTATCTCTAGTCATTCGATTTAATGCTGAATTGGGAGAAAAAATATCCAGTCGTTCGATTAAGGAAAATTATTAAGCTGAATGTTCAGAATTCAATTCAGAATCCTGAACTGGGCTTGAGCGTCCATTTAATGGGCGCCCAAGCTCTGGCGCGCCCATTCCCCTCCAATTTCGGGGGGCATCAGGCTCCCATAAAATGGGAGCCTGGCATCAGGCGCCCATAAAATGGGAGCCTGATGCCAGGCACCCATTTAATGGGCGCCTGGCCACTGGGTGCCCAACCCCGATTAAGGGCTGAATATTCAGCACTGAATATTCAGCACTTAACCCATTGGAGATGCCCTTAGAAGCATTCCAATAACTGCCACATGTCTATTCTGCAAGAGCTATCCCAAAGACAATCATCATCTGTTTTTCACTATACTTTCTCATAATTTCTCCGGAAGAAAGTAAAACTGGAGCTGGGTTTGATATTCCTTTGCGTAATAGTAAGGTTGAATAGGAAAACATATATAAGCAAACAAAATGGATAGTCTTTTCATCTTAAGATCTGTTGCTGATATTAAAGGTCTTTGCTTGTAGCGTATGGAAGGAGAGATATGCTAGAATTTTTAGTGGGAAATTCAAGAACATGATGGAGCTTCACTATGAAATTTCTAATAGAATCTTTTTAGCCTTACGGGATGCTCCTTATAAATTTCCCACTAAGTTGGTGGAAAGATGGAGGCATGCATAATTTTATATTCCTGGCGCTTTTTGTTTTTTTGTTTCCTTATGACGTATGTATTTCTAAAGTGTTTTCTTTTATTTACTTGCAATATTTTTTCAAGTTAATTAAAATGGCAGAGGACCATTCAACCCCACTGGCCTTGCCTGTATATATATTGAAAAGGAATTTGTTAACTGATTCAGTTTATTAAAATGAAAATCAATTTATCAGTTAACATTTAACTCAAAAATATATTTTAGAAATAAAAGTTATGAAAAAAATGAACTTGAATATTTTATTTTATATTGTTTATTGCAATAATGTAAAATGTCGGGTTCTAACTAGCTTCTCTCCTTATGAAAATTGTGTCTTTGCAAACTCATAAAGGTATGAATGTCGTTCTCAACTTATAAGTCACTTCTACCCAAATTTTGAACCAATTTTATACTCTATGTGGCTTCCTCTCAAATAAAAGCTAAACTCTCACTTCAACGTCTAATCATACGCTATGAATTTAAATAGACTAATTCAACGGTGTTCTATTTTTGTATACGATACAATTATGAGAAAATTTCCTAAGTATTGAAATTTTCAAAAAATTTCGACAGAGTTTCATTTTTATGCAGAGCGTTTCGAAAATTTTACAATACACAAAATCACATAATATACATCTTTGAGGAGGCATCCAAATAATGGGGCATCCCAAACATAGGGAATCATTATAACATTATATAACATTATATGCATATAAACATACATACATTGTATTTTAAGCAAATTTATTTCGTTTTTATGTGAGCAAAAGCGAGAAAGCTCTCAAATCCAATATATAATGTCTTCATATACCAATGTCTGACTCAAAGAAATCAGATACGATCATATATTATAATCATGAAGTAGTTTTACATTCACATGTCACTAAAAAAAACATTGCATTGTCATATAGGTGACTTTGCATTTAAGTTTAAGGTGTGAAAGACAAGGCAACACTTTCAAAAGTACAGTAGTAGCACAATAAATTAGCTTTCTAAAACATCGATTTTCATATCAAGAAAACTCAAAATTCACTAAAAGTTATGGTAATTTTTCTAAACAAATGTTAATTATGAAATGAGTTTTATACCTTAGGCCTACACTTTAAAACGCCACCTACAACTACCAAAGCTCAAATTTTTGCATAACACATAGTAAAAATTTGTTCGTTATAAATATACATTTACAATGAAAGAAAAGTCACTTAGTTTCAATTGTAAATTGAAAGTTTTGGCCATTTTATTATAGCACTTTTAAAACTTCACAATTCTATCCCAACTTTTTTAGTTCAAATGAAATAAAATTTTCATCCATTGAACTACAAACATACCACGTCAATCTACTTTTAAAAAAAAATAAAAAACTCAAAAATCCAATCTTTGAATAATAAATTGTGCTTATAAAATTGAAAGTGATTTCATTCATATTCTCGTACTCAAAATTTGAAAATTCTTCACATACCTAACTTTATTTAAATAATTATTCAAAAACCACCATACTATATATAATTGAACATTTTTAATACAGATGTCATATTTACCTATCAAGAAGAAGCTCTCAACAACTCTATAAACTAAATTTTAACTCTTCTTTGGAAAATTTCTTTTCAATCCAAAATTAACTCTAACATATATATATATATATATTATTTTCTCAAAATTAAATAATGTCACCTTCTTTGAATTATATATATATATATATATATATATATATATTAAAGTTATATTTCATAAAATCCTCTACAAAATTCTTAACATAATTTTTGCTTTAAAATCTTTTTACCATGCAATATCTAATTTGAATTATTTGCATTCTTATATATATTTTTATACAACTTAAAAATATTTAAAATTCAAGATTTTTATAAATGATGTCTCATTCATTATCATTTTATTCTAATCTTTCTAAAACTACACCCCCTCAGTTATTAGTTTTAAGTTCATTTTTATTTAGGATTCACCAAACACTATTTTTTCTTATTATATTTTAAATACAATCGTACTTTTAAATGTATTGTTTTCTAAAGAGCAATCACTTATTCAAAATATTTATATAGAATGCTTATTTTAAAATTATTTTAATTGGAACTCACATATTTGCATCCAATATCTTAATATATATTCTTTATATTATAGATATATACTTATATCATTTTCCAGGTCACATCAAGTAATCTCAACTCGCTTCTCATTGTATATTTATCACCACATTTTTTCCACTTCCATAATTAATTTACTCTTATCGAATCAAAATACCACCATAATGTTCTCAAAATATTATATTCTTTTTATGATATTGTTTAACTCATCTCAAAATATATAAAAAAATTCAAAAATATCATTTATAATATTTCTCAATGTGTTTCACTCTTTCTAAAATAATGTACACATTTTTTTCAAAACACAGTATTATTTTTAAACATTATATTATTTTTCAAAAATTTATATTCTTTTTAGAACATTATGTCCAAATGCCTCATTCTAGTATTTAGGAATCCCTATCGATACTTTGGTTAGGCGCGTCGATCGGAATCCTTAAAGCATCCATGGACAAATTAACATAGGTTTTACTACTAAAACCTTTTTAAATATTCTAATATATAATTAATTTTCTTACTTTATCAAAACCATATGCTTTCTTTTTTAAATTTATATACTTATGTTGTTTACGTTAATAACTAAATTTATCACTAGCATCAAATAATCAAGCAATCAAATAGCCATAACTAACCATACACATCCACAAGCAAGTATTTAATTGAATTTATATCACTTTAAATTTTAATTTTTCCTTTTATATAACTAAAAATTTTCTATCCCTTATGGTACTGAAGATACCGCTAGCTCTTAATCTTTTTGGCTCCATCTAGTTTAATGATCCGCCTTTTTACTCCGAAAAACGTGCTATTTGGGTAAAAAAGAAAAGACAAGAAGAAAGAATCACAACATCTAACAACATAAGGCAATCACATATAATAGTCAATATAAGATAATACATACTCAATTTGTCAACAATATGTCAGAGTCACATAATTACAAATTTCAGCTAGGGAAAGTTATAACCGCTTGCCTTCGTATTGTTCATACAAAATAAATACATACAAGGTGGAAACAAGATAACTAGCTAGATGTCGCCTAAGCCACCCGCTCCATGCTCCTTCTAAAATGCATCGGCAGAATCCTAGACTACTTAGCTACTCATGCGAATTTGAGTACCCCAGAGTTTTAAATAAAGAAAATAAAACTCTGGATCAAATATGGTCTAGTGTGAGTAAACGCCAAACAACTGAATTATTAAGCTTATAACTCTTTTAAAAACAAAGGTATCTCGTAAGACCTCGCCGCACATAAATGCAGGCACGTTTTTACCTTACGATAACCAAAACGTTCTATAGAATATTTAGTGATATAACGATAATGTCTAGAGTTTATAGTAAATTATGAATATATAGCTGAAATGTTTACATCCCATATTCCAACATATTTGGGCCTAACTAAATCCATAAGGCACTTATTGGAGGTTGGGTTCCATCAGTGACAAGGCTACCAGGGTACCGCTTGCCACAGTACACCGCTAGATAAAATATACCAAGGGTCTCACATATCCCCTTCCCTTACCAACACAGGACCAGCCTATTCCTTACTAGATAGTACCATATATATCACCTCCCCGATTGTGATCAATAACTGTACCCGGGTAACTAGCATACATAATATGAAAATATCGATCTAGATCGGGTCGTAACTATACACTAATGGATACGACCTACATAGCCATGCTGCATATATTCTGTTTTAGTCATTTTTGATTGTGAGGCTTGAGGCTATGCTTTATCTGTTCTTTAGCAATCCCACTTGGGATGCTGGCACAGCCCTCTAGGTGACAATGAAATGCTAGCATTCAACCATACAAATTGTTCAAGATATGAACAAAGCGAAGGCATTACTTTTACTACATCCATTTTGGAATCACCCTTAAGATTAGTAGCAAGTAGCCCTTGCACTTCAAGGTCTTCGTCTTGAATTCTATCATTTCATATGTTACCAATTCAAATGCTTACGTTAGTTCGAAGTGGCTTTCGGATAACTCATACTATCCGATCCTGATCTCTTTAAACTAGCATTCAATAATCATAATAGGATCAAGTTGTCGATGGTGGATAAATCCACTATCTGGGGTGCGTATAGCTTTGCATATGAAAATAAGACATCCTATACTTATCCCCACTTTTCGATTTCAAACAGCACTATCCCTTTTGTTACCAACAATTATCACTATATCCTTGTCGTAACCAGGATGAATGGAAGAGAAATAAGAACAAGAGATAATAGCACCAGCGAGGCCATTCGAAGAAGTCGAAGGGATGCTACAGCTAAAGGCCAGATATACTACAACATTTCGAAGGGGTCGAATGGGTTGAAAGCACCCTTCCACTTCAATAATTCCCTTTCGAAGCAAGTGTTTCCTCATGGACGAAGACCTTTCGAATGAGTTGAAGAAATACCTTTCAAAGACAGTGGATAGCAACCCCACACATGCGCGCCAAACCTTTCGAAACCAAAGATTTCGTCTTCATTCAAATCATTCAGAAAGATGCCTTGATCAAAACAACCCTTTTCTGGGTCAAAACCCAAAGCATTTCAACACCTTCGAAACTACAAAGAACAACATGTCAACAGAATTGAAAGCTCTTACTCCTACATACTTTCAACAACAAAGAAATAAAAAGGAAAAGGTGCATCTACCCCTTTCAAAGAAGATGGAAGCATTCAAACCTATTCGAATGCAATGCAGAGGGATGCGCAACTATCAATGAAGACGAAGGATCTACGAAGCCCCTTTCGACTAGGTCGAAAGTGTTGTGCGAAAATTTCAATTAATTTGCACCAACTCCAAAAAAACAGCGAAATGCTAATGCACGAAAATAATCAAAATAAGGATCTAGCTTGTCGATTAATTACCAACCGCAAATTTAATGAAAAATAATCACCAAACAAAGAGAAACAAAAAAGCAGAGAACACAAAGATTTAACGTGGTTCGGCTAGATCGCCTACGTCCACGGACCCAACAACTATTCTTTATTTCACTGAAGAAAGAGAGTACAAAAGAGAGAGAGATTACAAAATTATAGATAGAAAAGTGGAGAGACTAACCTATAATTACAAATTGAATAATCAATTTATCCAAAGACTTGTTTGTGCTCAAATCCCCTAGTTGATTGACTGCGGAAATTAGGGTATACTGAAGAAGAGAATATGGTGGATGCTTTCTCACACGCTCACACTAATATGAAGATAAACTTCCTTCATATAAATAAGCATGAAAATGAAGGATGCTTGAAGATTAAGAAAAATCAATTTTCTGATTACCCAAATATCTTTCCAAATTGCGTGATTTGATTTTAGTACAAATAGATGGCGTAATCTTGGTTTCCATTTCTTTTCTTTAATTGACTGATTCTCCATGCCTAATCATTTATTTCTTCATATAACATATACATTGACTAATTAATTAGTTTCTTTCCAAAATATCTTTTGATATCTTTCCATATGCAAACCAAATTAATTGATTGAATGAATCAATTAATTATTTTCTTGTCTTCTTTGAAAAATATTTGAATCACATAAATTCAATAGAAATCACTGACTCGAAAGTTTCCAGGCCGCACCTATAAATAAGACCTTAGGAGTCTGATTTTGGGGATCTGAATTCATTTATTCTTCACTTATACTTTCTTAAATTTGTAACCTTGTAATCCCTAATTTGAAAATCAAATTAGGAGAAATTAATCAGATTGTACATCATTAGTTCAATAAAGACAGGATTTTGGCATTGGAAATTATGCAACTAATTTGAGGCTATTATTTGATTTTATTGTGTTCTGTTTGCATCAACCTAGTTGAAAGGTACCTTTCGAGAGAGTCGAAACCTCTCACTTTCCAATACACTTAAGCCCTTAGCTCCAAACCACTGTTCACCAAATGCTCACTTTTTAAGGATTCGAAACCTTAACCCAAGCTTGTTTTCCCTTAGATTTCAGGATTGAACCCAACCCATCAAGAAGACTAGCTTTCGACGAAGTCGAAACCTACCCAACTAAATCATATTCTTGAACCTTTAGTGCTAACCTTTAGCGTTTCATAACAGTTTCGAAAGGAGGTTTCGAAGGGATAACCAAACAACTTATGCAAGCTCAAAGGACAAAAAAGAAAGGGAAATAAGTGTTTTGACTGGATGGAAAGATCAGAAAAGGAGGAGTTTTCACAACACAGACCTATTCGAATTGTTAATAAAAGAAAGCAATAAGATCCTAAACTATTCTGCTTAATCATAATAAGCTTAGAAGTACATTTCTACACCTTTAACTCTACTTTGGGGGGTTGACAAGTTTTCTTGTTAACACTTTTGATTAACAATGAAACCGGATAAGTTAGAAACCAACCTTGACTCGATGTACATTCTTACTTCTCAGGATAAAGACGAGTTTCCATACCTCGAAATTGGGTATTAAGTATGCAATGAAATACTTCATATATTTAATTTATCATTACCTATTTTTCGAAATTAACTCCCTTAAATTTATAATGTTTTTCGACATTTCGACTTCTCTATCTCTCGCCTATAAACAAGTTCTAGATCTTATAGATAGAGGAAAGTTTTACGCGTCGGCTTTTAGTGTTGAATACAAGACGACTTACTATCAATAAAAAGTGTCAATGTTTTAGTAAGACTTATTTATATTAGTTTGGCTACTTAATGGCACGGAAAAAAGAATCTCTTATTTCAAACTGATTCAGTTATAAAAGAAAGCTATCTTTAGATAAAACACTATCCTTATAAATAAATTAGTAATTAAAAGTAAAAGCTTAATTTAATTAAAATAAAATCTTAATTAATTTCCCAAATAAACCTTAATTTAATCTTAATCAAACCTTAACTAAATCTTAATTAATTAATAATTAAACCCTACCTAATTAGTAACTAATAAATAATTAAACCCTAATTAATTAATTAATAGTTAATTAAATAATTAAACTTGAATTAAATAAAAACTAATGCTTAATTAACTCTTTACTTAATTAATAATTAATTAAAACTCTCTTAATCAACTAATTATAATTATCTTATTAAATAAATACTTAGGTACTTATTCCTTTACTTAATTACTAATTTAATACTAAATGTGACTTTTTCTTTTATTTTTCTATTATTTACTTTCTTGAAAAAAGTCACATCTCCTTCTTTCTTTACTTAAGTTAATTTTTTTTACTATATATTATCATTAACCTTACATATGTCATTTGTATAAGTATGTGTATATGTATACTAGAGTGTTTTACAACATTTCCTACAACTTTTACTAAACAAAAAATTGAAAAATCGAAAAACGGTTTGAGATCACATTTTCTATTTTTTCTTCGAACTAAACTTTTTGTAAAAAAAATTGAAAACTATTTCACCATCACTAGTTATTATATAAAAAGAGTCTTATTTGAGTTTTATATTTCATAAATTAATTATTTAAAAATATATTAAATATTCATATTCAAAGTGATTAAATTTCAGGTCATTACATTCTCCTTCCATAAAAGAATTTAGTCCCAAAATTAGCACACAAAAGATAACTCAAATAAGTCAAAAAGGGCATATCATCATATATCATGAAACTCGGACGAAAGGTACATACTAAGCGACTACATCACCAAGAGTGCAGGCATGGTCCATACAATAAGCAAATAATAATCCTAGCATTAATTTAGGATAAGCTTCCCTCATACTACCCTCTACCTTCCAAGTTCAATCTTTGGGATTCACTCCACTGGATCTTAACCAATCTCGCTACTTTATTACGCAGTCTCTTCTCATCTTGATCACAACACGAACTAGATGTATAATCACCATCAAGTGAGGTTCTATCTCCAAATCCTTTCACATAGACAGCTCCACAATTAATTTTTATAAGATCACGATGACACAAGTCCAACGCAAAAAACGACGTTCAAATCCGACCTCGTATGAGCAAGATATTAATTTTTATAAGATTTAAGATAATATTCATTAATTTTGAAATTAACAACTAATTACCCCCAAATCAATTCAAAATCCTTCTCCCTCATCGCCGTTGAATTCAAATCGTGCACGCAGATAACACGACCCGTGCACCATCGTGCACGCACGCTCGAATGCCGCCGCCTACCGAAAACGCGACCCAACCTCCACCATCACTCACCCCTCACCTCCTCTCCAAACACTCGCTTACGAACCCAAGAAAATGTGATCATTACTCGAATAGCCGTAGCCTCCAAGCTCTGACCATCGTTGCGCCATGATGTCATGCCATCGGCCGCCGCATGATCGCGCACCCAACTCAGCCTCGCGCGCTGCCGCCTCCACGGCCGAACGTCCCCAAAATCGACGAACCCAAACTGCACTAGTTACGGCCATAATTTGTCCATCTGGCCTTACCATGGCTTGATTCAACCATTGATTGGCTTCATGGTATCGAGCTCTACACTTTTTCTTTTGGGGTCGGAGGCCAAACCGCCTCTGGTGGTCTAAATGGACGTGGGCAATTGGATTTGGGTTAGTTGCTTTATTTTTCTTCATGTTTTTGAATTGGAAAAAAAAATAGAAAATTCTTCTCTGTTAGTTTTCTTATATAAATAAGGGAGAACATGGAGGTATGGGCAGCATGTAGGGGTATGGGCTGGAGTGTTAGGGAATGGGTTAAAACATAGTGGATATATATATATATGTATATATAATTTAATTTGTAAATATTCGATGTTACATGTTTGAAAATTTTTGAACTCCTATCGAGATGTGCCGCCTGGTGTTCTATATGTTAAACCCCTATTTTGAATGAAATAGAATTAGTCTCAAGGCCCAAATTCGATTATATGCAGAAGATAGATTTTCAAACCAAGTTGTTGTATTAAATTTTGATATTAATTTCAACGCGTTTCGATCTCGCACAACCAAACGATACGTCCGATCGCCATGAAGTTCGATAGCGTATTATAATTCACTATTATGAATCCAATGAAACTGGTTTCGTCTTCGAGATAGTGTCCCAGAATGACAATTTTCAAGATTTAAATATTGTTTTTTTATTTAATTATCGTTATTTATTCGATCTATTTATATTTGTAAATAAATTTACAAATTGAATTCACCACTATTATTTATCAATTAAAAGGAGTTGAATAAAATTATTAAATCCATTTAATTAACATTTAATTCACAATTCAAATATTTAATCATTCCCTATATTTGAGTTATAAGCTATTTAATTCTATAATCTAATTATTTAAATACTAAAAATTAATTAAACATTTAAAATCAAATGACCAGAATTTTGGGTTGTTACATCGCTGCTAATGCTGGATGGGTTTTCCCTCACTTCACCATCTTAGCAATATACAATGTATCATAGATAGACAATTGAATGTTGCACAAGACTCACTCCCCTGTTCTTGTTTATTCTTTGTGAACGAGCAATTGGATGCTACATAAGCCTTATCCATTGTACTTGCTTAAGAGTCATGAATAGACATGAGGTTGCCACATAGGCCTTCCACCACTGATGCCAATTAGAATTTCAAATCTTTGACACTTGGTAGCTAAACAGACCTTCCTTCATATATAATGTCGAATTTAGATATATGATTGCTGCTAAGGCCTTACTCAACTCATCGTCGAATAAGAAGTTAGGTTTACAAATCTTGTTTCCACAAAGGCCTTCCATGTAACGACCCGTTAAATTTAATAATATTAAATGGATTAACTTAATATAATTTTTAATCTAATTTAGAATAAATGTAGGAGTTAGATATAGTAATTGGGATTAAAGGTTAACAATTGAAATGTTTATATGACAATAGAAAGAATAACGTAAAATTTGAGTTGTGGTTATAAGATTTAATTGGTGGTGGAATTTATGTTGGAAAAATAAATAAGGAAATAGCGTAATTGTTACACTTGAATAATATATAAATTTAAGGATTTATGACAAGAATTTAAATTTCCTATGTGTTTATGCATATTGGTAAAATTGTAACTATATGTGAATCTAGGTAGAAAAATAAAGAGGCAGTGATGGATAACCAATATAATGAAATTCAAAGGTGATTGAAACGACTGTTGGGTTTTAATGGAGTGTATATAAATATTGGAAACCATTATAATCTCTCAATTTAATACGATTGTTTAATTAATACTAAAAGAATAAAATTTGAATATAAAGAATTACAAGTGTTTAGGTTAACCATTATTTTATTTAGTTAAGAATGGAGATAGATTGAAATAAATCTAAATTAATTATTTTGGTTGTTAATGTGTCCAGTTAATAAAGGAGAACTTTAAGGAAATAAAATATAAATGAATGTATTTGGGAATAGAGTTCTTTTATATGTGAATAGTTATAATGTTGTTATTAAAAATGAACGTTACTTAAATTATTAATATAGTAACGGAAGTATGAATAAATTTATAGAAACATAAGACTTACTTTAAGGTAATATTTGAGTGTAGACTTTTTGAAATAGATTTAATAACAATAATTATTGTTCGTTACCTATCTTATTTGTTGTTAAGTTATTTTGAAATCAATCTAAAATTTATTCACAAAATTATTGCAGTTAGCGTAGTTTTGGTTTTTAATTGCAGTAGTTAATTCTATAAAGTGAGGTTAATACTAATTTTATTCTAATTGGACCATTTGTTGAGATAAACTTTAGAAAGCAAGATTTATAAATATAATCGAAGTATCAAAATTCAACAATGGTATTTATTGCAAATAAAGTGGAGTTAAAACGTTAAATATTACGTTATTGAAATTAAAATGGAATTTGTGGATATTAAAGTGAAATCTGGAACTAATGTTAGTGGTATCCTTATTTTGGATAAAAGATGAGGATATAAAGGTTAAAAATTTAAAATGGGTTTTGAGAAATTTATTTATAATTCTTTAATATAAGGAAGCGGAGAATTTAACGCTGAAATTTATAGACTTATAAACTTTTAATTCACATCTAGTCTTGTTAAATCAATTAAATTGATTAGGAAATATTTAAGTGATAAAATTTGGTAAATTTTGGAATTTAGATAAAATTGGATTTTTATAATTTATTTTAATTTATTAAATGAATATAAAAATAGCCATTTTGGCCACGGACTCGGATTTCGACGAAACCAGTTTCATCGGATCCGTATCGATGAATTATTGTAGGGTTTCAAGTTTCGTATCGATCGGACTTGTCGTTTGATCGTACGGGCGTGAAACGCCTTGAAAATCAATTTTATTAAAATCAATTTGAAATCAATTTGGAAATTTTGTTTTCAGCATAACTTCTTCATACGATCAAAATTTGGACGTGAAACTTTTTCCATCGCGTTCAGAATATTTTAAAATACCTATTTGGATATATGGGTTTAATAAATTTCGTTCCGAGGTCAGAACGGGCTTTTTGGGCCAACTACCGTTTAGCACGTTCGTTATCCGTACCCACCTAGCCTTCTTCTATCTGTCTATATATATGCGATCATAAACCCTAGCCTCCATTTTATTATCATTTTTCTGTACGTTCATCTTCTTCAAGCTTCTCTTCTTCTTCAATGAGAGCTAACCCTAGATCCAGTCAGTTCAAAAACAAAGTGAAAATTTAAAGTCCTCCTAAAAATCTCGAAAAAATATATATCATAGTTCTCGATGCACGTACTCTCATGGTGAAATTCGTTTTTCAATTGGAGTTATCGTTCACCCAGAATAAATTCAAACAGTTCGTGACCGTTCATCGTCGCCGTAACAAAAGTTGTCGGATCGGAAAACGGTTTCTGGGTATTGTGGAGAGGACCGAGTGGAGCGCATCTATATAATTCCTTCGTCGTTTCAATGGTTAGATGTCGCCAAATCGCGACTAGGGTTCCCAAAAAAAACTAACGGCGGCGGCAACAATTGGGGGCGCGCGTGGTCTAGCGGCGGCGGCTTGGAAGGGGGAGGCTAGTGGTGATGGTCGGCGGCTCTCAAATGGTCGGAGGTGATGGAAATTTTTGGTCAAAGGCTTTGGTCAAACGGTGCTGGGTGCGTGCTCTTCTCTAGTTCGATGCGTGAGTTGCTGTGAAGGGGGGAGATAGTGCAGATGACGTGGCAGGTCTATTTTAACAAATGTGTGTCACTTTGTTTATTTTAATTTTGAATTCAATCACCATTTTTCGCCATAACTTTCTCATACGATCTCGGATTCACGCGAAATTTCTTTTATTAGGATCGTAATTAAATTCCGGACTTGATGACGCTGGTTTGGACGAATTCCGAGACGGGCGAATTTTTGGGTTTAAATCGAATTTAAATTCGATTTAAATTCAAAAGGTGAGTGTTTTAACCTACTCACAACTACTAGAAATTTTTTTGTTTGTTAAATTGATTTTAGAAATG
Organism: Allium cepa; assembly: GCA_030765085.1. Taxonomy (NCBI): domain Eukaryota; kingdom Viridiplantae; phylum Streptophyta; class Magnoliopsida; order Asparagales; family Amaryllidaceae; genus Allium; species Allium cepa. Next base: position 630,488,827 of record CM060928.1, on the reverse strand, counting down.
AATAGAAATTTATTTATGAGTATTTGGCATGTTTATTTCACTCATATTTGTTAAATTTCATTTATTAAGTTTAACTGTTAATTTAATTTATTTATTGCGTATTAATTAATAGTTAGGATTTATTTGTTTGCCTATAAACTTCTAGTTAACAGTTATATAGATTATTACTGAATATAAACTGTTAGATTAATAGTTGTTAAATTTAATCTGAATAAAATTGCCAGTTATTACCTGTTATCTATTATCAAATATAAATTGTTATTGATTGATATTGCTTGATGATTGTGATTGGATGATGGATGATGTTGATGGATGTTTATTGAATATCATAAAATTGCAAATTATCATGCATATTTCATTTCATTCGGGATTGTGGTTTGAAATGATATATAACCGCAAAAAATTTTATCTTTTAAATTGCGGATTGAAATGATAAATATCCGTATCACTTGACCATAGGATAGAAAATTATATACAGGCACCGCGGTCTATATATAACTATTTTAATGTGATTTCTATGGTTTGGATGGAATACGGTTTATAATAATCTTAAATTTTATATTGTATAAATATTATTCTTCCATATATATACATATGAAGTTGAAAATTTTGAAATTAAAAGGTGTATAAATCTCTTTATTAAAAATGGAAAAAAAATTAAGAAAATGGAGTTGATAATTTATATCATATGTTTAAATGTTAAGTTTGGAAATTTTAAGATATGATATTTATAATTGGATTTTTCCCGAGATAAATTGAAATGAATATTCTAGTATAATTTGAAAAATATATATATATATATATATATATATATATATATATTATTACTAGAAATTGGAGTTTTTATTTATTTATGGATTTTATGTGAATATTCAAGACTAATTAATAGAACATTCGATTTGTTGAAAGAATAAAATCCAACTTTAGTTTGAAATATTAATACTCCAAATGGATATACGTATATATATATATATAAATTGAAGTGGTTTTGGAACTTGAGAGAGATAATACAAATTTTGGGTTAGACTTTATTAAAGAAATGTATTTGTAAAGCCATGAGAACTATTTTCTTTACAAAGTAACATTTAAGTTAAACCTTTTAATTCATATACCATTGAATATCCAAACCATTCAAGTTTTAAAAGTTATGGTTTTAAATTATGAATTTCGAAATATTATGCTTTGAAAGGATATTTGGCTTTCAGACGTTATAAATTTTAAAGCATTTGGATTTTTGAAAAGGTTTATATTTGGGATAAAGGATATCATATTGTTTTGGGTTTTAAAATGATATCGTATTCATAATTTTAAAATGGAAATGTTTATTCTGGTTTTAAAGTATGAGCTATTTTTAAATGACCGCGGTGTTATAATAACGATGGGTGGGCAAAGAGACCGGGATCGGATATGGACATACTCTCTGTCGATACCGAAAACCACTTTGACTAACCGTGTACGCGGTGGAGATTCCAGAATGAAGTAGGTGGTGGCGACGTTTCCTGTAAGGTAAATACGTGGACCCGACTCCCGTGAGTTGGCATAAGGTGGCTAAAACAGGAGCGATTCTCAGGCCAATGAGGTCATTCCTCTGATCGGACCCTCCTCTTCGATATTATACTTTGACTTGGATTGATTCAGTGGCCACTTCTATATTTTGATTTTGGGGAGTTAGTCCGAGGTGGGCGGTAACTGCGGCTACGCGTTTCCACCAGCCTGGATAGAAATTGGTATATCTACCCTGGCATTGCCTAGTTGTGCCGTGTCACCTACCATATCGAGCCTTTACTACGAGTTTCTATTTGTGTCGTACCTATGGAGTATCCTCTGGTAGCCTCCCGATCAGGAGGTATTACGGTACTGTATAGATTATTGGCATTTTACGTGTTAAGGTGGAAAATGTAAAGTCTTAACGCTATTTAAAAGTAAGTTTATTTTATGAATAGACACTATTATAATAGCGCAATATACTACATAGTAAATAGTTTAACGGATCCTTAGGAGATGTAAATCCCGAACATCTCTTGAGTTACTGTACTCATATTTATTTCTGTTAATTTAACTCACATAAGATCTTTTAGTTCTGACTCGAGTGTTTTTGTCTTTTCAAATTCGCTCGGGTCAGTCCGAGCGTTTCAGGATAGAAGACTTTAGCTTTGAAGGACGAAGACGAAGGAGTCGTATTATTATTATCTATAGTATTGCACCACACTCATACTGTTCCGCTGCATTGATTGTATTGGTATGTGTAACTCTGATATTTATTGTATAAAGCAAATCAAGTATTTGTAAACTGTTTTAAACTGTATATTTTTTATTATATTTTATCCTTCCGCTGTGAGATTCTGTGTTGTTTCTATTTCTTCTCTGTTTTTTTTTCTTATTTACCCCATAACAATCCGCCCTTCCGTATGGTTTGAACTGGCACGTGTGTCGGTTTAAAGTGTGCGAAAAGGCGGGATGTTACAGTTGGTATCAGAGCTTTGGTTTAGCGATAAACCTTGGCTTTGTGGGGTTTGACTCTTTGTTAATAGGGTAGTAATACCCTATGGGAGTCGCTGAGTGTAAATATATGAGAGAGCGTATTTGTTAGTGTTAATAAAGATTTTGATATTGTGTTAATCTGTTCCGTTTTGTATTTATAAATTCTGGTTGATGCATGGGACGCTATGTCATCAATAGGGATTTCTAAACACTTAATAGGACAGACCGACATAATATTTGTTTTTAATATAGGTGAATGAAATAATTTTGCCTATTATATTTTCTATATATAAAAATATTTTTATAAAGATATATATATATATTTGGTTGCTATAGATTGGGCGTTAGGAAATAAAAATATTTATAACAATTGAAGCTAAGTTGAAATTATAATAAATCAAATTGGAGATTTTAGAACTTAAGTCCGGGATTTTGAAAATCTGTTTTCAATGGATTTATGGGATATAGGGATTTGGTTTATAAGTATTTTCTTATATAAATATTTAGTATAATTCGAAAGAATTGGTTTAAAGAGGATCTTGGAGAAAATAAATTTTGTACTTTCCCCTCTGTCGCTGGAAAATAATTTCGGTGATGACGGCCGCATCATCGACTTTCATTTTCGAGTTTCGAAGGGGAAAGGCCACTGTGGTACACTCTACTGCAGATTTATTTTTGAAATTGATTGAATTTTTAATTGTTTTAAATATAAATTGAGATATAAGTTGTAAGAACTCATTTATCTATTATTTTTAAAATAAAATTGAAATTTGACCCGGTATTTAATTCTAAAATTTTCCACTAATTAATGGTTTAAATTATTTTTAGGGAAATATAAAGTAAGTAATAAATGGATTGAAACCTCTAATTTAAGTAAAAAAATTAATGCTAAGTATAAAGGAAGTTAAAAGTTTAACTTATAGATAATGGTAAAGATTTATTGAAAAATCAACGAATTAAAAGAATTGAGATTAAACTTGTATAAATTCAATTGCATTTTCTTTAACATAAATGACTTACCCAAATATAAAAGTTGAAATGTTAGATAAGAATTTTGAATAGAATGTTATACAAGTAGAGATTTTGGAAAGAATGAAGTATTCAATAAATTACTGTTATAAATAAGAATTAGATGGTATAACTTAAGTATAATTGAAATTTTACCATAATTAAAGTTAAGTATCATTAATAGGTGATATGAACTTAAGGAAATTAAATGAAATTCTTAAATAAATAAGGATTGATGTGTAGGGTTATAATATTTAGTATGAGTCTAATGCTACTAGTAATATAATAAAAAGGTAGGTAAAATAAATAAATGTCTGTAAACCCTAGATAATAAATTAATAAAATCCTTTATTTATAAAAATGGAGGTTTTAAGGTTAATAATTAAAGTGTAAGTAGAGGGTTACTGCTATTAAATACAATAGAAACTTCAACCTTAAATAAATGAATGAAATTAAAGGTAAGTTGAAATTGTAATTTATAAAACAAATAAATATTAATAAAAAGGAATTGAAAAGAAACTTGGAAATTTTCACTTACATTCTTAAAACATACATAACTTACCATATAATAAAAGTTGCAATGTTAGTAAGAAATGTAAGGGGAAATCTTACAAGTGAAGCTTGAGGTAATTAAGGAATTCAATAAATTTGCTGTTATTAATGAGAAAATTTTATAAGCTTAAGTTAAATTGGAATTTCACTATATAAGTGAAGGTAAGTAGTATAAATAGATGATATAAACTTTAGTCAATAAATTGGAATACAAATATAATGAATTTTGTAATAAATGAAAAAGTGAAAACTTTAAGAAATAAAAGAAATCCCTCCATAAAAAATAAAAAAAATAAAAAAAATCAAACCACTGAAGCATGAAATACATGTATAATAAATTAATTTAGTTGTTGGTTTGAATTGTTATTGTTGATTTATGTTGTTGGGTAAGGAATTTGAAGTTGTGTGATGAATAAATAATCTATCTATGTTCCATCTAAGACTGTTGAGTAAAGGATGCACTTGATAGTTAATTTCATTTTATACAAATTTCAAGTTTTGGACCCAAACGACAAATTGTTTGATGGATTAAATGGTTGCTTTGTTGTGTATGTATGCTGTTTGTAAGGTTGATGGTTGTTGTACTGATTGGTTGGTTAATGGTTGAAGCCACCTAAACATTTCACTTTAATATAAATATTTAACCTTTTAGATTATATAAGTGAATACAGGTGATGGAAACAACTGCTACTACTTTTGGTTCCATAGAAATAAGCGTATATTGCCCGACAAATAGGTACGGTTTCGGATTACGTTTAAAGCGCTATTTTTCCCGGGTTGGGATATAATATTTTGATAATATATGTAATATATTTGTATATTTTGATATTATATTTTCTCCCGAGCCTCACCGTACAAAGGAGACTCTGCCAAAATTTTTCAAAAATTTTGGACTTAGAATTTTGTGAAAATATTTTCCCAACTTTAATAATTTAAGCACAAAAGAATATAATGATTATAAAACTGGTATATTTTATATAAGGGAATTAATTTAGTAATATTGTCAATAAGTTAATGTTTGAAATAAGATGTACTGTTTTACTCTTCCTTCTCCCTTCTTTTTCCTTTTCGGGGACGAAAAGTTTTGAGTGGGGGAGATTGTAACGACCCGTTAAATTTAATAATATTAAATGGATTAACTTAATATAATTTTTAATCTAATTTAGAATAAATGTAGGAGTTAGATATAGTAATTGGGATTAAAGGTTAACAATTGAAATGTTTATATGACAATAGAAAGAATAACGTAAAATTTGAGTTGTGGTTATAAGATTTAATTGGTGGTGGAATTTATGCTGGAAAAATAAATAAGGAAATAGCGTAATTGTTACACTTGAATAATATATAAATTTAAGGATTTATGACAAGAATTTAAATTTCCTATGTGTTTATACATATTGGTAAAATTGTAACTATATGTGAATCTAGGTAGAAAAATAAAGAGGCAGTGATGGATAACCAATATAATGAAATTCAAAGGTGATTGAAACGACTGTTGGGTTTTAATGGAGTGTATATAAATATTGGAAACCATTATAATCTCTCAATTTAATACGATTGTTTAATTAATACTAAAAGAATAAAATTTGAATATAAAGAATTACAAGTGTTTAGGTTAACCATTATTTTATTTAGTTAAGAATGGAGATAGATTGAAATAAATCTAAATTAATTATTTTGGTTGTTAATGTGTCCAGTTAATAAAGGAGAACTTTAAGGAAATAAAATATAAATGAATGTATTTGGGAATAGAGTTCTTTTATATGTGAATAGTTATAATGTTGTTATTAAAAATGAACGTTACTTAAATTATTAATATAGTAACGGAAGTATGAATAAATTTATAGAAACATAAGACTTACTTTAAGGTAATATTTGAGTGTAGACTTTTTGAAATAGATTTAATAACAATAATTATTGTTCGTTACCTATCTTATTTGTTGTTAAGTTATTTTGAAATCAATCTCAAATTTATTCACAAAATTATTGCAGTTAGCGTAGTTTTGGTTTTTAATTGCAGTAGTTAATTCTATAAAGTGAGGTTAATACTAATTTTATTCTAATTGGACCATTTGTTGAGATAAACTTTAGAAAGCAAGATTTATAAATATAATCGAAGTATCAAAATTCAACAATGGTATTTATTGCAAATAAAGTGGAGTTAAAACGTTAAATATTACGTTATTGAAATTAAAATGGAATTTGTGGATATTAAAGTGAAATCTGGAACTAATGTTAGTGGTATCCTTATTTTGGATAAAAGATGAGGATATAAAGGTTAAAAATTTAAAATGGGTTTTGAGAAATTTATTTATAATTCTTTAATATAAGGAAGCGGAGAATTTAACGCTGAAATTTATAGACTTATAAACTTTTAATTCACATCTAGTCTTGTTAAATCAATTAAATTGATTAGGAAATATTTAAGTGATAAAATTTGGTAAATTTTGGAATTTAGATAAAATTGGATTTTTATAATTTATTTTAATTTATTAAATGAATATAAAAATAGCCATTTTGGCCACAGACTCGGATTTCGACGAAACCAGTTTCATCGGATCCGTATCGATGAATTATTGTAGGGTTTCAAGTTTCGTATCGATCGGACTTGTCGTTTGATCGTACGGGCGTGAAACGCCTTGAAAATCAATTTTATTAAAATCAATTTGAAATCAATTTGGAAATTTTGTTTTCAGCATAACTTCTTCATACGATCAAATTTGGACGTGAAACTTTTTCCATCGCGTTCAGAATATTTTAAAATACCTATTTGGATATATGAGTTTAATAAATTTCGTTCCGAGGTCAGAACGGGCTTTTTGGGCCAACTACCGTTTAGCACGTTCGTTATCCGTACCCACCTAGCCTTCTTCTATCTGTCTATATATATGCGATCATAAACCCTAGCCTCCCTTTTATTATCATTTTTCTGTACGTTCATCTTCTTCAAGCTTCTCTTCTTCTTCAATGAGAGCTAACCCTAGATCCAGTCAGTTCAAAAACAAAGTGAAAATTTAAAGTCCTCCTAAAAATCTTGAAAAAATATATATCATAGTTCTCGATGCACGTAATCTCATGGTGAAATTCGTTTTTCAATTGGAGTTATCGTTCACCCAGAATAAATTCAAACAGTTCGTGACCGTTCATCATCGCCGTAACAAAAGTTGTCGGATCGGAAAACGGTTTCTGGGTATTGAGGAGAGGACCGAGTGGAGCGCATCTATATAATTCCTTCGTCGTTTCAATGGTTAGATCGTCGCCAAATCGCGACTAGGGTTCCCAAAAAAAACTAACGGCGGCGGCAATAATTGGGGGTGCGCGTGGTCTAGCGGCGGCGGCTTGGAAGGGGGAGGCTAGTGGTGATGGTCAGCGGCTCTCAAATGGTCGGAGGTGATGGAAATTTTTGGTCAAAGGCTTTGGTCAAACGGTGCTGGGTGCGTGCTCTTCTCTGGTTCGATGCGTGAGTTGCTGTGAAGGGGGGAGATAGTGCAGATGACGTGGCAGGTCTATTTTAACAAATGTGTGTCACTTTGTTTATTTTAATTTTGAATTCAATCACCATTTTTCGCCATAACTTTCTCATACGATCTCGGATTCACGCGAAATTTCTTTTATTAGGATCGTAATTAAATTCCGGACTTGATGACGCTGGTTTGGACGAATTCCGAGACGGGCGAATTTTTGGGTTTAAATCGAATTTAAATTCGATTTAAATTCAAAAGGTGAGTGTTTTAACCCACTCACAACTACTAGAAATTTTTATGTTTGTTAAATTGATTTTAGAAATGAATAGAAATTTATTTATGAGTATTTGGCATGTTTATTTCACTCATATTTGTTGAATTGCATTTATTAAGTTTAACTGTTAATTTAATTTATTTATTGCGTATTAATTAATAGTTAGGATTTATTTGTTTGCCTATAAACTGCTAGTTAACAGTTATATAGATTATTACTGAATATAAACTGTTAGATTAATAGTTGTTAAATTTAATATGAATAAAATTGCCAGTTATTAACTGTTATCTATTATCAAATATAAATTGTTATTGATTGATATTGCTTGATGATTTTGATTGGATGATGGATGATGTTGATGGATGTTTATTGAATATCATAAAATTGCAAATTATCATGCATATTTCATTTCATTCGGGATTGTGGTTTGAAATGATATATAACCGCAAAAATTTTTATCTTTTAAATTGCGGATTGAAATGATAAATATCCGTATCACTTGACCATAGGATAGAAAATTATATACAGGCACCGCGGTCTATATATAACTATTTTAATGTGATTTCTATGGTTTGGATGGAATACGGTTTATAATAATCTTAAATTTTATATTGTATAAATATTATTCTTCCATATATATACATATGAAGTTGAAAATTTTGAAATTAAAAGGTGTATAAATCTCTTTATTAAAAATGGAAAAAAAATTAAGAAAATGGAGTTGATAATTTATATCATATGTTTAAATGTTAGGTTTGGAAATTTTAAGATATGATATTTATAATTGGATTTTTCCCGAGATAAATTGAAATGAATATTCTAGTATAATTTGAAAAATATATATATATATATATATATATATATATATATATATATTTTATTACTAGAAATTGGAGTTTTTATTTATTTATGGATTTTATGTGAATATTCAAGACTAATTAATAGAACATTCGATTTGTTGAAAGAATAAAATCCAACTTTAGTTTGAAATATTAATACTCCAAATGGATATACGTATATATATATATATATATATATATATATATATATATATATATTGAAGTGGTTTTGGAACTTGAGAGAGATAATACAAATTTTGGGTTAGACTTTATTAAAGAAATGTATTTGTAAAGCCATGAGAACTATTTTCTTTACAAAGTAACATTTAAGTTAAACCTTTTAATTCATATACCATTGAATATCCAAACCATTCAAGTTTTAAAAGTTATGGTTTTAAATTATGAATTTCGAAATATTATGCTTTGAAAGGATATTTGGCTTTCAGACGTTATAAATTTTAAAGCATTTGGATTTTTGAAAAGGTTTATATTTGGGATAAAGGATATCATATTGTTTTGGGTTTTAAAATGATATCGTATTCATAATTTTAAAATGGAAATGTTTATTCTGGTTTTAAAGTATGAGCTATTTTTAAATGACCGCGGTGTTATAATAACGATGGGTGGGCAAAGAGACCGGGATTGGATATGGACATACTCTCTGTCCATACCGAAAACCACTTTGACTAACCGTGTACGCGGTGGAGATTCCAGAATGAAGTAGGTGGTGGCGACGTTTCCTGTAAGGTAAATACGTGGACCCGACTCCCGTGAGTTGGCATAAGGTGGCTAAAACAGGAGCGATTCTCAGGCCAATGAGGTCATTCCTCTGATCGGACCCTCCTCTTCGATATTATACTTTGACTTGGATTGATTCAGTGGCCACTTCTATATTTTGATTTTGGGGAGTTAGTCCGAGGTGGGCGGTAACTGCGGCTACGCGTTTCCACCAGCCTGGATAGAAATTGGTATATCTACCCTGGCATTGCCTAGTTGTGCCGTGTCACCTATCATATCGAGCCTTTACTACGAGTTTCTATTTGTGTCGTACCTATGGAGTATCCTCTGGTAGCCTCCCGATCAGGAGGTATTACGGTACTGTATAGATTATTGGCATTTTACGTGTTAAGGTGGAAAATGTAAAGTCTTAACGCTATTTAAAAGTAAGTTTATTTTATGAATAGACACTATTATAATAGCGCAATATACTACATAGTAAATAGTTTAACGGATCCTTAGGAGATGTAAATCCCGAACATCTCTTGAGTTACTGTACTCATATTTATTTCTGTTAATTTAACTCACATAAGATCTTTTAGTTCTGACTCGAGTGTTTTTGTCTTTTCAAATTCGCTCGGGTCAGTCCGAGCGTTTCAGGATAGAAGACTTTAGCTTTGAAGGACGAAGACGAAGGAGTCGTATTATTATTATCTATAGTATTGCACCACACTCATACTGTTCCGCTGCATTGATTGTATTGGTATGTGTAACTCTGATATTTATTGTATAAAGCAAATCAAGTATTTGTAAACTGTTTTAAACTGTATATTTTTTATTATATTTTATCCTTCCGCTGTGAGATTCTGTGTTGTTTCTATTTCTTCTCTGTTTTTTTTTCTTATTTACCCCATAACAATCCGCCCTTCCGTATGGTTTGAACTGGCACGTGTGTCGGTTTAAAGTGTGCGAAAAGGCGGGATGTTACATTCCATTTGCATTTATATTCTTACAAGTGATTACATTCGCCATCGTATAGCTTAATTAAGTTTAATCCCTTTTTCATTATTTAGTGAAGCCATTCTTTATTAACTTATTATTTCTTAAGTCCATTTCATACTTACGATCAACCATCGCTTTGCACTTAGCCTTCATTCATTAATTTAGCTCATTGATTCAAATTAGCACGAGGTCATCGTTGGTTATACTTGCTACGGTCATCGTGCGTTGATGTATCCCTATCCATCCATGTCATCAACCTTTTATTAGCTATTGTGGATTGACCTTCCTTAGGCCATCATGGGTTGAGATACAATGAGCTTTCGTGTTATGACTTCCCCAAAGCTATCGCTAGGTAATTAATCTAAGGTCATTGCTAGTTGAAAATCCCTAACTATCATGTGTGAACTTCTCCAAGCCTTTGTGGGTTGATAGCTTCCTAAGCCATCACGTATTAAACTTTAAGTAGTGGTCATGGGTTGTCACTCCTATATCCGTCGTGTATCGATTCCCCTAAAACCTTTGTAAACATATAACTTCTTGAAGCTATCGCATGTTATGCCCTCTATATCCCTTGTGAGTAGATAGCGTCCTTAAGCTATCGCGTATGGATAGCTTTCGAGGGTTAAGTTCAAAAAGCCATCACGTCATGACTTCCCAAAGCCATTATGGGTTAATAGCTACCCAAGCTATGTGAGTTAATTCTATCTTATCCCCTGAAAGCTTATGATGGTTGAGCTAGAAGAGCTATCATGTCACGACCATCCCAAAGCCTACGTGTATTATCATTTCCAAAGCCATCGTGTGTTATACAGCACTGGTCATCATGAATAGATAATAGGTAGGCTTTCGTGGGTTTAAAATGGCAATTTGTAATTTCATCGAAAACAGATTCATTTCCTTACTAAGGACTAACTTTCCTCCAAATCCCATTTGGTGTCCAATTTTCATTGGTTAGTGTACTTCTTTATGGTTCAATTAATTTATTAATTTCCTTAATCACTCAATTGTTTTCTTTACTAACAAATTAATATAAAATCGAAAATTGATGGGAAAAATCCTTAAAATTCACCAGAAATAAAATTTACAATATTTACCTTATCCTAAATTTTCAGTTCAACATAACTTTTTTATTATTTTTAATAGTTAATTTACCCAAATTAACTCTTTTCTCAACAAAGGGAAATTTCATAATAATTCCAAATTAATTCCAAAAATTATAAAAAATTAAAATCTCATCTTTGTTTCATCATTATAAAGATATATTCCAATTTTGAATCATTTAACTTAGATAAGTTTATATTTTGCCCTAAACATGAACAAGTTCGCTTTATTAAAAATTTTGAAAATAACCAAACAATGTTTTAATCATTTATACATGTTTACTATCACTAAAGCATTCATACAAAATTAAATCCAAGTCCTATGAGTAGGGATATGTTTAGCGAAAGTTTTTACTCACCAAAATTAAGAAAACTTTGTATAATCTTCATTTTTCCTGAAGTGAAAAACTTCACCTTTTATCCTTTGATTTATTTATCTTTCTTATGAAATGGTAGATGACCCTACTTGTTTTCTTACTTTTGTTTTGTTGAGTGATGAGAAAATGGATGGGGAATTGAAATATAGGGAGTTAATAATTCGGACTTTGGGCTAAAACCCCTTCTAGCGTAATCTTAATAAATCCCTACCTCTACTTTCTTTATTCATTTACTCTAAATTAGTTAACCCTTTCTTTATTTTATTTTATGCTCTGATTTAATTAATCATTTATTTATTTAATTTCCCATATTATGGCTCTTCAAACTATAGGGTATTAATAGTCTCCCCTAGGAAATTAGAACAAGGCAAGATAGATAATCATCAGATTAATGCACAAATAGTACCTTAGTTAACTAGTTCCCCACCAATGTAAATATTCCTCTTCCATCAATCATTATGTATTAGTCTGATTTCTAAACATACAAACTCACATCATATCATCGTACCAGTGTCTCCACTACTCTACGTAACAAACATACATATCTCAATCATACCTATCAAAAAAATCATGATAATTATCTCTAATATTATCTTTTACCTCCTAAGTACAATCATCAACACCGTTACCTCACTGGATGCGAACAAGTTTAATAACGTTATTTTTTAACTCTTTCGTACCTCGACCCACTATTACTATTAGTCTTCTAACATAACTCAGATTTGATTCTACAGATAAATCTTCAGTTTCCCTTAGTTCCTGCACCGAACTCGAATCATGCACACACTTCCTCAAATGTGAAATGTTAAAAACATTTTTCATACCTGCTAAACTACTTATTAACTCGATTCTATATGAGAGCTTATCAATCCTCTCCATCATTGGAAATGGTCCTACATATCTAGATGCTAATTTCCACGCTCTACCAAAGCGCATAACTCCTCGCCTATGCAGTTAATGCCCCGCAATAGCTCTGCTATATCTCATAGCAGATTTCTACAGATATGATTTTTCCATATAGCCCCAAATATAGCCTTTCCGCTTTAAGCCCCGCTATTTCCGCTACATCCCGTTATTCCCGCTATATTCCAGTATTTTTGCTATATCTTCTTTAAAAGAAAGGAATTGAACAATGAAATTTATACAGTATAAAAATTATAAAATTAATTTATTTATTTGAATTTTTAATATATTTTTAGAAATGAAAATACTCTAATTTCTACTAAATTCAATTATGTTATATAACAGTTATTTATAGTATATTCGCACATGTTTTTATTTAAAATTATTTATGTCTTAATTGTAATTCAATTGAATGTTAGTTTTTCATTTAATTACCATTTATATATTTGTAAAAACATCAAGTTCGAATATGTATGTTATTTTAGAGTCATCCGCTATATCCTTCTTGCTGTATCCCCGCTCTGACTTTTTTCACCTCCGCCGCATTGAATCTGTTGAGCGCTTTAACTGCACCGCTACTCGCATTAGAGAAACTTTCGAGGATACATAATCACTACTGTGAACTCAATCTCTCTCCTTCATTTGTCGGCATAACTCTCCTTCCTTGATTGTGCTGCCTTCATCCTAGTGCAAATCAATTCTACCTTCTCAGTAGCTTCCCTTATCAAATCAGATCCTAACACTAGTCTATCTCTCGTGTCCACCCAACATACTGGTGACTTACATGGTCTGCCATAAAATGCCTCAAGCGGGGTCATCTCAATACCTGACTAGTAACTCTGACTGTACACAAACTCTACCATATGCAAATGATCCTTCTAAGATCCTATAAATTCTAAAACACATGCCCTCAGCGAATTCTCCAATACACGATTCACCCTTTCTTTTGACCATCTGTCTGTGGGTGGTAAGCCCTACTCGTGCTCAATTCTATACCCAATGAACTCTGCAAGCTTTTTGAAAACTCACCAGTGAACAAAGAGTCTCTATCACTTACAATACTACTCAAAAGCCCATGTAGTCCCACTACATTCTTTAGGTATAGTCTTGACAACAAGCTCCTGTTCTTGTCAACCTCACTAAGATGAAGAGGCCACTCTTAGTCAGTCTATTGACTATCACCCAAATGCTTTCATTTCCCATCCTCGACCTAGCATCCATCGATAAAATCAATGGACACCGAGTCTCACTTCCAAGTCTGTACATTCAAAGGTTGAATTAATTTGCTTAGTTTCTATTGCTCAACTTTCACTTGTTGGCATGTGAACCACCTCTTCATACATTCTCCTATGTCTCTCTTTATCCCTTTCTAAAAGAAGACTCTCTTCATGTTATGATACATCATTGTGCCTATGGGAAGAATAGTAAACCTCGTCCGATGACTTTCCTCTAAGACTTTATTTCAAAGCCTCCTACATCTAGGATACATAATCTCCCTTTCTTTCTAAGCCATTCCCTCGAGTCTATCTTAAATCCTTTTAGATCCTCAATATCCAACCTACCTCTAGTCATCTAATTCTTTCAGCAATTGGTTGGTCCTCTTTTTGCCTTTTAGTAATCTCATCCGCAGGTGTTGGACACACCACCAAACTTGCGAATACTCTCGGATCTCTTCTCCATTCAATATTCTGCCTATAATGCACTCCATATGAGGCTAACATCTTCCAGTCTGCAATCATGGCTGACACTCCAATCTGATGCTTCCTACTCAAAGCATCAACAGCCCTGTTCCTTTTCCTAGCATATATTCTATCCCAAAATCAAATACCGCCAAGAATTCCCGCCATCTATATTGCCTCATTAACTCCTTCTGAAAGAATAGATGCGTAAGGGATTTGTGGTCTGTGTATAACTCAAACCGCTCTTCCAATAAGTTGTCTTCAAATCTTCTGTGTGAACATCGCCTATACGAAGTCTAAATTGTGAGTCGAATATCTAACTTCATGCTGTCTCAACTGCCTTGATGCATAAGCAACCACTCGCCCTCTTTGCATCAGCATCGCTCCCAAACCTATTCCACAAGCATCAATATACACTACTAAGTCATGATTCTCTTTCGGCACAATCAATACAGAAGCATTTGTTAATAACCTCTTCGACTCCTGAAATGATTCTTCACACCTATTTGTCCAGTCGAATTTCTCATTCTTCCTATTTAACTTAGTCAAGGGTGTTATTATATGCGAGAAATCCTTAATGAATCTGCGGTAATAGCCAACCAATCTAAAGAAACTTCTCGTCTATGTGACCATCTCTACTACAAATCCATTCTCTGAAACAACATGCCTAAGAACTTCATCTCCCTTTTTCATAAAAGACACTTTGAAAACTTCGCCTTTAACTTGTTTTGTCTCAACGTCTCCAATACCAATCTAAGATGGACTTCATGGTCTCTTTTATCCTTAATGTATACCAATATATCATCAATGAAGACCAATACAAACTATCAAACTTATCGTGTAAAATTCGGTTTATAAGGTCAAAAAAGAACGTTGGGGTATTGGTCGGTCTAAATGTCTTTATTAACCAATTATATGAACCGTACCTTGTTCAAAGCGCAGTCAACAGAACACTATCTTCTGTTACTCTAAGTCGATGAAAACCCATTGCTAAGTCTAGTTATGAGAACACTTGAGCTCCACTCAACTGATCACACAAATCATATATCCTGGGCAAAAGATAACCATTCTTCATGATGAACTCATTCAGGTTTCGATAATCGATGAATATCTGTAAAGATCCATTCGACTTCTTTACGAATACTATGGATGCTTCCCACTACAAACTGGTGGACTTAATGAAACTTTTATCCTCAAGTTCTACCAATTGCCTTCTCGATTCCTCTATCTCCTTGGGAGGCACTCTAATACTAACAGATTAAGCCCCCGACATTAAGTCTATTCGGAATTCGATTGTCCTTCTTGGTGGTAAGCCCGTTACAGGTTCAGAAATGTCTACAAATTCTTGGACTACACATTATGTACTGATCTCATCTTCTTGATCTTCCATAGTCTGACTTCTCTTTCGTTAAGTTTAAGGAAACCATAATTCTTTCTCTCTCATTTGCATTCCATATGGCGATAATCCTATCTGCATCATAAATCTTAGCGTCATTATGCATTAACTATTCCATACCCAAAATCACTTAGTACCCTACGAAGTCAAACATATATGGATCGCAAACAAATATATGTCAACACAAATCAAACTCAAGGTCAGTGCACCTTTATCCGAAAGTGACATACACACCGATCGGATTAACCACGCAAGGACATAATCAGATAGGCTGTTAACTAATCAATTTAAAATGAAAGTGTGAGTAGCACCAGTGTAACAACCTTACTTTCTACGCCGTATAAATAAACGAATTTTAATTAAAATTAAATAATAATTCAGAATTTGATAATTAATATTTTAATTAACCAGAGAATGAAAATAGTAAATATATAATAGCAAAATAGCACAGGGTCAAAACTTATTGTTTCATTAACTAGACAATCAAATTAATAACTTTCATGTAAAACAAACTAATTGTTTACACGTATAGATATGTATATAGTAAGATTGTTTTGGTTTGTTCAATTCATGGTGTGAATAATATATAAAATATGATACTCGGAATCTATTTAGTTTAGTGTTAGTGTTTTGTTTCATTTTACAACTATGTATACAACAACTCTGATATTTAGTAGAAGAGAATAATAGACATTGATTTGATTTAAAGGTTGGAACATAAGAAAAATCAAATTTATAACAGTTGAAATACATACTCATACAGACTAAGAAAGACAATACAATAATTTAGCTTCCACCTCAATATTACTACCAGGTTGAATCAAAAATAAATAACTATAGTTTTGCGATTGTTGGATAAACACTAGGGCAAGACTGTATATGCTGAATACCCAGCATTACAAAATTAAGTACTAAAACATTTACAGTAATAAGACATGATACTAAAATATGCGGACACACTCACCTACAAAATCAGTTACCGGAAGCCAAAACATCAACAGAGCAATGAACATATTGACCTATTTTCATATGAATTCACTCCTATATATATACTCTAACATATATCTTAACTCTACCCTGTGAAACTCACACGTACGCATGCATTCCCCTTCAAACCTCACAAAGTCGTGAGCACCTGGATGTGCAAGACGACCTGACCGGTCACTGATCATCTAAAAGCGGTCGACCGATCGGAGCATTGTCTGGAGCGAAGCTGCTTCGGCTGCGCTCCCTTATTTGTTTATTGCTAATTTTTCTTGATAGATTTTTGAATTTACTATAATGAATCCTATTCAAGCAAGTAGCATCTCAGTTTATCAATTGCAAGATTAAAAGCTTAGATTGACATAGGATTATTATTATGATGTTTATAATGGGTGTTACTTTGAGTCGTATTCATACTCCGTTGTAATACAATATTTATCTTTATGTTCTCACCCTGGATTCAGATATAGTCTGATGATGCAGCACACCATGCCTTAAGTCTTAGGTCGCCTGTTGCGAGATGCGCCGATTGCCTTAAGTCGCCTGCAAATTATGATATCAAGCGACCTAACGAGTTATCAGACGTCGCCAGTGACCTAGAAAGTGATGTCATTTGTCTTAGCTCTCCTGCATTACAAGACAGCGGTCTAACGAGGTATGTGACCTACGAGTTACGACCTACTGGGATAAGCGACCCAGCGAGTCGCACCATACCACTACTGCCACATTTCTTTAGGTCGTCAACGAGCTACGACCTAACAGGCCACGACCTAGCGAGTTAGATCGTACATGTCCAATTCTATAGGTCGTTGATTCTTATGCCGCATGAAGCATAAGTCGCTGAAGCTTATGTTGTTCTTTCCTTATGTCGCTGCCGTGGTTTCTTTAAGTCATTGCTTCCTTATGAACTTAGGTCGCTTTAGATGATATGTCGCAAGATGTTTTATTTTCTTAAGTCGCGTATGAAGCTGTGGTAAATTCGTTAAGTCGTAAGTCATTGTATTGTATGTTGCAATGTTGTAACTTCTGTTAGGTCGTAAGTCACGTGCCGTTGTGTTGTTAGGTCGCGTCTTTTAAGTCGTGTCTGTATGTGTGTTGTAAGCCTATAAATAGGCGGGTCGTGTCATTTGTAAAAGGTAGATTGATTTTGAATAAACTTTTGTTTGAGTGCTTTGTGCCTCTTTAAAATTGAAAGTTGAGTGTTATCTTCTTTCTCCATCTTCGGTTATTCGAGTGCGCTCGAATCAACGATTTTGAAGCCAGTTCACGGAATCTCGTGCGCGAGATCAACGTCGAAGAATCGTAGATCTTCTAACACGGTATCGTGCACAATCAACGTATTAAAGATAGCTAGAATCCGGTATATCGCGAGATCAACGGATTTGGGCATTTATCTTGGGTATTATCAATCCACGATTCATCATTGTATCGTTCCATCGTCATTTATTCGTTGTGCATCATTTGGTGACAACTTGTTGTTAATCCGCTGCGTCAATTTGGTATCAGAGCTTAAACTTAGCCAATCATAGCTAAGCCGAGCCTGTGGAGCCAAGAGGAGGAGTTACAGTTAGATCCGAGCTATAAGTTGGAGGCGTGCATCACTTTTGTAGAGCAAGGCCGAGATTTGGAGTTAAGTTCAAACCGAGAGTTAAAGATAGTTTGGAGTTTGTTGATGATCATGCCGTCGAGACGTGTTAATCAATTTCAAAATTTTGAAGATGTGTATAGAAGACAAGAAGCTGAGCAAATGGAACAATGTATCAATGAAAAGTTCGATGAAGGTATTGGGAAGTTAGAGAAATTGATGAATGACATGAATCAAAGTCAAAGGAGAAGGTCACCAATCTCGAACCATGGAGGAAACAGGGTTTCACCATCAGTTTCGGAAGCGACGAGGGTGTCACCATAATCTTGTCGAGAAAGAAGAGAATCATCAGTTTCAATGAGACGAGAACACCATGAGTACAGAAATGAAGGGAGAAGAACTCCACGTGAGTTTGGAGATGAGTCATATCGTGATATTGAAAGACAGAGTAGAAGGACCATGCATGATCGTGGAGATGTTGATGGACGGGATAGATATCGAAGTACATTTGATTATGATGAAGATGGTGATAGAGGTAGTATTCATTATCGAGATCGAGACCAAGGACGGAGTCGAATTAGAGATTTTGAAGATGATCGTCGATGGAAGTCGGGAACGAAAATAGAGATTCCAGAATTTAAAGGGGGAATGATAGCGGAAGAGTTTTTGGATTGGTTATCAAATGTTGAGGAAATTTTTGACTTCAAGGAAGTACCTGAGCATCGTAGAGTTAAGTTGGTTGCTACACGATTGAGGGGAAGAGCTATGCATGGTGGCAACAAACTAAACTTACACCGGAGAGAATGGGAAAGTCGAAGGTTGTTTCATGGGAAAAGATGAAGAAGTTGATGAAGGCTATTTTCTTGCCTTATAATTATCAGTCTCGTATGTATCAGCGCTTACAAAATTTGAGACAAGGGACAAAGTCGGTAAATGATTATGCAGATGAATTCTATCAACTGATTGCTAGAAACGATATCATGGAAATGGAGGAATAGTTGGCAGCTAGATTTGTTGGAGGATTGAGAATGCAAATTCAGGATATGGTGAATATGTTTGATTCAAGATCCGCTACTGAAGCACACCAGAAGGCTCTAGCTTGGAAGAAGCAAGGTAGAAGAGGAGGTGGTGTGTTTACGAATTCTAACAACCAGAACAAAGGGGCTAGTAGCAATACTAATGTTTCCAAGGCTGTTAATAAACCGGTTGTCAATGAAATTGCTAAGACCAAGGTCAACAACAATTTCAAGTGTTATAACTATCAGGAATTTGGTCATAAGAGCAATGAATGCCCGAAGCCTAAGAAGCGAGCGATGGTTGCTGAGGTTGAGGATGAGGATGCAAAAATAGAATGTTCCAATTCACCACAAGTTGAGGAGGAAGAAGAATTATTGGCAGGAGACGAAGGGTATTCTTTAATGATGGGGAGATCTTGCTTGATGCCAAAGCAGGAAGAGGAGACTAGCTGGTTGAGGAGCAATATTTTTCAGTCGACGTGCACCATTTTGAGAAGGGTTTGTAAGTTTGTTATCGATGCGGGAAGTTGTGATAACATCATCTCTACAGAAGCTGTAAAGATGTTGGCATTAAAGACAGAGAAGCATCCCAAACCCTACAAATTAGCTTGGTTGAGGAAATGTGGGGAAGTGAAGGTTAGTCAAGAGCTTGTGTAACTTTTTCCATCGGAAAGAAGTATAAGGATGAAATTTAGTGTGACGTGGTAGATATGGATGTATGTCATTTGTTGTTGGGGAGACTGTGGCAATTTGATAGAGCCGTGCAACATGATGGAAGGACTAATTGCTATAGTTTCATGTTCGAGGGCACTAGAATCACTTTAGTTCCTAAAAAGCAACAACAAAGTGAAAGCAAGTTGGAGGAAATCGAAGAACTAAAGACTCTGTTATCTTTGAAGGAGTTTGTCAAAGAAGAAGAGGATGAGCCCGAAGTATTTCTGTTGATTGGACGTGAAAGTAGTGAAACGGTTGAAATTCCTGAGGAAGTTAAGCCAGTGTTGAAGGAATTTGAAGATTATTTCCTGATGAATTGCCGAAAGAGTTACCACCGTTGAGAGACATACAACATCAGATTGATCTTGTTCCGGGAGTTGTGTTACCACATAGACCACATTATAGAATGAGTCCAAAGGAGCACGAAGAGTTGAGAAGGCAGGTGGAGGAGTTACTTGAACAAGGGCTCGTACAAGAAAGTTTAAGTCCTTGTGCAGTACCAGCTTTGTTAGTGTCAAAGAAGGATGGAAATTGGAGAATGTGTACAGATAGTCGAGCACTAAACAAGATTACAGTGGGATACAGATTTCTGATGCCTAGATTGGATGACTTGTTGGATCAATTGAACAGAGCTGCTATCTTTTCAAAGATTGATCTGAAGAGTGGGTATCATCCGATTCGAATTCGACCAAGGGATGAATGGAAGACAGCCATCAGGACACAGGAGGGGTTGTATGAATGGCTGGTCATGTCATTTGGTCTTTCGAATGCACCTAGTACTTTTATGCGAGTGATGAATCTGACCTTTCGATCATTTATTGGAAAGTTCGTAGTGGTATACTTTGATGATATATTGATATACAGTGGAAGCACAGAAGAACACCTACAACACTTGCGGGAAGTGTTGATGATACTTCGTTAGGAGCAATTTTACGTGGCAACAAAGAAGTGCATATTCATAACACACAGTATTTTGTTTTTGGGGCATATGTTGTCCAAGGAAGGTATCCATGTGGATCAAGGTAAAGTTGAAGCAATCAAGGATTGGCCACAACCCAGGACTATAACTGAAGAGAGAAGTTTCCATGGGTTAGCATCATTCTCCCGAAGGTTTATTCCACATTTCAGTAGCGTAATGGCACCAGCGACAGATTGTATGAAAGGAAAGTAATTTGCGTGGACTGAAGAGGCTGATTTTGCTTTCCAACGAATCAAGACACTTTTGACTACGACACCGATTCTTAGATATCCGGACTTTCAGTTACTCTTTGAGTTAGATACTGATGGATCTAAAGTTGGAATTGGAGGAGTGTTAAGTCAAAGGGGACGTCCAATTGCTTATTTTAGCGAGAAACTTTCTGGAGCCAAGACAAGATACAGTACCTATGGCTTGGAGTTCTATGCTATTGTCCAAGCCATAAAGCATTGGAGACACTATTTGTTTCATAAAGAGTTTGTGTTATATACGGACCACGAAGCATTGAAGCATTTGTAGGGACAGGATAAGATTGCAGCCAGGCATGCTTCATAGATCGCATATTTGCAAAAGCTTACCTTTATTGTAAAGCATAAGTCGGGAGTTACAAATCGGGTGGCAGACGCATTGAGTGGAAGAAATCATTCGTTGAATACGATGAGAGTTGAAGTGACGGGGTTTGATGTACTTCCAGAATTGTTTGTTGAGGATCCATACTTTGCTAAGATTGTAGATGAGATCGAGAAAGGGAAGACGGATGAGTATGTGTTGGTAGATGGTTTTCTCTTCAAAAGAAATCGATAGTGTATACCAGAGTGCAGTTTGCAAATGAAGATTGTGAAGGAATTGCATGAAGAAGGTCATGTGGGAAGAGATCGTACCTTGCAGTTGATTTCTCAATCATATTTTTGGCCTTCCATAAGAAAAGAAGTTGAAAGATTTGTGCAGAGATATCACATATGTCAAGTTTCCAAAGGGACAGCTACGAATGCAGGATTGTATATGCCATTGCCCGTGCCTACTAGACCATGGGTTGATATTAGCATGAATTTTGTTTTGGGTTTGCCAAGAACTCAACGAGGGAATGATTCTATATATGTTGTGGTGGATAGATTTTCGAAAATGGCACATTTCATAGCTTGTAAAATGACCGCTGATGCAGTCCGTGTTGCTCAATTGTTCTTTAAAGAGGTTTATCGACTACATGGGCTACCTGAGACCATTGTTTCGGACCGGGATACTCGATTTCTAAGTCATTTTTAGTTGAGTCTGTGGAAGATGGTTGGGGCTAAGCTGAATTTTAGTAGCGCCTATCATCCACAAACGGATGGTCAAACGGAAGTGGTGAACAGATCTTTGGGAAACTTGTTGAGGTGTCTTGTGAAGGATAATTTGAAGAGCTGGGATGTGAAGTTGTGTCAGGCAGAATTCACACATAATCATGCTGTTAATCGAAGTACTGGATTCAGTCCATTTCAAGTAGTATATTCATCAATTCCGAAAGGACCGTTGGATTTGTCGATAGTTCCACGTCAGAAAGGGGTTGTTAAACGAGCTTGTGATTTTATGAATGAGTTGCAGGAATGTCACAGGATTGTTCAGGAACGATTTCTTAAGTCAAATGAGAAGTATAAGCAACTGGCAGATAAGAAGCGAAGGAGTATGGACTTCAAAGAGGGTGATTTTGTTTACGCAGTATTGACGAAAGACCATTTTCCAGTTGGAACTTACAACAAATTGAAAGCTCGAAAGATTGGTCCAGTAGAAATTTTGAAAAAGATTAATGATAATGCTTCGGTTAAGATTGCCAGATCATGTCCATACTGTCGACGTTTTCAACGTCAAACACTTGATTCCATTTCATGAGGATAAGAGTGTCGAGGAAGAGGAAAGTGCGAATTCGGGGACGAATTCTTTTCAACCAGGGGAGGATGATGTAGTGCACCATGCCTTAAGTCTTAGGTCGCCTGTTGCGAGATGCGCCAATTGCCTTAAGTCGCCTGCAAATTAAGATATTAAGCGACCTAACGAGTTATCAGACGTCGCCAGCGACCTAGCAAGTGATGTCATTTGTCTTAGCTCTCCTGCATTACAAGATAGCGGTCTAACGAGGTATGCGACCTACGAGTTACGACCTACTGGGATAAGCGACCAAGCGAGTCGCACCATACCACTACTGCCACATTTCTTTAGGTCGTCAACGAGCTACGACCTAATGGGCCACGACCTAGCGAGTTAGATCGTACATGTCCAATTCTATAGGTCGCTGATTCTTATGCCGCATGAAGCCTATGTCGTTGAAGCTTATGTTGTTCTTTCCTTATGTCGCTGCCATGGTTTCTTTAAGTCACTGCTTCCTTATGAGCTTAGGTCGCTTCAGATGATATGTCGCAAGATGTTTTATTTTCTTAAGTCGCGTATGAAGTTGTGTGTAAATTCGTTAAGTTGTAAGTCGCTGTATTGTATGTTGTAATGTTGTAACTTCTATTAGGTCGTAAGTCACGTGCTGTTGTGTTGTTAGGTCGCGTCTTTTAAGTCATGTCTGTATGTGTGTTGTAAGCCTATAAATAGGCGGGTCGTGTCATTTGTAAAAGGTAGATTGATTTTGAATAAACTTTTGTTTGAGTGCTTTGTGCCTCTTTAAAATTGGAAGTTGAGTGTTATCTCCTTTCTCTATCTTCGGTTATTCGAGTGCACTCGAATCAACGATTTTGAAGCCGGTTCACGGAATCTCGTGCGCGAGATCAACGTCGAAGAATCGTAGATCTTCTAACATGGTATCGTGCGCGATTGTGGTGACCCCTTTTATTTTTAACCCATTTTTTTTTTTAATTTAATTTCCTACTCTTTCTGCCTATACATGACTACTGACACATAATACAATATTTAAGTATTAAGAAATATAACTGAAAGGAGTATAATTGTTAATATGAACATACAAATTTGTTTTCACAATCACATTTTCATTTCAGGTTGCACAATTGTATTTGCTCTGCATTTTTCAGATTGGTTGAAAATGCATACTGGTTTGCTTTGAGTTTATGTTTCAAAAACTCGGATTTTTCAGTTACTTTCTTCGAGTTGGGAACACTTGCACAACATAAATTGCAGAGAAGTGATTCCAGGCTATAAGGATCTGACACTTAACCATCTAGGTTGGTCATGATCCCATTCTTACAATATTCAGGACCATATTTCTATGTAAATCAATTCCACAAACATTCTTTCTTATCACCAGTTTGCTTTTATCTTATAAAAGTTTTTATGAGAATTTGTTTTCCCCAGGTTTTTAGTCACAAAACAAAAATGTTTCCAAATCCATTTCTTTAAAACTCTTTCTGTTTTAAAATCAATTGCATAAATATAAGTCATGCATTTTCTCAGAGATTATACACCACCCAATGTTCATTACAGTTCATGCATAATTTATCTTGTTCAAGATTCACAAGCTTATTTTGTTTTTCTGAAGAATCTGTTACACTTGCCAATCTTAATTGCCATTATTATAACACAAATCAGTTTCAAACAAAAGAACCAGGGACTGACATGCACACATGTTACATAGTTATGATATATATATATTAGTTTTCACAGTCCCCAAAAGATAACCAAACATTTCATAAGAGCATCATCTAGTTACTTGCCATAAGAATTCATTCATCACAGTTTTAGTTAGATACATATCATAATCTAAGCACCCAGAAAAACATCCTCACTATTTAACTTTAATTACTAATAATAATCAGGTCTTTCACTACAAGCAATCTGCAAATACAAGCAATGTTTCTCTTATTTATACTAGCAGCTAATGCCTCCTTCATCCATCATGTCACTTTTACTTACCTGCATGCAAATCATTGAGCTGCCCCATTTATTTGAGACACCCAGATGTTTGCAAGGCAACCAAAAGGGTCAGTTTACACTGGTATGAACATTAATAAATTCTATACAAATTTACAAATCTTATGACTTTTATCACTTGCATAATCTAGTAGTTTATAAACTAGGCACATCAGCAAAGTTGCTAGATAACTTCAAATATACAACCATTCATTCAACATATATGCAACAAGCCATGCATTATTCACAACATCATAAATAAATCCAGGTTATGTTCTCCCAGTTTCTCCCAGCAGTTCATTAAGGTCATCACATTAAACCTTATTTAATTTATACCTTTGTTCAGATATTATAACCTAGAGATTTTAAATCTCATACCCCATTTTAATTATGGTCTAAATCCCCCTGTCAAATGAACACAAGTATGCATTGTGAAGGAATCTCCCAGTTAGTTTTATTTATTCCAACACACAAAGGCCTCAGGGTGCACTTGCACCATGCATATACTTTCCCCCACCTGAAGAAAGTAGATCATTGACTAACCCCAAATGACCTATTTTATTTCCTTTTACTTAATCATAGAGTTTATTAATTTAATAAAACTCCCCCTCAGTTTCCTGCTTAACTTATTAAGCCCCTGCTTATAACTCATTCATAAAAATCTTCACCCCATTCATGTTTCAGAAAAACATAAATACTTTCTGGTACAATCTTTTCTTACTGCAGAGATTTACAACATGTGTGAAATCTTTCCAAAAATTACTTAAGCATTATGATCCTATTATTTTATTGTAGAAATATGGAAAGAGGTGTTTGTTAATAAAATTCATCAAAAACTCAGAAAAGCCTCCTACCTTATTATTTAGAATATAAACATGAGCTAGATCTTCATCTTGCTGCCTATGTTCTAAATAATTTAGATCCATACTTAACAATAATAAAAACAGAATTAAAAATGCTCAAACCATCTTGGCTTGGAAAAACTATCATACAAGACTCCAAACAGAAATACACAACAAACATCCATTTCATCCATATCAAACCATTTCAAAGATTTAAATACTTCTTATAATACTTTTTAGGCTGCCTACCAGAGGACTTAATGCCATTGCATAAAATGAATTAATGCTCACCTATTATTTTTCCTTTACTATCTTGCTCCTCTACCCAGCAAATTCCTTCAGAACTGCATACCTATTTTTCTTCTATTTTGTTTTATATGTATATATTTTTCTGAGAGGATGATGATGATCCTTATGGTGTGCAGGTTTTATAAAGTTGTTTTTAGGGTTTAAGGAAATGGGTAATTCCTTTGATACCCTTTTATTTTTCATGCACAGTTTACACTTATGCATGGTCCTCAATTGGAATTATACCCACTTGATTTCCTTTAGTAGTTATTTCGGGATTTCCAATACTTTAATTTCTGCATGCTATTTCCATGATCTCATCCTATTCATGCCATATGCATGTGACCTTTGTACATTTTTATTTTCTGCTCTATCCTTATAAAAACTGTAACCTTCTTGCATTTTCTACCTAGCCACCTTTTCCATTAAATCATGTACACCATCATATATAATTATGTGATGTAAAAATTATTCATACTATATTGTTTTTATTCCACCCCTTAAAACAGCAACTCATATATATATATATGTGTGTGTGTGTGTGTGTGTGTGTGTGTGTGTGTGTGTTATAAAAATTATACACACACACACAAGATTATTTATTTTTCCCTTCTTTCAGCATGATTACATAAGTCATTTAAAACTTCATAAATTTCCATTGCATTTTGCTTCTTAAATTAAACAGGAAATTCCCTATATTTTAAATACATATATTCATATAATTCTTTAGTCATGAAACTATTTGTTTTAAGTCCAATTTTTTTTTTATAACTTCTAAAATTCTTAAAATGAATATAACTTTCATTTTATTTTTGTTTAGGGTCATTTCATACCCTCCCCCTTAAAGGAATTATGTCCCCATAATTTTCTTCTAATTTCTCCAAATAAAAATATTAATCCATAGCCTGTTTTAATTCCATAACCCCATACTCACATTTTATGAAAGCAAGCAATGCATAAGAATATTCAGAAAATTATTATAAACTACTTAAACATACCTCTCCATCAGTAAACAAGTTGGGGTATTTAGCCCTCATTTTGTCCTCCACCTCCCATGTACAATCATTGGTGTCCAAGCTCCATTGAATTTTTACCAGTTTGATCACCTTGTTCCTCAACTTTTTCTCCTCCTTAGCAACTATCCCCACTGGTTCATTTGCATAGACCAAATTCTTTTGGATTTGAATTTGAGTAGGTGACTCCAGTATTGCTCCTTCATCATGCACCCATTTTCTCAATTGAGAAACATGAAACACAGGATGTACACCACTCAACTCCTCAGGTAACTTAAGTTTATAGGCCATAGCACCAATTCTTTGCATAATTTCATATGGCCCTACAAATCTTGGTGATAACTTACCAGATTTCCCAAACCTGAACACGTTTCTCATTGGTGATACCTTTAGAAAAACATACTCTCCTACCTTAAACTCCATTGGCTTCCTCCTTTTATCTGCATAAGACTTCTGTCTTGATTGTGTCGTCTTCATTCTATGTCTAATTAACTCAATCATGTTGGAAGTTTCTTTAACATGATCTGGTCCTATTAGTATACCCTCTCCCATATCCAACCAACAGGCAGGGGATATGCAGGGTCTCCCATACAAGGCTTCAAAGGGTGCCATTCCTATGGTTGACTGGTAGCTATTGTTATAGGTAAACTCTGCCAAATGAATGTGATCCTCCAAATTACCCCCAAACTCAAGCACACATGCTCTTAATAGATCTTCCAATATTTTATTTACTATTTCTGTCTGCCCATCACTTTGAGGATGGTAGGCAGTACTTAAACATAGCTGAGTTCCCATTGCTTCTTGGAAGCTTTCCCAAAATCTTGAGGTGAACAAAGTGTCTCTATCACTTACAATGGTCTTGGGTATGCCAGGTAGCCTTACCACTTCCTTAACAAATAATTGTGCAAGCTTAGATGCATTTCTATCCGACCTAACAGGGACAAAGTGAGCTGATTTGGTTAGCCTATCAACAATTACCCATATACTATCATTGCCTTTCTTAGTTCTAGGCAAACAATCCACAAAATCCATGGAAATACTTTCCCATTTCCACTGAGGTACCTCCAAAGGTTGCAACATGCCAGAGGGCTTTTGGTAGTCTGCTTTAATTTGTTGACAAGTGAAACACTTTGCCACATATCTTGCCACTGCTTGTTTCATTCCTGGCCACCAATAGCTTCTTTTTAAATCATGATACATTTTAGTACCACCAGGGTGTATGGTGTACTTGGTTTTGTGATGCTCATTCATGATTTCTTCCTTCAACTCTACAATGTCTGGTACACACAGCTTCTCATTCTTCCTCAAATACCCCTTGTGATCTATTTTAAAATTTTCTAACTCAATGTTGCTAAGTAACATTTCCTTCTTCTCCTTCAAATCCTTATCTTGGTCTTGCATGTTACCAATTTTCTCCACTAGATTGGATTTTACTGTAATCAATCCTAGTGTACCATATTCTACCATATCATTATGCTCACTAAAATTCTTTTCATTCTTGTTATATATATCTGCCTCCCCAAGCATTGCTAGGTTTTTAAATTCATCAATCATTAGACTTGCTAACCTAACTTGATGCCTACTCAAGGCATCTGCCACCCTATTGGCTTTTCCAGGGGTGTACAAAATATCTAAATCATATGCAGCTAGAAATTCCATCCACCTTGCTTGTCTCATATTCAAATCTTTTTGAGAAAATAAATATTTCAATGCTTGATGGTCGGTAAATAATTCAAATTTTGCTCCAAGCAAATAATGCCTCCAAAGTTTTAATGCAAACACTATTGCAGCTAATTCCAGATCATGAGTTGCATATTTGGTTTCATTGGGTTTAAGTTGTCTTGATGCATATGCCACTACCTTGCCATGCTGCATAAGCACTGCACCTAACCCAGACCCACTAGCATCAGTATATACAACCATTCCTTCATTTTCTTCTGGGATTTGCAAAACAGGAGCTTCTACCAGTGCTTGCTTCAATCTCTCAAAAGCTTGTTCACACTGCTCAGTTCACGCATATGGTTGGTTCTTTTTTGTCAACTTGGTCATTAGTGTGGCTATTCTTGAAAAATCCTTGATGAACCTTCTATAATACCCTGCCAATCCCAAGAATGATCTCACCTCAGTCACTGTGCTGGGTCTACTCCATGATTGAACTGCAATCACTTTGCTTGGATCCACACTTACCCCTTGCTGTGACACTATGTGTCCTAAGAATTTTACTTCATGTTGCCAAAATGTACATTTGAATACTTGGCTTTTAATTCATGTTCTCTAAGTCTGGATAATACTAAGTGTAGATGCATAGCATGATCATCTTCTGTCTTGGAGTAAATTAATATATCATCTATAAATACTAGAACAAATTTATCCAAAAAGTCTCTGAAAATTCTATTCATTAAATCTACAAAATAGGAGGGAGCATTGGTCAAGCCAAATGGCATTACTAAAAATTCATATAGGCCATATCTTGTGTTAAAGGATGTGTACTCAATGCTCTCCTCTGCAACTTTCATTTGGTGAAATCCAGAGGCTAAATCTAATCTTGAAAATATTCTAGCTCCATGCAATTGATCAAATAGATCATCTATTCTAGGCAGTGGGTACTTATTTTTAATAGTTACCTTGTTTAAATCCCTATAGTCTACACACAACCTCATTGTTCCATCATGTTTCTTGACAAAGAGCACTGGGGAACCTCAACTAGAACTACTTGATCTTATGAATCCTTTCTCTTCTAATTCTTCTAGTTGATGTTTTAATTCTACCAGTTCTTTTGGACCCATCCTATAAGGCTTTTTAATGATTGGATTTGTTCCTGGCATTAACTTTATTTTGAATTCAACTGGTCTATTCTGAGGAATTCCTCTCACTTCTCCAAACACATCTATGTATTCATTAACTACTGGAATTTCCTCTATTTTTAATTCCTTTTGAATTTCATTTATACTCCAAATTTTATTAAAACATGTGTTCTTTGCTATTTCACTTAGAACTGTAATTCTTTTACCTTCATTTGTCTCCAAAGAAATAGTAAGATTTTCTAAATTTAAAATTGCTTTATTTTTCATTAACCAATCTACCCCCAATATAATCCCAATACCAGGATAATTTAAAGTATATAGATCTGAATCAAAACCATAACCCCCTATAATTAATTTCAGACCCATACACTTCATTCTTAATATACAATGACTCCCTATGGGACTGTGTATAGTTAAGGGTTGTTCAATAGAAACACAAGCAAGTGCAAACTTCTTTACAATTTCCAAAGATATCAGTGAATGTGAGGCACCAGTGTCATATACTACTGATATTGGTTGGGTATTGATTAGAATTATACCTTCAAGTTGTCCAACATTTTCAGTGGTGTTTGTTGCCAAAGCTCCTACCCTTGCTGTTTTCTTATGAGTCTCTGGGCAGTCCTTCTTTAAATGTCCCATCTTCCCACAGTTATAGCAGCTTCCTTTTGGTATTTTAGGGTCAGGGCATTGGTTACTGTAATGTCCAGCTTTTCCACAGTTAAAACAATGAGTAAATTTCTTGCTTTCAGGTGCTATTGCTCCTTCCCCTTTCTTAGCTCCTTTACTTGCATTTCTCTTATCATAAGGTTGCACTTTGTTCTGGCCTCCCTTCTTCTTATTGAGCTTCATGTTCCTGAATTTCTCTCTTGTGGTATCATGTTTCTCAAAAGAGAGAGTTAGATCAATCACTTGATCAAAAGTTTTGTCTTTATATGGCAACATTGCCCTGGATAAATTGGGGTTCAAGCCTTGAATGTACCTTGCATTCTTTGCTTCTGCATTCCCTATCAACACCATTCCATACTTGGATAATGCTTCAAACTTCTGAGTGTACTCATTTACACTCATGCCTCCTTGCCTTAATCTAATAAAGTCTTCAAGCAGTGTGGCTTTGGCAGATGCTGGAATAAATCTGGCCTCAAGCATGACCTTGAAATCATTCCAAGTGATATCATTCTCTGGCCTTCCTACTATCACAACCTCCCACCAATCCAGTGCAACCCCCTTCAATTTCCTTGAAGCTATTTGTCTTTTCCTTTGGTCATTGATTTGCATATCTGTAAAGACCCTCTCCATAGTCCTTATCCACATTTGAACACCCATAGCTCCTTCAGTGCCTTCAAAATCCTTTCCTCCCAAATTGGTACAAGTCTTGAGCTGAGACGACCCGACTTTCCACTCTCGGAAAATCGCGACATCTTGAAGAAAGAAAGGGATAGAAAAGAGAAAAGAAAGAAGAGAAGAAGAAACAACACAAGAATCTCAACAGCGGAAACGAATAAATTATATTAATAACAAAGTATTACATAGTATACATCAAATATCAGAGTACACAGACATATACAACACATACTAGACAGTTATAAATACCTGTCTAGTTATTACAACTCAATACAAACACAAGACTCAGAGATACCAAACACAGCGGAACTAAATAACTATACGCAGAAGCCTCCTGCTCCATATGCTCCTCCACAAATCGTCAAAGCCAATCCTGATTCCTAACCTGAATTCCCTTGGCTACTCGTAAAAATTTGAGTACCCAAGAGTTAAAGAAAAACAGAAATAACTCCGGGTCAGACATGGGTCTGGTGTGAGTAACAGGTTAAAGTTGCTTAACTTTTAAAAACCTTTGAAAGAAAAGGTATCACGTAAGACTTCCCACACATAAACATGGAAAAGTTTTTACCTTACGCTAACCAAAACATTTGATAGGAAATCCGATGATATTATAATAGTGTCTAGGGTTTTCAAGTAAATAAGAAATAGCCGAAATTGTTACATCTATTAAATTCCAGCTACTAGCCACAAAAGTGGGTAATACAATCAAAACCGTTTGCACTTATTGGATTTTGGATTCCATACAATGGCAGGGCTACTGGGGTACCGCCCGTCACAGTACGTGGCCTAGATCACCGTACCGAGGAGCCACCCTAACTCCCCTGCAACACAAAGCCGGACCCGTTCCTTACTGAACAGTTCCAAATAAGACAACCCCGACGGTTGTCATGATCAACCGTCCCACACAGCCGAAATATAAAGGGACCTCTAGACAGGGGTAAATCTTACTCTCAAGTGGGGGCTACCCACGAAGCTTTGCTGCACCTCCCCTGTTTTAGCCATTCCCGGTTGATGAGGCTTGAGGTTACGATTACCTTTATAGGACACATCACTTAGAATGCTCATCGTCCACCTGACGATGTTCTGAAAGCATTCAATCCATACAAGTTCGTTCCGGGTTCGAACGAAACCGAAGGCATTATCTCGTTACACTCGTTTTGGAATCACCCTCAGAGTTAACGACAATAACCCTTGCACTCTGATTCACCATCTCGAATCTATAAGACCTATTCCGTCAAACTCATTACGGAATCACCCACAGAGTTATACTGACGTATAGCCCTTACACCTCGAGTCTTCACTTGCTCCACTTAGATTCACGACCTAACGTTAATTGGAATCGATGTGGTTTTCGGAATTCCAAATATGGAAACCCGATCCCGGTCTCATCGAAATCCAAAGCGTGTCTTTTAGGTCCAAGTTGTTTTAAGTTTAAAACAATTCAATTCATTATCTAAATACAGATAGATAATTCACAATACAATAGATAATCAACCTTATCATTATCAACAGATAATCCATATCATAATCAAATAATCCATATTATCATCCAAAAGCAACCAATACATCCAAATCACATACACTATTCATCTCATAACTGAGATTACAAACCATACCAAGCAACCAATACTATTCATTAAACATAAGCAAATGATCAAATGATCACACCTTCAACAATTAATTTAAAATTAATTAAATTAATTACTCAATCTCTAATTAATTTAAAATGAATTAAATTAATTACTTCAAAATCCTGCTTAACTTAACCATCAATTGATTATAAATAAATTTATAAATCATCATCTAAATATTCTTTCCAATTAATCATTACTGATTAACTATCTCTAATTACAATAAGTAATTAGCATTTAATATTAATCACACAAGTTAATTACTTAGTTAATTACATTAGTAATTAATCTAAAATCAATCCCTACATATATATTAATCATCCTTGATTAATAATCATTCAGCAATTAACTACATTAATTGCTCAACCCATAAATTAATTATTCTTAATTAATTATTTAAATTAATCCCTTTGATTAATTTCAAAGTAATTTAAATCCAAATTAATTCTAAAATAAATATCCTTAATTACATTCTATAATTATTAATTAATTACTTCCTTAAGTAATTACAAATTCATTAATTACATAAGTAATTATCAACAATTCAACAAATGTTTAAATCAATTAAACTTAATTAATTAATCTAAACAAATCATATTAACCTTAATTAATTACATTAAGTAATTAATTCACTAATTACTCTCTTAAGTAATTTAATCTAACAATTGATTATTAATTAATTAATCTAATTAATTATCAAAAATTAATCACATTAATTGATTGTTAATTAATCTTGAGTTAATGACTTCATTAATATTCCTTAATTACTTAATTAAGAGATTAACTTAAATTAATCATCATTAGTTATTAAGTAACTAATATTTAATTACTATTTAATTAATCTCCAATTATTAATTAACTAAGTGTTAATTAAAATCTTAATTATCATTAATCACTTGATTAAATAAATCTTAATCATAAATTAAAATTTAATTAATCATCCTTAATTATAGATTAATTAAACTTAATTAATTAATATCAAATTAAATTAAAAATCATTAATTATTTAATTAAACTTCCACATTATTAATTAATTAAATAATTAATATTTATCTTAATTACCTTAATAATTAATGAATCCAATCATTAATTTTTATTTATCTTAAGATAAAACATTCTTATTAAATCATGCATTTAAAAACAAAATGTTTTAAAATTTACATTAAATTCAATTTAACATTTCTTTTAACTTTAAACTCAAACTTATTTAAAATAAGATTTTAAACAATACAACTTAATCTTATATGTTTACAAGAAACATATACTTAATTAATAAGTTTAAAAAGGATTTAGATTCAATTCAAATCATATTCATTAAAACAATTCAATTTAAACCCTTATTTAAAAACTGAAGTTTAAATTTTAAATCCAGATTTTAAAAAACTCAGATTGAATTCATTTTGAATTTTTAAATTAAATACTTAGCCTTCCATTC
Organism: Allium cepa; assembly: GCA_030765085.1. Classification (NCBI taxonomy): domain Eukaryota; kingdom Viridiplantae; phylum Streptophyta; class Magnoliopsida; order Asparagales; family Amaryllidaceae; genus Allium; species Allium cepa. Next base: position 630,454,566 of record CM060928.1, on the reverse strand, counting down.
CAAATGCAAATCACATATGCATTTCCACAAAGAGTTTGAAAATCAAATTTAAATTTTAAAAACCATCAATGATTTCAAATTCCAGATAAATCAAATTTGAATTCATATTCAAATTCAACTTAAACTCAGTTTTAAACCTATACTTGCAAAATTAAGCTTTATCTTAATACTTAAAACAGAAAACAGTCTTCTGTTTACTTTAAAACTTAAACTTTGAAATTTTGCAGAATTTTAAATTATTTTTAAAGAAACAGAATTCAAACTATTTGAATTCATACTTATTTGAATTCATATTCAAATTCAGGTTCTTAAAGCCTAAGTCCAAATTAAGCTTACATTTAAAACTTTCACTTTCAAAACTGTAAACAGTTTTCCTGTTTCTTTATATATATATATTTTTTTTAACCAACTTAAATCTTCTGCATTTAAATTATTACAAAAGAATTCAAATAATTTGAATTCATTTTTAGATTCAAGTTTAATTTTAATATCCAGATTTATATTTAAACTTTATTCTTAAAATTTCTAAGAACAGAACAGATTCTGTTAAATAAAACCCTGAACATAGTTTACTCGAGCATGCTTCAAATTTACTTCGGGTCATTCCTTAACTAGCTTCGAGTTATTTGCCAAAAATCCCGAGATCAACCCGAGTCACAATTCCCTGCAACCCAGAAACTTACCCCAAACCTGAAACAGTCTATACCCCATACCATCTCAACCCTGTCAACACCAGTTTCTCCCAACTCCGACCACCATCATCGACCAAATTCCGGTGATAGCTTCTTCAACACACCACCTACCAATACCCAAAATGGCATTGAACTCGATGCATTCAAGAAGCCACAGCACCCAAACCTTTTTCTAATCCCAGTAAACCAGTGTTCTAACAGAACCTTCCAAATTTCAACCCTAAACTAAAATTCAACCCAATTAAATAATTTCCCACAATCTTAGATAGATATACCACCTTCAGAAATAAATACAATCAAACAAATTCAATCATCCTCTGTGTTTATCAATATGTATAATATTGTAAATTGAAAGTTGTTTCCTTGTTTTACAGTATTATAACTAGTAATCTTTTTGATTTAAAATTCATGCATTCATTCATTATTTCAAATTTATTTAACCTACATAAAGTGTTTTAACTTTATTCTATCAAGAACCAAACATATTTCATTCAGATGTTAATTCATAACACAGCCAAATCAGAAGAAAATCATCAAATGGGTATACAGTCAATACCCTGATGAACAAACATGCACCACATTCAAATTTAAATGCTCAACAGATCATAAATCACAGGTAAACTATTCATAGCAATTTTATATAGGTTCATTTCTAATCTATAAGCATGCACAACCTTACTTAATTTTAAAATAAAAAGAGTTACTCACCTTATGTGCCAAAATGCAGAGCATATTTCAATGTCATGTTCCAGATTTGAAATGCAGGCACTTAGTCTTGCTTGCAAATGAAATGCAGGGCTTTAAATGGATGTATGCTGGCCTTAAATCTTGATGAAGACTAAAATGCAGAGTACATCCTGATTTTATTTTAGCATGCAGGCCTCACTTGCAATTGCAGATGTAAAGAAATGCAGAGCTTCAGATGGATGTGCAGGCCTTGCTTGCTTCAGATGCTTTCATGTTGAAATGCAGGTTTGAATATTGGAAAAGAGGAGCTACGGGCTTTGTTTAGAGGGTGCAGACTTGATGTAATTTGCATGTTTGTAGAAGTTGCATGCAGGTGATATTTTGAGGAGTTACAGATTTGTTTGTAAATGCAGGTGGTAGTTTGGGATATGCAGACTTGTATTTGGAAGAGAATGAAGTTGATCTTTACTTTTATTAAGGAATGAAACAAATGAATGAATGAAGAAACAAGATAATATGAATGAAGACACAAATGATATGAATGTATTTTTAGAAAATGAATTAAAAGAAAAATTGAATGAAACATTGACACTTGTCTTTTTAAAATGAAGATAAGTTTACACATGTTAGTTTAAATCTTTAATACACATACACTTGTCTTTGTGAATTAATAAGCATTTATAATTAGAGTTAAGTAAGTATTAAACATAGTTAATTAAAGTAAATAAGCATTAAGCCTAGTTAATGAATTCTTATGCAAAATTATGTATTTAAACAATCTCTAAAGAAAAAGTAAAGCATTATTATTATAAATAAAATGATATACAAGTTTATCATTTGAAAAGAAACTTTTAAAACAAATTTATAAAAGAATTTATAACATATTTTAATATACAACTTGAATTAAAATGAATTTTAAACTAATTAAAACATTTATCTCATATTTAAAAACATATAGTTATTTAATTAAATATATTTGAAAAGCTTAAATCCAAAATAAATCACAATTTCTATTTTCAAAACATATTAAAATTATACTATACTAATTTAACTAAAAACAACTTACCTATTTAAAATATATACATAAATACATATACATTTATAAATAGGAAATAGATTTATTAACTCATTAAAAATAATTTCACAAATTAAATAATTAAATAAAGAAGATTATTTAAATCAAATCAAATTTATTAATCAAAATTATTAATTCAATATAAATTTAAACCCAGATTATTAAATTTATATTGTCCAAAATTCCGGGATGTTACAATCCTTCCCCCTTAAAAGAATTTCGTCCCCGAAATTTAAAACAAAGGCAATTTAATAATCTATTTACAGATTTTATTTTAAAATACAGCATATGTTATCATATGCCAACAACCAAAGCAACCAATTCACACATTCATAACAAATCTAATTATCCAAAAGAATTTTGGATAAAACATTCACGAGTTTCCCCGGTATATATATATATATATATCGGGATACTCGTTCTATTGAATACAATCAATCAATACTACTATGCTATAGAGCTCCTAACAACAATTCTATACAGAATATCAGACTACAAACGAGTCTGACACAACAAACAAACCATCTTAAACTACTGGTTCTACAACCAGAAATATCAAACATGTACTCCCTCAGAGATACGTGAAATACCTTGAATCCCAGTTATCCAAGCTGGCAATTCAACTCTAGAAAACCAAACACTGATCTTACCAATCACAGAAGAAACCAAACCACTTCGGAGCTAGCTTCCCAAACTTACAGCTCCTTGGAGAAAAACTTAACCAAATTCAAATCTCCGATTCCAGAATCCAAATTCTCTGTCTCTTATCCATAAAAACTCTTCGGACGATCCTGAGCTACCAACATCACTCCTGATCAGCTCAACTCTTGCTGATTCCAAAAGAAACAGACTGAAGCAAAACAATCTAATGATCTCCTCAACATCACTCAAAAACCAAGAACACAAACCCTGCTTCTCAACAACAGAAGACAGAACAAACTTCCCCTTAACCGAAAAACAAACAGAAGCATCTCCAAACTGCTTCCGCTGCACAACTCTGATCCGAAACAGAAGAAAATGCTGACGAAGAGCACAAGCACAGACTAGATAACCCAGCACAGAAATATGGTTCCACAGATCATAAAGAAAAACTCAGATGTTCCTTCCAAACCTGAGTTGCTTCACCAACTTCTATCTCAAGGAACCATCTATCTACTAACTGAACCACCAGTTCCAATCCTGGTAAGAAAACTCGATCTCCAGATGCAGACAAACTCTGACTTCCAGAAAACATCCAGACAATCTCCAACAAACACAAGAGAACATACTATCGCAAGTCACTTTTGCGATCAACTCAGCCTAAATCCAAAGAAACTGCTCTCTCTCAACCAAACAGAATAGCTTATGCTGACTTAGCCAACTTACCAGAGAAAAAGATCCACTCTGCTGCTTCTGAACTCCACTTCAAAAAAACTACCCAGCCAGAAGACTCCTTATCATCTCAGAATACTCTGCTAAACTCAGCCACATCACCGTGCTGACTCACTTCTTATTCTTGTTCCAAAGAAAACATCTTCGGAAACATCCATAGTCACTGCATCTCATCACGCAGCTACTAATTCCTGAGATATCAAGATACCATCACTTGCTTGCTTCTGCTCAACCGACAGATCAAAACTCAATTCAACACTTCAAAGATGAACTCCGAACCTTAACAGGTTACCTTCAGAGATCGATGAAGTCTTTCATCACTACAGAACTCACTCGAGACGATATTAGGTCTACGGTCTCGACAAATACACCTCCAACCTCAAACATTCAAACTCCAACCAGTGGTAGTCGTGTTACACACACTTCTACCTCATCTACCTTTATGACTTATATTGGAAAACTTGAACAGGTAATCCAACAAATAGGTAGAAATATATATATATATATATATATATATATATATTAAAAATACAAATACGCTCTCTCAAGATAGACACCCTACAGAGCCTAGGTATTCACTCAACCTAATGCTCTCTATTCAGAGCCTAAGTATTCACTCAACCTAACGCTCTGATACCAAGTGAGACGACCCGACTTTCCACTCTCGGAAAATCGCGACATCTTGAAGAAAGAAAGGGATAGAAAAGAGAAAAGAAAGAAGAGAAGAAGAAACAACACAAGAATCTCAACAGCGGAAACGAATAAATTATATTAATAACAAAGTATTACATAGTATACATCAAATATCAGAGTACACAGACATATACAACACATACTAGACAGTTATAAATACCTGTCTAGTTATTACAACTCAATACAAACACAAGACTCAGAGATACCAAACACAGCGGAACTAAATAACTATACGCAGAAGCCTCCTGCTCCATATGCTCCTCCACAAATCGTCAAAGCCAATCCTGATTCCTAACCTGAATTCCCTTGGCTACTCGTAAAAATTTGAGTACCCAAGAGTTAAAGAAAAACAGAAATAACTCCGGGTCAGACATGGGTCTGGTGTGAGTAACAGGTTAAAGTTGCTTAACTTTTAAAAACCTTTGAAAGAAAAGGTATCACGTAAGACTTCCCACACATAAACATGGAAAAGTTTTTACCTTACGCTAACCAAAACATTTGATAGGAAATCCGATGATATTATAATAGTGTCTAGGGTTTTCAAGTAAATAAGAAATAGCCGAAATTGTTACATCTATTAAATTCCAGCTACTAGCCACAAAAGTGGGTAATACAATCAAAACCGTTTGCACTTATTGGATTTTGGATTCCATACAATGGCAGGGCTACTGGGGTACCGCCCGTCACAGTACGTGGCCTAGATCACCGTACCGAGGAGCCACCCTAACTCCCCTGCAACACAAAGCCGGACCCGTTCCTTACTGAACAGTTCCAAATAAGACAACCCCGACGGTTGTCATGATCAACCGTCCCACACAGCCGAAATATAAAGGGACCTCTAGACAGGGGTAAATCTTACTCTCAAGTGGGGGCTACCCACGAAGCTTTGCTGCACCTCCCCTGTTTTAGCCATTCCCGGTTGATGAGGCTTGAGGTTACGATTACCTTTATAGGACACATCACTTAGAATGCTCATCGTCCACCTGACGATGTTCTGAAAGCATTCAATCCATACAAGTTCGTTCCGGGTTCGAACGAAACCGAAGGCATTATCTCGTTACACTCGTTTTGGAATCACCCTCAGAGTTAACGACAATAACCCTTGCACTCTGATTCACCATCTCGAATCTATAAGACCTATTCCGTCAAACTCATTACGGAATCACCCACAGAGTTATACTGACGTATAGCCCTTACACCTCGAGTCTTCACTTGCTCCACTTAGATTCACGACCTAACGTTAATTGGAATCGATGTGGTTTTCGGAATTCCAAATATGGAAACCCGATCCCGGTCTCATCGAAATCCAAAGCGTGTCTTTTAGGTCCAAGTTGTTTTAAGTTTAAAACAATTCAATTCATTATCTAAATACAGATAGATAATTCACAATACAATAGATAATCAACCTTATCATTATCAACAGATAATCCATATCATAATCAAATAATCCATATTATCATCCAAAAGCAACCAATACATCCAAATCACATACACTATTCATCTCATAACTGAGATTACAAACCATACCAAGCAACCAATACTATTCATTAAACATAAGCAAATGATCAAATGATCACACCTTCAACAATTAATTTAAAATTAATTAAATTAATTACTCAATCTCTAATTAATTTAAAATGAATTAAATTAATTACTTCAAAATCCTGCTTAACTTAACCATCAATTGATTATAAATAAATTTATAAATCATCATCTAAATATTCTTTCCAATTAATCATTACTGATTAACTATCTCTAATTACAATAAGTAATTAGCATTTAATATTAATCACACAAGTTAATTACTTAGTTAATTACATTAGTAATTAATCTAAAATCAATCCCTACATATATATTAATCATCCTTGATTAATAATCATTCAGCAATTAACTACATTAATTGCTCAACCCATAAATTAATTATTCTTAATTAATTATTTAAATTAATCCCTTTGATTAATTTCAAAGTAATTTAAATCCAAATTAATTCTAAAATAAATATCCTTAATTACATTCTATAATTATTAATTAATTACTTCCTTAAGTAATTACAAATTCATTAATTACATAAGTAATTATCAACAATTCAACAAATGTTTAAATCAATTAAACTTAATTAATTAATCTAAACAAATCATATTAACCTTAATTAATTACATTAAGTAATTAATTCACTAATTACTCTCTTAAGTAATTTAATCTAACAATTGATTATTAATTAATTAATCTAATTAATTATCAAAAATTAATCACATTAATTGATTGTTAATTAATCTTGAGTTAATGACTTCATTAATATTCCTTAATTACTTAATTAAGAGATTAACTTAAATTAATCATCATTAGTTATTAAGTAACTAATATTTAATTACTATTTAATTAATCTCCAATTATTAATTAACTAAGTGTTAATTAAAATCTTAATTATCATTAATCACTTGATTAAATAAATCTTAATCATAAATTAAAATTTAATTAATCATCCTTAATTATAGATTAATTAAACTTAATTAATTAATATCAAATTAAATTAAAAATCATTAATTATTTAATTAAACTTCCACATTATTAATTAATTAAATAATTAATATTTATCTTAATTACCTTAATAATTAATGAATCCAATCATTAATTTTTATTTATCTTAAGATAAAACATTCTTATTAAATCATGCATTTAAAAACAAAATGTTTTAAAATTTACATTAAATTCAATTTAACATTTCTTTTAACTTTAAACTCAAACTTATTTAAAATAAGATTTTAAACAATACAACTTAATCTTATATGTTTACAAGAAACATATACTTAATTAATAAGTTTAAAAAGGATTTAGATTCAATTCAAATCATATTCATTAAAACAATTCAATTTAAACCCTTATTTAAAAACTGAAGTTTAAATTTTAAATCCAGATTTTAAAAAACTCAGATTGAATTCATTTTGAATTTTTAAATTAAATACTTAGCCTTCCATTCCAAATGCAAATCACATATGCATTTCCACAAAGAGTTTGAAAATCAAATTTAAATTTTAAAAACCATCAATGATTTCAAATTCCAGATAAATCAAATTTGAATTCATATTCAAATTCAACTTAAACTCAGTTTTAAACCTATACTTGCAAAATTAAGCTTTATCTTAATACTTAAAACAGAAAACAGTCTTCTGTTTACTTTAAAACTTAAACTTTGAAATTTTGCAGAATTTTAAATTATTTTTAAAGAAACAGAATTCGAACTATTTGAATTCATACTTATTTGAATTCATATTCAAATTCAGGTTCTTAAAGCCTAAGTCCAAATTAAGCTTACATTTAAAACTTTCACTTTCAAAACTGTAAACAGTTTTCCTGTTTCTTTATATATATATATTTTTTTTAACCAACTTAAATCTTCTGCATTTAAATTATTACAAAAGAATTCAAATAATTTGAATTCATTTTTAGATTCAAGTTTAATTTTAATATCCAGATTTATATTTAAACTTTATTCTTAAAATTTCTAAGAACAGAACAGATTCTGTTAAATAAAACCCTGAACATAGTTTACTCGAGCATGCTTCAAATTTACTTCGGGTCATTCCTTAACTAGCTTCGAGTTATTTGCCAAAAATCCCGAGATCAACCCGAGTCACAATTCCCTGCAACCCAGAAACTTACCCCAAACCTGAAACAGTCTATACCCCATACCATCTCAACCCTGTCAACACCAGTTTCTCCCAACTCCGACCACCATCATCGACCAAATTCCGGTGATAGCTTCTTCAACACACCACCTACCAATACCCAAAATGGCATTGAACTCGATGCATTCAAGAAGCCACAGCACCCAAACCTTTTTCTAATCCCAGTAAACCAGTGTTCTAACAGAACCTTCCAAATTTCAACCCTAAACTAAAATTCAACCCAATTAAATAATTTCCCACAATCTTAGATAGATATACCACCTTCAGAAATAAATACAATCAAACAAATTCAATCATCCTCTGTGTTTATCAATATGTATAATATTGTAAATTGAAAGTTGTTTCCTTGTTTTACAGTATTATAACTAGTAATCTTTTTGATTTAAAATTCATGCATTCATTCATTATTTCAAATTTATTTAACCTACATAAAGTGTTTTAACTTTATTCTATCAAGAACCAAACATATTTCATTCAGATGTTAATTCATAACACAGCCAAATCAGAAGAAAATCATCAAATGGGTATACAGTCAATACCCTGATGAACAAACATGCACCACATTCAAATTTAAATGCTCAACAGATCATAAATCACAGGTAAACTATTCATAGCAATTTTATATAGGTTCATTTCTAATCTATAAGCATGCACAACCTTACTTAATTTTAAAATAAAAAGAGTTACTCACCTTATGTGCCAAAATGCAGAGCATATTTCAATGTCATGTTCCAGATTTGAAATGCAGGCACTTAGTCTTGCTTGCAAATGAAATGCAGGGCTTTAAATGGATGTATGCTGGCCTTAAATCTTGATGAAGACTAAAATGCAGAGTACATCCTGATTTTATTTTAGCATGCAGGCCTCACTTGCAATTGCAGATGTAAAGAAATGCAGAGCTTCAGATGGATGTGCAGGCCTTGCTTGCTTCAGATGCTTTCATGTTGAAATGCAGGTTTGAATATTGGAAAAGAGGAGCTACGGGCTTTGTTTAGAGGGTGCAGACTTGATGTAATTTGCATGTTTGTAGAAGTTGCATGCAGGTGATATTTTGAGGAGTTACAGATTTGTTTGTAAATGCAGGTGGTAGTTTGGGATATGCAGACTTGTATTTGGAAGAGAATGAAGTTGATCTTTACTTTTATTAAGGAATGAAACAAATGAATGAATGAAGAAACAAGATAATATGAATGAAGACACAAATGATATGAATGTATTTTTAGAAAATGAATTAAAAGAAAAATTGAATGAAACATTGACACTTGTCTTTTTAAAATGAAGATAAGTTTACACATGTTAGTTTAAATCTTTAATACACATACACTTGTCTTTGTGAATTAATAAGCATTTATAATTAGAGTTAAGTAAGTATTAAACATAGTTAATTAAAGTAAATAAGCATTAAGCCTAGTTAATGAATTCTTATGCAAAATTATGTATTTAAACAATCTCTAAAGAAAAAGTAAAGCATTATTATTATAAATAAAATGATATACAAGTTTATCATTTGAAAAGAAACTTTTAAAACAAATTTATAAAAGAATTTATAACATATTTTAATATACAACTTGAATTAAAATGAATTTTAAACTAATTAAAACATTTATCTCATATTTAAAAACATATAGTTATTTAATTAAATATATTTGAAAAGCTTAAATCCAAAATAAATCACAATTTCTATTTTCAAAACATATTAAAATTATACTATACTAATTTAACTAAAAACAACTTACCTATTTAAAATATATACATAAATACATATACATTTATAAATAGGAAATAGATTTATTAACTCATTAAAAATAATTTCACAAATTAAATAATTAAATAAAGAAGATTATTTAAATCAAATCAAATTTATTAATCAAAATTATTAATTCAATATAAATTTAAACCCAGATTATTAAATTTATATTGTCCAAAATTCCGGGATGTTACATGAGCAGTTTGGAGAGCTCCTTATGAGCATTATCTTGCCTTGGTGCCATTCCAACCCTCAAGGCCCTCACAAAATCTTCCATGCTTATCACAGGTGGCTCACGTGATGGTCCTGCACCTGTCTGATGTCTGGGTCCTACCATAATGCTATAGAAATAATTTTTAAGTTAGTTTATTTACCCCCATTATTTTTAATATCTTTACTTTGTTTATTTATTTGATTTAGGTGTACTCTATACATGTATCTCAAACATACATTTCATTCAGTCATACAAAAACATTCAACCTTAAGAATTTAATCAATGCATTCAATCATCCATATATATACAATAATGTTTACTATGTTATTTAAAACATAGCTCTGATACCAACTGTGGTGACCCCTTTTATTTTTAACCCAAATTTTTTTTTAATGTAATTTCCTACTCTTTCTGCCTATACATGACTACTGACACATAATACAATATTTAAGTATTAAGAAATATAACTGAAAGGAGTATAATTGTTAATATGAACATACAAATTTGTTTTCACAATCACATTTTCATTTCAGGTTGCACAATTGTATTTGCTCTGCATTTTTCAGATTGGTTGAAAATGCATACTGGTTTGCTTCGAGTTTATGTTTCAAAAACTCGGAGTTTTTCAGTTACTTTCTTCGAGTTGGGAACACTTGCACAACATAAATTGCAGAGAAGTGATTCCAGGCTATAAGGATCTGACACTTAACCATCTAGGTTGGTCATGATCCCATTCTTACAATATTCAGGACCATATTTCTATGTAAATCAATTCCACAAACATTCTTTCTTATCACCAGTTTGCTTTTATCTTATAAAAGTTTTTATGAGAATTTGTTTTCCCCAGGTTTTTAGTCACAAAACAAAAATGTTTCCAAATCCATTTCTTTAAAACTCTTTCTGTTTTAAAATCAATTGCACAAATATAAGTCATGCATTTTCTCAGAGATTATACACCACCCAATGTTCATTACAGTTCATGCATAATTTATCTTGTTCAAGATTCACAAGCTTATTTTGTTTTTCTGAAGAATCTGTTACACTTGCCAATCTTAATTGCCATTATTATAACACAAATCAGTTTCAAACAAAAGAACCAGGGACTGACATGCACACATGTTATATAGTTATGATATATATATATATATATATATATATATATATTAGTTTTCACAGTCCCCAAAAGATAACCAAACATTTCATAAGAGCATCATCTAGTTACTTGCCATAAGAATTCATTCATCACGGTTTTAGTTAGATACATATCATAATCCAAGCACCCAGAAAAACATCCTCACTATTTAACTTTAATTACTAATAATAATCAGGTCTTTCACTACAAGCAATCTGCAAATACAAGCAATGTTTCTCTTATTTATACTAGCAGCTAATGCCTCCTTCATCCATCATGTCACTTTTACTTACCTGCATGCAAATCATTGAGCTGCCCTATTTATTTGAGACACCCAGATGTTTGCAAGGCAACCAAAAGGGTCAGTTTACACTGGTATGAACATTAATAAATTCTATACAAATTTACAAATCTTATGAACTTTTATCACTTGCATAATCTAGCAGTTTATAAACTAGGCACATCAGCAAAGTTGCTAGATAACTTCAAATATACAACCATTCATTCAACATATATGCAACAAGCCATGCATTATTCACAACATCATAAATAAATCCAGGTTATGTTCTCCCAGTTTCTCCCAGCAGTTCATTAAGGTCATCACATTAAACCTTATTTAATTTATACCTTTGTCCAGATATTATAACCCAGAGATTTTAAATCTCATACCCCATTTTAATTATGGTCTAAATCCCCCTTTCAAATGAACACAAGTATGCATTGTGAAGGAATCTCCCAGTTAGTTTTATTTATTCCAACGCACAAAGGCCTCAGGGTGCACTTGCACCATGCATATACTTTCCCCCACCTGAAGAAAGTAGATCATTGACTAACCCCAAATGACCTATTTTATTTCCTTTTACTTAATCATAGAGTTTATTAATTTAATAAAACTCCCCCTCATTTTCCTGCTTAACTTATTAAGCCTCTGCTTATAACTCATTCATAAAAATCTTCACCCCATTCATGTTTCAGAAAAACATAAATACTTTCTGGTACAATCTTTTCTTACTGCAGAGATTTACAACATGTGTGAAATCTTTCCAAAATTTACTTAAGCATTATGATCCTATTATTTTATTGTAGAAATATGGAAAGAGGTGTTTGTTAATAAAATTCATCAAAAACTCAGAAAAGCCTCCTACCTTATTATTTAGAATATAAACATGAGCTAGATCTTCATCTTGCTGCCTATGTTCTAAATAATTTAGATCCATACTTAACAATAATAAAAACAGAATTAAAAATGCTCAAACCATCTTGGCTTGGAAAAACTATCATACAAGACTCCAAACAGAAATACACAACAAACATCCATTTCATCCATATCAAACCATTTCAAAGATTTAAATACTTCTTATAATACTTTTTAGGCTGCCTACCAGAGGACTTAATGCCATTGCATAAAATGAATTAATGCTCACCTATTATTTTTCCTTTACTATCTTGCTCCTCTACCCAGCAAATTCCTTCAGAACTACATGCCTATTTTTCTTCTATTTTGTTTTATATGTATATATTTTTCTGAGAGGATGATGATGATCCTTATGGTGTGCAGGTTTTATAAAGTTGTTTTTAGGGTTTAAGGAAATGGGTAATTCCTTTGATACCCTTTTATTTTTCATGCACAGTTTACACTTATGCATGGTCCTCAATTGGAATTATACCCACTTGATTTCCTTTAGTAGTTATTTCGGGATTTCCAATACTTTAATTTCTGCATGCTATTTCCATGATCTCATCCTATTCATGCCATATGCATGTGACCTTTGTACATTTTTATTTTCTGCTCTATCCTTATAAAAACTGAAACCTTCTTGCATTTTCTACCTAGCCACCTTTTCCATTAAATCATGTACACCATCATATATAATTATGTGATGTAAAAATTATTCATACTATATTGTTTTTATTCCACCCCTTAAAACAGCAACTCATATATATATATATATGTGTGTGTGTGTGTGTGTGTGTGTGTGTGTGTGTGTGTGTGTTATAAAAATTATACACACACACACAAGATTATTTATGTTTCCCTTCTTTCAGCATGATTACATAAGTCATTTAAAACTTCATAAATTTCCATTGCATTTTGCTTCTTAAATTAAACAGGAAATTCCCTATATTTTAAATACATATATTCATATAATTCTTTAGTCATGAAACTATTTGTTTTAAGTCCAATTTTTTTTTATAACTTCTGAAATTCTTAAAATGAATATAACTTTCATTTTATTTTTGTTTAGGGTCATTACAGCGATTAACGTGTTAAAGATAGCTAGAATCCGGTATCTCGCGAGATCAACGGATTTGGGCATTTATCTTGAGTATTATCAATCCATCGATTCATCATTGTATCATTCCATCGTCATTTGTTCGTTGTGCATCATTTGGTGACAACTTGTTGTTAATCCGCTGTGTCATCTGACCTATTTATTATTTATATAATATTCGGACCAGTCCGAGACATTATAAGTTTAGGGACAATAATCATTTTTTGGATATTAGCATAGATGGTGATCATATATTTGTATATATTATTGTGATATCCCGGAAATTTGGACAATAACAATTTAATAATTTATGTCAAAATTTAACTGATTTGATCATATTGTTAATAGTAAAGTTGAATTAAATTTAATAATCTTCTTTAAAATAAATATTTAAACTGATGATCTATTTTTAAAGGCTAATAAATTGTTTTATATCTGAAAAGTATATATTATAACTAGATAAATCTTTGTTTTATATTTCATATATATATAGCCCTGTTTTCTTATTCTAATATTTTTGATAAATTAAAAATTGGATTCAATTTGATATTAAGCTACTAAATAAATAATCATATGATTTTAATACCCAAACTAAAAACATAATTATTTAAAATTGATTTTAGTTTAAGTTTAAATTTAGATAGAAAGGTTTGTTTTTTTTTATGTAGCTAATAAAATAAGTAATTTATTAGATAAGAAGACAAATTCATTTGTGAATTATTTTAATTTAATCATGAGTTATATTTAACAATATTAATGATGTAATATTCTTACAAATGGATTTTAATATAGATAGAAATTACAATTTCAAAATTTATTTGAATACATAAACATGAGAAGCTATGATTGTAAATTTGAAATAACATCTTTCAAACATGTTTTAAAATTAAACAAGTCTTTAATATATTGAACTTAAGTATAAAATCCAATTTATGATATTTGCATAAATATGAAAATAACTTAATAATCATCAAATTAAGTGTTGATAGTTAAGTTTATAAATAAAAGAAAATTTTATCAACATCAAAATTAATAAGTTAGACAAAGGAAAACATTTTGTACTTAAGTATAAAAGCATATACAAGTACGAATATATGCAAGTACAAGTTAAGAGATATAAAAACAGACTTTGTCATATTTGTTGCCTGCAAAATGATAATAAGCATAGAACTAAATACTTAAGTTAAAAGTAGAACAAATAACTAAAAAACTTCATATATGTACATGGGGTTAAAAACAAACCAGGTAAAAATATATGTATAGGCCTGTAAAGTTTAATATGCTAGGCAAGTACAATATGTATGTTACCTATAAAATAGTTTATGCAAGAACAAAGTTTAAAAGAAATATTATGTAACCTGTAGATTAGATTCAAGGCAGAAATAGACAAAGTAAGGAAAACATACAAACCAGGCAAGCTAGACATGTGACAAATAATAATGTATAACCTGTAAGTGATTATGCAAAGCAAGTAAAAGAGAATATTAAGTACTTAAGATATGAAAATACAGATGCAAGCAAGAACAAAATGTGAAAAGGAATAAAAAAAAAGTGCAGAAGATCTATTTACATACAAAATTAAGATAAGTATGAAACATAAAGTACTATTTCAATTAATATTAGCACACCATTTGGTCTACTAGAGATATATACTTATCATTTCAGCCGAAATGTAAAGAAAATATCTCTGACCAACAGCAAAGCCTAAACCAGTAAACACCTACTTTATACAAACCTGTCTTCTTATTTATATATGCAATACTTTTTGTTTAGTTGTTCAACATAGCAAATCTGAACATAAGTAAGCTTTTCCATTTTTACAAATTTTATCAACAATAAAACTTGCCTGCATTTTCCAAAGCCTGCAAATCAAAAACTTGATGCATTCATCTTCAACCCAAGTTTTAAATCAAGCCTGCATGCAAATCTAAACAGCAAGCACTCATGTTTTAAATCAAAATTAAAAAGGATAAGACATTTCAGTTTTGAAAGTTTCCAAAGGCCACTTCAAATTTTGGTGCTCTGTTCATCCTCTCAAAACTGTGAGTAACATAACACATTAAATATTTTAAAGTTATAATTGTCTGTTGCATACTCATCGATGAGAATATGTTTATGATGCATATGTATAAATAGGTCCCTGTATATTTATTTGTGAAGTACTGTTATTTTGTTGTGCTCTGCAAATGTTTCTCAGGCTCAAAATTTTAACTATTATTCCCTTCCACATGGTTTTGCTCATGATAAAATCTGGTTATCTAACCAATATTGTTTGATTCAATTTAGATTAAGGTTTAAAATCTAAGATTAGTTAAATTTGAGTTGCTTGTTTCTCGAACTATTAAAAACAACTGAGTATACTAAATACAATTGAAAACTCAAACCTTTAAAAATGTAATTCCAGTATTATAAATTGAATATTTAAGTCAAAATATGATTTTTAAAACCAAAACTATAAATTTAAGTAAAGGGGTTAAGAGGTAATTCTGGTTTGAGCATAATATGCAAATGCATGATTTTCTAGTGATCAAATGGACTGGAGAGGTCGGGACTCTTATGGTTGATGGAGGATTGATCATAGATGCTGGGAAAAATGGATGAAAGTGATGAAGTTCATCAGTGAAACCGTGGCAGAGAATTTTCTTATAGAACCCTAATTTTATTTGTGTTCAGTGAATCGACCACTGTGACTTGTGACGTTGATCGAGTGCTTTGACTTTTTGGAGAATGGTAGTTGGGTCGTAGTCGAAGTCGTAGCCGGAGTAGGGGATTTTCTGGTGGCCGAGGCATTGTGGAAGAGGCGACGACAGGTTTGAATGTGGTGGACCGAGCTGTTCTCAGATTTGGTCATTATACTCGAATTGGATTTTCGAGTTGAAGTCGTCGTGTTGATGCTTGCGAGGGGGGTTGGGGTGATGGATGGTGTGGAGAGATCGTCAACGATAGTCTGCGTCGACCATCGACACCGTGCATATGCACGGTGCACTGTGTTGTGCCTGGAATGGTTTGTGAAGCAGGGGTACTCGAGTTTGAAGGGACTTGACTCGAGAAATACTTCACGCGACTCGAAGCATGTTCGTTGTTGACTCGGAGTAGTGTAGGGGAGGGGAAACTGGGTAGGTTAGTAACAGGTTTTAAAAACCTGGAAAGAAGAAAAAAAACTGTAAAGCTTAAATTTTCTTTAACCTGGGTTTAAAAATGAGAAATAGGTGTTTAAAATAGGTATTTAATCAAAGATGAGTTTGGATTCGAAAGAAGTTAGAATCTCAGTTTAAAATAAAATAAAGTTTAAAATTTTAAATTATTTATAACCACTTTAATAAGGGGAATTGTTGCTCGAATTTCACTCGAGTGATTCGAGTGTCGTACTCGAAGAAATGTGGGGTTCTGCTCGTAGAAATATTTGTTTATCTCGGGTATTTTTAGCTACAGGTTTTAAACCTGTAAGTTTATTTCATTTCTAAAACCGGGCTTTTAAAATGGAAAAAAAAATACGTACTTAAACAAAGTTTAAACCAAGATAAGTTTGGATTCAAAACGTAGTTTGAATCTCATTCTTTAAATAAATAAAGATTTTTAAATTTAAAATTTGTTTTAAACAAATTTGAATGATAAAGAGAATTTTTAAATTTGATTTGAATTCAAAATGAAACCGTGTGTAAATTCTTTTAACATTCTATTTTAAGATAAATTATTATTTTAGTTGTAAAATAAAAGGAGTTTGGAATTGATAAGATTAATTTGATTTCATTTTAAATCTTAAATTTAAAATGAATTTAAAAGTAAATTTAAATTAAATTGATTAAATACCTTATGAATGATAAATTGAACATTAAATAGGAAAAGGGTCTTAAAAACTTAAGGCTTGTAATTATCAAATTAACTAAATGGATAATGAATGACTAGAATTAATTAACTCAAAAATTAAGAGTTAAATTTATTTAAATAAGATATAAGTTAAAGGTAAATTAATTGGTAATTAAGAAATCATTGGTTTAATTTTAAATTAATGATTAGTAATAAATTAATGAATTAATAAAGAATTAATTAATGAGTTATTAAGACTAACTTAAAATATAATTGATAATAAATCGTAGTTAATTACTTTAGGAAAGTAATTAAAGAATTTTAGTTAGTTAATCAGGGTCATTAACTAAGATTATGAAATAATCAATTAATGGGATTATTTTTAATAATTAATTAAATTATTTATTTAAGATAAGCAATTGTGAATTGTTAAGTATAATTACTTAACAGAAGTAATTAAGGAATTAATTACTCATTGTAATTAATTCTATGAATTATTTAAGTTAATTAAGTTTAATTAATTTTGACAACCATTTTGATGATGAGATAAGTATTATTATTTAGGGAAGTAATTAATGATAATTACTGGATATGATTAACTGAGGGTGATTTAATAATGGAAGTAATTGGAATATAATTACTTGTATAATTAATCAGGGGATTAATTAGAGAAAATTATTTAAGGAGTAATTAATTTATTTGATGAGTAATTAAAGATAGTTAATTATTGAATGGTATTAATCAGAGGTGATTAATAAATGTGGTTTAATTGAAGATTAATTACTTAAGGTAGTTAATTTTAAACAGGGAATTAATTAAAATGTAATTAGAAATCATTAATTGATATAATTAATAATGGGATGATAAATTTAATTAATTAATCAATAATTATAGAGTAATTAATTAGTGGAATTACGAAGTAATGTAATGTTTGTAATTTAAGGATAATTTCTATATTTGGATAAGATAATTAATTTGAGAAAATAATTTAAGAATGATTATTTGTATATAATTAAATGTTAATTAATCAAGTATAATTGATTGAAACGAGTAATTAGTGAATGATTTATTAATTGATTGGAAATTGATTAATAATTGTGTAAGCAAGTTTTAAATGGTGAAGTAATTAATTTAATTTACTTTAAATTAATTAGAGATGGTATAATTAATTTAATTCATTTTAAATTAATTATAGCTTATATGATTGCTTATGTATGAATGGATGAAATTGTTTACCTTGAATGATTTAAGATCTCAGATATGAGAAATTAATGCTATGTGATATGGATGCTTTGATTTAAATATGATGATAATATGAATTATCTGTTATGATGATATGCATTATCTGTTTGTAGTGATAATATTGATTATTTGTTTATGTTGATGTTGACTATCTATTATGATATTGTGAATTATCTATTTGTGTGTGTATTGAATTATTTTGAATTAAACTGTTAAGACTAAATAGACAACTTGGCCCTAAAAGACACGTTTTGGATTTCGATGAGACCGGGATCGGGTTTTCCATATTTGGAACATCTGAAAACCACATCGATTCCAAATTAACGATAGGTCGTGATTCTAAAGTGAAGATGAAGATTCAGAATGCAAGGGTTATCGTCGTTAACTCTGAGGGTGATTCCAAAATGAGTGTAACGAGATAATGCCTTCGGTTTCGTTCGAACCCGGAATGAACTTGTATGGATTGAATGCTTACAAACCATCGTCAGGCGGACGATGAGCATTCTAAGAAATGCGTTCTCTAAAGGTAATCGTAGCCTCAAGCCTCATCAACCGGGAATGGCTAAAACAGGGAAGGTGCAGCAAGGTTAGGTGGGTCATGCCCAAGCAGGACAAGATTTTCCCCTGTCTAGATGTCCCTTTTTATTCGGCTGTGTGGACAGTTGTGAGCTCCAACTGTTGGGGTTGTCTTGTTCGGGACTGTTCAATAAGGAATGGTTCTGGCCTTGTGTTGCAGGGGGTCGGGAGTGATCCTCGGTACGTTGATCTAGGCCACGTACTATGACGGGCGGTACCCTAGTAGCCCTGCCATTGTATGGAATCCAAAATCCAATAAGTGCCAACGGTTTTGATTGTATTACCCACTTTTGTGGCTAGTAGCTCGAATTTAATAGATGTAACAATTTCGGCTATTTTCTATTTACTTGAAAACCCTAGACCTATTATAATATCACAGAATTTTCTATCAAATGTTTTGGTTAGCGTAAGGTAAAAACTTACCCATATTTATTCGTGGGAAGTCTTACGTGATACCTTTTGTTTTCAAATGTTTTTTTCCAAGTTAAGCAACATTAACCTGTTACTCATACCAGAACCATGTCTGACCCGGAGTTTATTTTTGTTTTTCATGAACTCTCGGGTACCCAAATTTTTACAGGTAGCCGAGGGATTCAGGTTAGCTTTGACGAATTCTGGAGGAGCAATGGAGCAGGAGGCTTCTACGTTGTAGATATATATATAGTGTTCCGCCGTGTTGGTATCTCTGTGTTATATTATATATTGACTTGTATAACTAGACAGATGTTTATAACTGTCTAGTATGTGATGTATTGACTGTATAACTCTGATATATGTAAAATTATGTAATAGTTATGTGATCTATTATATTTTGTTCCATTCCGCTGTGAGATTCTGATGTTGTTGTTCTTTCTTCTCTACCTTTCTATTTTCTCATCCCTTTCTTTCTTCAAGATGAACCGGATTCCTGGGCGTAGGAAGCCGGGTCGTCACAGTTGGTATCAAAGCGCTAAGTTGAGTGAATACCTAGGCTCTTGAGTGATTTCTATCTTGAGAGAGCGTATTTGTAATTTTAATATATATATATATATATATATATATATATATATATATATATATATATATATATATTTCTACCTATTTGTTGGGTTACCTGTCCGGGTTATCCAATATAAGTTATAAAGGTAGATAGGGTAGTGGTGTGTGTAACACGACTACCAATGGTTGGAGTATGAATATTTGAGGTTGGAAGTGTATCTGTCGAGACTGTAGACCTATTACTGACTTGAGTGAGCTTTGAGTGGTGTAAAGATTTCATTGATCTCTGAAGGAAACCTGTTAAGGTTCGGAGTTCATTTTTGAAGCGTAAGTTTGGATGAACTAGAGTTTGGACCTATCGGTTTTGTATGAGCAAGTCCGGATATCTTACCTCTGGATGTAGTAGCTGTGTGATGAGACACAGCAACTATGGAAGTCTCCGAAGATGTTACTTTGGAATCAGTTAAGGAAGTGTAGCTGTTTCGGTGTTTGGGCTGAGTTCAGTAGAATGTTTCTGTTTGGTTCGAGGTCCGAGTTTCTCGAAGAGCACTGGATTAGGAATTTCTTGGCAATTGGTGTGTTGGCAAGGAAGTTTTGACTTCTGCATCAGCAGTGGAGTTCAGAAGCAGCAGTATGGTTCCGTCTCTTTGATAAATTGGCTAATTAAGCATAGGCTGTTCTGTTTGGTAAAGAGAGAACATTTTTTCTTTGGTATTGGACTAGATTGATCGCAAAAATGACTTGCGATTGTTGAGTGTTCTTTTGGGATTATCTGATTTTTTTTGGATGTGAATTTTGTCCGTGTCTAGAGATTGAGTTTGGTATCGACTGGATTCCAGGAGTGGTACAAATGGTTCTGCTCAGTTGTAAGATGATTTTATGGAAAATGAGTTGGGTGAAGCAGTTAGAGTTTTGAAGGAACTTCTGAATTTCTTTAAGGATCTGTTGAACCGTAGTTCTTAGATATGTTGTCCAGTTTGTCCTCGAAATTATCATTAGCATTTTCACATATTCTGGTCAGAGTTGCGCAGTGGAAGCATGGTGGCAGCTGTTAGGTGTGGAAACAACTATAATTTGCAGTGTATTGGATTAGAGAGTTTCTACTTGAAATTTTTCAGGATCTTAAGACCAGATTGGAATGCATCTGTATTATCTTTCCATATGAGAAGATGTAAGATCAGTCTCTTGATTTTGGAATTGAGTTTGTGTTCTGAGTTTTAGTCAATCTTAGAAAGATCATTTTGGATTGTTTTTGGATCAATTTGTTTCTGGGGGTATCAGCAAGAGTTGAGCTGATCAGGAAGGATGTAAGCAGCCCAGGATCGTCCGAAGAGTTTTGTGAATAAGAGACGGAGGAATTTGGAGTCCGTAATCGGAGATTTGATTTTGGATAAGTGTATGGTTTCAAGAGTAGATTGCCAGTTTGGATAACTGAAATCGGTGTGTTTCACGTATCTCTGAGGGAGTACGCGTAAGAGCTATCTTTGATTGTAGAGTCAGCAGTTCAGAGAGTTTTGGTTGTTGAGACAGACTTATCTGTAGTCTGATATCCTGTTTTGTTTTGTAGATCCAAATGAGTAGAAATTCAGTAGCTTAGTAATATTGATTGTTTGGATTCTGTAGAGAGAGTATCCCTATATTTTATTTGGGAAAAACTCGAGAAAATTCTATTAAGAATTTTTATCTGGACAATTAGATTTGTAGATTGGATGAATTGGTTGCTATGATTGATCTATGCTTGTGTTTCAAAATTAAATCTTTAATTAAATTATTAAATAACCTTTGTTTTAAATTTCGGGGACGAAATTCTTTTAAGGGGGGAAGAATGTGCTATCCCGGAAATTTGGACAATAACAATTTAATAATTTATGTCAAAATTTAATTGATTTCATCATATTGTTAATAGTAAAGTTGAATTAAATTTAATAATCTTCTTTAAAATAAATATTTAAACTGATAATCTATTTTTAAAGGCTAATAAATTGTTTTATATCTGAAAAGTATATATTATAACTAGATAAATCTTTGTTTTAAATTTCATATATATAGCCCTGTTTTCTTATTCTAATATTTTTGATAAATTAAAAATTGGATTCAATTTGATATTAAGCTACTAAATAAATAATCATATGATTTTAATACCCAAACTAAAAACATAATTATTTAAAATTGATTTTAGTTTAAGTTTAAATTTAGATAGAAAGGTTTGTTTTTTTTTATGTAGCTGATAAAATAAGTAATTTATTAGATAAGAAGACAAATTCATTTGTGAATTATTTTAATTTAATCATGAGTTATATTTAACAATATTAATGATGTAATATTCTTACAAATCGATTTTAATATAGATAGAAATTACTATTTCAAATTTATTTGAATACATAAACATGAGAAGCTATGATTGTAAATTTGAAATAACATCTTTCAAACATGTTTTAAAATAAAACAAGTCTTTAATATATTGAACTTAAGTATAAAATCCAATTTATAATATTAGCATAAATATGAAAATAACTTAATAATCATCAAATTAAGTGTTGATAGTTAAGTTTATAAATAAAAGAAAATTTTATCAACATCAAAATTAATAAGTTAGACAAAGGAAAACATTTTTTACTTAAGTATAAAAGCATATACAAGTAAGAATATATGCAAGTACAAGTTAAGAGATATAAAAACAGACTTTGTCATATTTGTTGCCTGCAAAATGATAATAAGCATAGAACTAAATACTTAAGTTAAAAGTAGAACAAATAACTAAAACAACTTCATATATGTACATGGAGTTAAAAACAAACCAGGAAAAAATATATGTATAGGCCTGTAAAGTTTAATATGCTAGGCAAGTACAATATGTATGTTACCTATAAAATAGTTTAGGCAAGAACAAAGTTTAAAAGAAATATTATGTAACCTGTAGATTAGATTCAAGGCAGAAATAGACAAAGTAAGGAAAACATACAAACCAGGCAAGCTAGACATGTGACAAATAATAATGTATAACCTGTAAGTGATTATGCAAAGCAAGTAAAAGAGAATATTAAGTACTTAAGATATGAAAATACAGATGCAGGCTAGAACAAAATGTGAAAAGGAATAAAACAAAGTGCAGAAGATCTATTTACATACAAAATTAAGATAAGTATGAAACATAAAGTACTATTTCAATTAATATTAGCACACCATTTGGTCTACTAGAGATATATACTTATCATTTCAGCCGAAATGTAAAGAAAATATCTCTGACCTACAGCAAAGCCTAAACCAGTAAACACCTACTTTATACAAACCTGTCTTCTTATTTATATATGCAATGCTTTTTGTTTAGTTGTTCAACAAAGCAAACCTGAACATAAGTAAGCTTTTCCATTTTTACAAATTTTATCAACAATAAAACTTGCCTGCATTTTCCAAAGCCTGCAAATCAAAAACTTGATGCATTCATCTTCAACCCAAGTTTTAAATCAAGCCTGCATGCAAATCTAAACAGAAAGCACTCAAGTTTTAAATCAAAATTAAAAAGGATAAGACATTTCAGTTTCGAAAGTTTCCAAAGGCCACTTCAAATTTTGGTGCTCTGTTCATCCTCTCAAAACTGTGAGTAACATAACAAATTAAATAGTTTAAAGTTATAATTGTCTGTTGCATACTCATCTATGAGAATATGTTTGTTATGCATATGTATAAATAGGTCCCTGTATATTTATGTGTGAAGTACTGTTATTTTGTTGTGCTCTGCAAATGTTTCTCAGGCTCAAAATTTTAACTATTATTCCCTTCCACATGGTTTTGCTCATGATAAAATCTGGTTATCTAACCAATATTGTGTGATTCAATTTAGATTAAGGTTTAAAATCTAAGATTAGTTAAATTTTGAGTTGCTTGTTTCTCGAACTATTAAAAACAACTGAGTATACTAAATACAATTGAAAACTCAAACCTTTAAAAATGTAATTCCAGTATTATAAATTGAATATTTAAGTCAAAATATGATTTTTAAAACCAAAACTATAAATTTAAGTAAAGGGGTTAAGAGGTAATTCTGGTTTGAGCATAATATGCAAATGCGTGACTTTGTGGTGATCAAATGGACTGGAGAGGTCGGGACTCTTATGGTTGATGGAGGATTGATCATAGATGCTGGGAAAAATGGATGAAAGTGATGAAGTTCATCAGGGAAACCGCGGCAGAGAATTTTCTTTTAGAACCCTAATTTTATTTGTGTTCAGTGAATCGACCACTGTGACCTGTGACGTTGATCGAGTGCTTTGACTTTTTGGAGAATGGTAGTTGGGTCGTAGTCGAAGTCGTAGCCGGAGTAGGGGATTTTCTGGTGGCCGGGGCGTTGTGGAAGAGGCGGCGACAGGTTTGGATGTGGTGGACCGAGCTATTCTCAGGTTTGGTCATTATACTCGAATTGGATTTTCGAGTTGAAGTCGTCGTGTTGATGCTTGCGAGGGGGGTTGGGGTGATGGATGGTGTGGAGAGATCGTCAACGATGGTCTGCGTCGACCATCGGCACCGTGCATATGCACGGTGCACTGTGTTGTGCCTGGAATGGTTTGTGAAGCAGGGGTACTCGAGTTTGAAGGGACTTAACTCGAGAAATACTTCACGCGACTCGAAGCATGTTCGTTGTTGACTTGGAGTAGTGTAGGGGAGGGGAAACTGGGTAGGTTAGTAACAGGTTTTAAAAACCTGGAAAGAAGAAGAAAAAAAACTGTAAAGCTTAAATTTTCTTTAACCTGGGTTTAAAAATGAGAAATAGGTGTTTAAAATAGGTACTTAATCAAGGATGAGTTTGGATTCGAAAGAAGTTTGAATCTCAGTTTAAAATAAAATAAAGTTTAAAATTTTAAATTATTTATAACCACTTTAATAAGGGGAATTGTTGCTCGAGTTTCACTCGAGTGATTCGAGTGTCGTACTCGAAGAAATGTGGGGTTCTGCTCGTAGAAATATTTGTTTATCTCGGGTATTTTTAGCTACAGGTTTTAAACCTGTAAGTTTATTTCATTTGTAAAACCGGCTTTTAAAATGGAAAAAAAATAGGTACTTAAACAAAGTTTAAACCAAGATAAGTTTGGATTCAAAACGTAGTTTGTATCTCAGTCTTTAAATAAATAAAGATTTTTAAATTTAAATTTTTTTTTAAACAAATTTGAATGATAAAGAGAATTTTTAAATTTGATTTGAATTCAAAATGAAACCGTGTGTAAATTCTTTTAACCTTCTATTTTAAGATAAATTATTCTTTTAGTTGTAAAATAAAAGGAGTTTGGAATTGATAAGATTAATTTGATTTCATTTTAAATCTTAAATTTAAAATGAATTTAAAAGTAAATTTAAATTAAATTGATTAAATACCTTATGAATGATAAATTGAACATTAAATAGGAAAAGGGTCTTAAAAACTTAAGGCTTGTAATTATCAAATTAACTAAATGGATAATGAATGACTAGAATTAATTAACTCAGAAATTAAGAGTTAAATTTATTTAAATAAGATATAAGTTAAAGGTAAATTAATTGGTAATTAAGAAATCATTGGTTTAATTTTAAATTAATGATTAGTAATAAATTAATGAATTAATAAAGAATTAGTTAATGAGTTATTAAGACTAACTTAAAATGTAATTGATAGTAAATCGTAGTTAATTACTTTAGGAAAGTAATTAAAGAATTTTAATTAGTTAATCAGGGTCATTAACTAAGATTATGAAATAATCAATTAATGGGATTATTTTTAATAATTAATTAAATTATTTATTTAAGATAAGCAATTATGAATTGTTAAGTATAATTACTTAATAGAAGTAATTAAGGAATTAATTACTCATTGTAATTAATTCTATGAATTATTTAAGTTAATTAAGTTTAATTAATTTAGACAACCATTTTGATGATGAGATAAGTATTATTATGTAGGGAAGTAATTAATGATAATTACTGGATATGATTAACTGAGGGTGATTTAATAATGGAAGTAATTGGAATATAATTACTTGTATAATTAATCAGGGGATTAATTAGAGAAAATTATTTAAGGAGTAATTAATTTATTTGATAAGTAATTAAAGATAGTTAATTATTGAATGGTATTAATCAGAGGTGATTAATAAATGTGGTTTAATTGAAGATTAATTACTTAAGGTAATTAATTTTAAACAGGGAATTAATTGAAATGTAATTAGAAATCATTAATTGATATAATTAATAATGGGATGATAAATTTAAATTAATTAATCAATAATTATAGAGTAATTAATTATTGGAATTAAGAAGTAATGTAATGTTTGTAATTTAAGGATAATTTCTATATTTGGATATGATAATTAATTTGAGAAAATAATTTAAGAATGATTATTTGTATATAATTAAATGTTAATTAATCAAGTATGATTGATTGAAACGAGTAATTAGTGAATGATTTATTAATTGATTGGAAATTGATTAATAATTGTGTAAGCAAGTTTTAAATGGTGAAGTAATTAATTTAATTTACTTTAAATTAATTAGAGATGGTATAATTAATTTAATTCATTTTAAATTAATTATAGCTTATATGATTGCTTATGTATGAATGGATGAAATTGTTTACCTTGAATGATTTAAGATCTCAGATATGAGAAATTGATGCTATGTGATATGGATGCTTTGATTTAAATATGATGATAATATGAATTATCTGTTATGATGATATGCATTATCTGTTTGTAGTGATAATATTGATTATCTGTTTATGTTGATGTTGACTATCTATTATGATATTGTGAATTATCTATCTGTGTGTGTATTGAATTATTTTGAATTAAACTGTTAAGACTAAATAGACAACTTGGCCCTAAAAGACACGTTTTGGATTTCGATGAGACTGGGATCGAGTTTTCCATATTTGGAACATCCGAAAACCACATCGATTCCAAATTAACGATAGGTCGTGATTCTGAAGTGAAGATGAAGATTCAGAATGCAAGGGTTATCGTCGTTAACTCTGAGGGTGATTCCAAAATGAGTGTAACGAGATAATGCCTTCGGTTTCGTTCGAACCCGAAACGAACTTGTATGGATTGAATGCTTACAAACCATCGTCAGGCGGACGATGAGCATTCTAAGAAATGTGTTCTCTAAAGGTAATCGTAGCCTCAGGCCTCATCAACCGGGAATGACTAAAACAGGGGAGGTGCAGCAAGGTTAGGTGGGTCATGCCCAAGTAGGACAAGATTTTCCCCTGTCTAGATGTCCCTTTTTATTCGGCTGTGTGGACAGTTGTGAGCTCCAACTGTCGGGGTTGTCTTGTTCGGGACTGTTCAGTAAGTAATGGTTCCGGCCTTGTGTTGCATGCGGTCGGGAGTGATCCTCGGTACGTTGATCTAGGCCACGTACTGTGACGGGCGGTACCCCAGTAGCCCTACCATTGTATGGAATCCAAAATCCAATAAGTGCCAACGGTTTTGATTGTATTACCCACTTTTGTGGCTAGTAGCTGGAATTTAATAGATGTAACAATTTCGGCTATTTTCTATTTACTTGAAAACCCTAGACCTATTATAATATCACAGAATTTCCTATCAAATGTTTTGGTTAGCGTAAGGTAAAAACTTACCCATATTTATTCGTGGGAAGTCTTACGTGATACCTTTGTTTTCAAATGTTTTTTCAAAGTTAAGCAACTTTAACCTGTTACTCATACCAGACCCATGTCTGACCCGGAGTTTATTTTTGTTTTTCATAAACTCTCGGGTACCCAAATTTTTACGAGTAGCCAAGGGATTCAGGTTAGCTTTGACGAATTCTGGAGGAGCAATGGAGCAGGAGGCTTCTACGTTGTAGATATATATATAGTGTTCCGCCGTGTTGGTATCTCTGTGTTATATTATATATTGACTTGTATAACTAGACATATGTTTATAACTGTCTAGTATGTTATGTATTGACTGTATAACTCTGATATATGTAAAATTATGTAATAGTTATGTGATCTATTATATTTTGTTCCATTTCGCTGTGAGATTCTGATGTTGTTGTTCTTTCTTCTCTATCTTTCTATTTTCTCATCCCTTTCTTTCTTCAAGATGAACCGGATTCCTGGGCGTAGGAAGCCGGGTCGTCACAATTATACATTTGTATCTACATGTATTCACGAGTGATTGAGATGTATGTATTGGATAAGTTATATATATTTTTGAAGTTGGTGAGTATTTAACTATTTTATAAACTCACTTTGACTCGTGTATATATTTATTATTATATGTTATCGTTGCGTTGATGACTATATGATTTATTTTATATTGTGTATTGTTCTATCTTAGAGGCACATGTATTTATTGCTTTGTGCCAATACTGTATACGTATATGTGAGTTGTTTATGATTTTTTAAGATATATATCAGTGTTAGTCCAAGTGAATTTTCATGTGTATACCCCATACAGCCTTATTCTCCGTATTATCTGACAGTTTTACCTAAGGATACTCTTCTGACAGTTTTACCTAAGAATACTCTTGGATAATATGGATATAGAGGTGCGGTACCACAATTAATATCATAGCAGGTTTAGAACAATACATAAAAGATATGAGTTATGGCCTTAGATGTGACTTAGTCTCTGTCCCCATAGGTATGTGCAAGATTAGTGTTATATTTAAGTGATTGTAGGAGTATACGATAATTACTGGGATAATCATCCGGGGACGTATTTATATTTTTCTTATATTATATAATATATATCTTCCACCTTTTTCTGAGTGTAAGCCTCTGTATAAGATATTAAGTAGTTGATGAAGGTTGTGAAGATAGAAGAGTCAGTCCAACCAGTAGTGTCGATATTAGTGTTGTTGAATATAATTTCTATGTGGCTTTGAATTGAGTAGCCTGATCCAGTAGTAATCAGAGTTGAGCGGCGGGTAGATAGTTTTTCGTTAAAGGCGTTTGGGTACATAATTGAATATGTTTGTTTTGTTGAATAGTGGTTGTTTGATTTACGAATGTGTGATCATTTGTATTGGTGCCAACAGTTTGTTAAATTGAATGTACATACGAATTTTGAAATTAAATATTTTTATTGAAATAAGAATATGATTTAATAAATGTGAATTTGATTTTGCAAAGTGTTTGAAAATAATTTAGCAGTTTATTCCGGTTTTAATTTGTTCATCAAGTCTCTTAAATTTTCTGGTCGATGCGTCTCCAATATTATCGATAGGGATTCTTAAACACCAAGACGAAGCATTTCAACGCAATGTTTCGAAAGTTACAAAAACAACAACAACAATAATAATAATAATAATAAGGTTGTTCTTTTGATAAAAGCTTTTGTTCTGTTTAAAGTTAATGAGCATTTGAATTTAGTAATAATGGTTGAAATACTGATTAACTAGCATTCAGAGGCATATCCAAAAGGCATATAAAGTATTTACCACAAATAGTAATTAACAAATGTATAGGGATTTGGCAGCAGTTTTTGATTAACAAATGTCCAAGAAAAAGAAACTGTTATTTATAATATTTATATTTTGAGTGTGTGTTTAATGGTTACTGATAAAATAAATTAAGGTATTCATTTTGGTCAATACCAAAACAGCAGCATGTTTGTATTTGTAAACCGCATATTATACTTATCAAAATTTATTTTATGCAGTTCTTTATCAAAGACGTAGACAAATTGGAAAACGGTGAAAGTAATTGATACACTCATTTACATATTTTCAATCACTGCTTAAAATAAAACATTGGTTTCAAATAATTAACTTAAAAAGGTTAAGCTTGTTTTCGTTTGACACTCAACGTAGAATATTAACTTTCAATGCTCTCCCTACCGCCTGTATTTTGTTGTTGTGTATTTCTGTTAAAAATGGAATGGTAGATAGTTTGTGGTTGATGTAGCAGTCCCACCGGAAAATATTCTGAAGCAAAAAAAATTTATTAGTTCAACGGGCCAAAATTTCATCATAGAGTTGGCATATGGAAACATAGACATTTGGAAATATAGATATGGCTCAACTAGAATTCCAAAAGAATACAACGGCTAATTTAGCGTTCTATCAATGTGAAAGTACAATACTTTAAAAATAAAGAGCATTTTCAAATTGAGTGTGTTTGTCTGTCTAAAACAAAGCTACGAAGAAAATCAGCGCAATGGCCGATTATTCTCAATAATATCGAATATCTCACTCAAGTACAGATACTTTCGGATAGGGCATGTCATATCCGTATCCAAAATCATTTTCGAATATTTGTATCCGTTTAATTTTCGGATATAGATATCCGTATTCGCTTAATTTTCGGATACGGACGGATATCGGACATTTATCCGCTCCGTCGATAATCAATAAAATTTAAAAGTATAAATAAAAAGATTTGGATCAACATAAAACAATTTTTGTTCTAATGTTCATAATAAAACCAAGGAATAAAAAATGTCATGATAAAACATTGTTTTATACTAATATCCGTATGCTATCCAAAAATATTCAAAAATTAAACACTAAAACTGTCTGTTTTCACTAAAAAAGATCAAAAAAATATATCTTAATTGCATACGATGCTTAGAAAATAATTGAAAAATTATGCATTAATATATATATATATATATATATATATATATATAACACATACATGCATCAGTTAATCGGACGGATATTTTTGGATACGAATACTACGATAACCATATCCATATCCGGAAAGCTTTTCAAATATCGGATATCGTATCTGTTTTTCAGATAACGGATATTTTTCATATTTTTTTAAACGGATTCGAACGGATAGCAGATTTTTCGAATGTCCATTGACAACACCAAGTAATAGTAGGTAAATTTGTTCCAAATAGAAGGCTGATATATCAATTAATTGTATACAAAACTATAGGTAGTCAAACCAACGGGTATGAAGCTATATTTATATATATATCTATTAAATAATAGTAAAGCAGAAGAAATTCTAGCTCTCACATCAATTCTAGCATTTCTCTCACCTCTCCTTGATTTTGTCTAGATATTTATTTAAATTTTATTTTAAAGACCTAATACAATGCATTAGTTTTGAATTGTTTATAAGATTTTATTAATTTTACACTATTGTTTTACATTCAAAAATCTACACTTTCTGCTTTCTACAATTATTTTCAAAGTCCTCAATTTTCATGTACAATTTACATTTAAGTCCGTATATTTAAACTAATTAAATAATTTCATTATAAATTATTTAAAAAAATTGATTAACCATTATTTATTAATTTGTCTAATAAATAATATAGATAACCATGCCAATGAAATATCACGCTCATTGTAGCAAAACAGTATAAATATGGATCACATAAAAAATAATACGAACAACTTTAATGTATAATTATTTATTTTAATATATCATTAGTTAAATGATTAAAGTTTAAAGATCACAAATCATCACAATAATTATAAAATTTTCACCCTTACTCATTAATTCTCTTCGTTTTTTTGAATCCATATAAATTATCATTTTATAGTTGTCCAAAATATTATGTTAATTTTTTCCATGATTTTATATTCATATATACCGAGATTTTATAATTTCTACAGTCATTTACAAAGTTTTCATCAATTTTCTTTTATTATTTTACATATAAATCTATGTATTTAAATTAACCAAACACTATAAATCTATACTATATAAATAAATTCAAGTAATTAATACTCATTATATTCTTTGATAATTTATAAACAAAATGACAATTTTAATTTATATATCGCATTAGTAGTAACAAATGGTAGATATTTCTTTCAAATATAAAAATATCTGAATCACTTAACAAAAATTATACGCATAAACAATAATAAAACGTTTAATTTATGATTGACATATCGAGCATTGCATAACAAAATTTTATTTTAACAACATTTAAAGTACGAGTACCATGTTTTTACAAAATTAGCGTGTGCAATGCATGAGATACATTCTATTACTTTATTATTATTATCCACAATTTTAGTAAATTAAAAAAATAGTTTTTTCCTTAATATCTCATGTTACATTTAAAATTCGTATCAATACAGTTTTGCAATTTGACATCCAAAACTCATCATCATGCACATGTGTGGGTGTGCATGCGCATCAAAGCACACAGGATCATGAATTTACTAAATATTACCTCAAAAAGGAATACATTACATCTATATTTTTCTTTGAAATTTATCTATACATAAACACTAAAAATTGTTTCACATGCATCGGTATATCGGTCATATTTAACGTATAATTTCTTAATTTCAAAATATAAATTATACTTGTTTTATAATTACATAAAATATTTTAAAATATAAAATTTTGGAAATAACAATAGTATATATATATATACACACACACACACACACTTTTAAACGTATAAATCAATAAAATAATATGTTTAACATATAATTTCCTTAAACTTTAGAAATATTATCGTAAAACTAATTTGAAACAAAATCTATCATTTCAAATAGTTAGAATATGAAAATAATGAATATATGATTATTTTTAACTATTCGAAAATAATTTTTGAATATATTTTACTATGAAAACATAACATTTTAACATGCTAAAATCAAAAAATATACATTTAGCATTAGCATTTTACATTGTACGTCGACTATTTAATTATGCATATTTGACAATTTCTTTTACAACATTACCATGTGCAACGCATGGGTTACACACTAGTATATATCAGTACTTCAAACTTCAAAGTCAGACTTTAGAATATGAAACTTGTTTATGTAGCTAATGCAATTCTATAAATCTTATTTATTATTAGCTATACTCGATTAATGTACTTTCTGATCGCTTATTTGTTACTGCCATGGTTTTCTTCTTGGTTCAATCCAAATGCCATCCTACAAATATATGCAAATGATATGTTCAATTTTCTTTACCAACATTATTGCTAAATAGTGCAGAACTCTTTTGATTGGAACTTTCAAACGCCTATTTGCTCATTCCGGAAATCTAAGAATGCAGGCTACAACTTTTATTTTAAGTGTTTCGTAAAATTTCGGCTTTTACTAAGATAAAAACTGACATTTGTTATGACCAACTGATATTTGTTAAGTTGGTCTAGGCGTGAATTGGAAAGGACAACTTATTTTTGATAAATTTCCCCGCAATCTGAGTTTTAATTCATATTTTTGCATTTCGAAAGTTGTTTTGAAAATCTAACTCATAATGTAACAATTCATTCTTTAATACCATGACTTAATTTAGTTGCTTTGATCCTTAAAATTTAGTTAGAAAGTGATATAACATGAAATTTGCTATCTCTTTCAATATGCAAATGTATACTTATTATACTTCCTTATATGAAGCTAATATTTGAACGTGAGATTGACTATAGGTACTTAAGAAGCAAACTTGGACTATATGGAGTCAATAACTTGCTTTTTCATGCTTAATAGTTACGATATCGATATATACATTGTGATATTATTATTGTTTCCCCGTGTTTCGGGATGTCCCATATTTAGATGTCTCTTCCGAGTTGTATATTATGTGATTATATTGTATTTTGATTTTTTGAAATGCTCTCCGTTCAAAATAGACTACCGAAATTTTCTGAAAAATCCAATACTTGGAAAATTTTAACAATATATTTATCATATGTAAAATAGAAAGCCGTAATTGAATCTATTTGAAATAGAAGCATACGATAAAATGAGTTGGAATGTGGAGCCACATAGAGGATTATGTAAACTTTACAAGTTTGTGGAATACGAAGAAAGTTGGGTTTGAGTTGTATAAGAAGCTTTCCTATAGGGAATTGCGAGAGCGCAAATTTCTTAAGTGAGGAAGTCTGTAGCAACCCTGCTTTCTACGCCGCATAAATAAATGAATTTAATTAAAACAAAAAATAGTTTAGTTCAAAATTTGATAATTAATATTTTAAAATTAATTTCTAATTAATTAAATTCTGTTTAATAAAAGGTTGATTTAATAAATTGAATTAAATTTACAAAAAAATTTCAAATAATATTTTGAAATTGAATAAATTATTTCAATCGAATATAAAATATTTTAAAGTGTAAATATTTGTTTGTGATTTAAATAATGGAGAATTAGTAATTGAGCATCAAATTGAACAAATTGTCAATCTATTGAAATATAATTGTAAAGGTGTGAAAATAATTAAATTTAATTTGATTAGGCAAAATTAAATTAAAAGACTTGCCAAAACAAACAAGGCCCAAAACTCATTTCCACTTATTATATCTCATTCTAGACCCTTCCTTCCTATCATACCGTTCACCAAATTGAATGACCCGAACCAATTCAAATTTAGCCCTACATTCTCTAATAGAAATTGCGACCTATGGTATATTAAAAAAACACTAACAGAAGCACGAAGAGAAATCGTGATTCTCAAGCGGGCAAGCATGGAAAATGCGACACGAAGATAACTGACTTGGAAGTGATTGGTAAGGCTACTGGAAAGGGAAGGGAGGATGCACGATTGCAGGCGAAGCTGAAGGCGGTTCCATAGGGTGGAGCATAGGCCCTGATTCGCAATTGTAGGTGGAGCGTGGATGTTGACAGTGACGCCGTGATGATGGAGATGGTCGTGCTTGGAACAGGCACAAGTGATTGTCTTTGGTGGGTTCGAGCTCGGTTGTAGACTGGTGTTGACGTGTGCAGAGGAGAGAGGGGTTAAGGCTTGGTAAGACACAACACTGTCTTGATGCTGACTAGGGTTTGAAGGTAGGATATAGATTTTTATTTCATGGTTTGAAGCGGTAACATTTTGCTTGGAATCTCGATGGGTTACCTCTATAACTCACAACTATTTCTATATGCCTTTATTTATATAATTATCCCAAATTATTGCTTAAATTGTTGGTTGAATAAATGGTTTGATATTGGTTGGGATGAAATTGATTGAATTGATTAGTTGAATTGATTGTGATTGTTAATTGAATGACTTGCCTGCATTGTTGTTTGTGATATTGGTCGAATTGGCAGTTTTGATATTGGATATGCTATTAGATGTCGGATTAGATTGTGAATTTTTGGTGTATGTTGGATTGTCCAGAATGCAACGAAAATGTTGTCCGATTGCATTTTGATTTTTATATTTTACATCTCTTATGGCCATTTAGTTGAAAGTATTTATTCTTATTAGAAATGTTGGTCGAGATAGATCGTGTAATTTTCATTTGTTATATGTGTATTTACAGATGTTGGAACTCAATGTAATTCGATTTGGGTCAAACAACAAAATTTATATTGATGATTCATTAATGATTTTGGAGTATTTTGCTCCATAATTTATATTTTAGACAATTAATTGATTTCCCTAATTAAAAATATTTTTGGAAAGTTTTAGGAAATTATTTTTGATGTTTTAAAATTTATTTGAAGTATATTACTAGATAAATAAAAGTGGTGGAGAAATAAAACAATTTGTTGGAAATTATTTTAAAAATAAAAGTTGTTTTAAACATGAAAAAAGAGATTTTCAAGAGAAAATGAATGTATGGAATTTTATAAGTGTAAATAAGGTATTTTTAATAATATTTCCAAAGGGTTCTTTTGTAAATTGAACATTTAATAAAAGGATTCCAGAAATATTTTTGCAAGGGATTTTTTAAAAGATACAATCTATTTAAAAGATAGATTAAATTGTGAAATATTTAAATTGATTTGACAATTTGAGTTATATTTCCCTCTCGCATCTGGTTTGAATTGAAATAATTTATATTGATGATTTTGTGTTTTAATTCTATATAATAAGGATATTGAATAAGTAATAACATTTGGGATGGAGCATTCGGTAACATTTTTTCGATTGTTCTATTAATTCATATTATATAATAATTGTTGATTTGATGAGTGTAGTTTACTAAGTTCTAGCAAATGATCCAGTAATATTGAGTGGTATGGGACGCTCAAGTAAATCTTGCTCGATCACTATTGGTGAGTAGATGTCACTTATACTCTGGAGATGGGTCTGGAATTTGTGTTATCGTCTAGAGGTGAATCCTAAGAGCTTAATAGTCGAGATTTCCATTGCTCTCCAAGGGCTATAAGCTGGAGATAAGTTAGGATTTACGGATTTATCCTCTTGGGACTAACTAGTCGAGTTATATTATTATTTACTCTAAGGACTAGTTGTCAAGGAATTAATATATTGTGACATACTCATTAGGACGTGTGGAGTCGAGAGTACCTACTATTACTCCTCATTTTGTCAAGGGAATATTTTGTTGCATCTTTTAAGGGAAAACCAATTGAGTATCATTATCTACTATTATGGCTAGTAGTAGAGGATTTGTTATATTTATATGCTCTTATTAGGACTCATATAGTCAAGAGTAGTAGATGTCACTTTCTTCAGGACTCCTGAGAGTCGAGAGTACTAGCTATCACTCTCATTGGGACTTATATAGTCGAGAACATTTGTTGAGAATCTATGTTATATGGTTCACGCTACTATGGAGAGCGTGTGAATTAGATCCAAGAGATAGGCAAGTTATCCTTTCACGCAATCTCCGTAATCTATGTCATAGCCTTCACCATTTGCTTATCCTCTACCGGTTTTGGACAATTCTTCTTTAAATTTCTGGGCTTATCATAATTATAGCATTTCTTCTTTACACTCGTCTTGCAGTCTTTAATTAGATGACCTTTCTCATTGCATCCATCGCAAGTTGGTTCCCTTTTACCCTTCTTTTTACCACCCCTTTCCTTGGGACTGCTTTCTCTTCCCATTCCACATATTCTTGCCTTCACCGCCTTGCTACGGCTTTGGTTCCACTTTTTTAGTAGAAACAACAATAGCAGTCTTAGCCTTAGGGTACAAACTCTCGTAGAAAAGCGCCTTCTTTACTAGCTTTTCAAAAAACTCATCAACATGATCCACTAGCTTCCCTCCTAAGTAATCATCCAAGCCAATGATGAATTTACCATTCTTTCCCAAGGGAGTATCGTTGAATGACATTGCATACTTTGACAAAGTGTAAACTCCATAACATATTCAGAGACTGACATCTCTCCCTGCTAAAGCTCAGCGAACTTTCTGAATAATATCGACTTCTGGGCAACTGGAATGAACTTTTCATCGAACCTTGCCTTAAATCGGTCCCAACTAAACTGATCCTCTGGAGTTGCAATAGTAACAGCCATTCCACCAGTTCATAGCTTTCCCTTGAAATTGCATGGAAGCCAACTTCCTCTTTATAGCATCATCCACCTCCATACCACTGAAGACGCACTCACAATTATCAATCAAATCTTGCACTTCTATAGTTGATTCCGTTCCATGGAATGTTTTACTTCCAAAAGTGGAGTAATCCTTGCTCAATTTAGCAAAATAAACCCTAGGCGCTTGCACAGGAGCACCTCTTCCAACCACCTTACCAAGAGCGTTCCTCATCATCGTTGTTATCATAGAGTTGGACATAGCTTGGAAATCGGGCGTAGTAGCTCCTGATCTTGCTCCATCTTCAACTCCTGAAGTAAATCTCATAGTATTCCTTATATAATGGATCATTCTCATTTGTAACAAGAATGTCGGTCTTTCATAAATAAAACTACGTCTATGGTGCTCATGCACATGCAACTTATACTATATAATATATTATTATATAGTTTTGAAAACCAACTTATACCAAGTACACACTCTCGTATATATACACACTAGATCCAGTCTAAGGCAAAAACTACTTCCTTATCTATACGGGTTCATGGTATCAACTCAGGTTAATTACGTAACTAATGTTCCGATACCAAATGTGACGACCGTCGTATACCATCGGCATGGATAATAATAAAATAGTGAGTTGTAGTCATGATTGACAATTGTAGGATAATCATCTTAATGATTTATAACAAACACAGTATATAACATATCATATCTCATATCGTATGGATAAAACATAATATCACAGATATAACAGAAAAGGCCATAATAAATATGTAAACAAATCATCAGGGTACATATCCACAAAGTTATACATCAAATGTCATAAAGTTTATGCAATGGAAATAAACTCAGTAACTGTCTCAAATACAAGTCTAAGAGGTCACTGCTAAGGCTGCCCAGTGCTGCACATTGGAATAAGCATAGAATCCATATAAGTATATAATATGAGATAGCTCCATCCAGCTCATCCTCTGAACAGCTACTGTGTTACCTAGACTTATTATCTAGTCTACTCATTTAAGACTACCCAAGATAGTAAGAACCAAAGCATAAAACATTGGGTCGGACAATAGTCTAGTGTGAATGATAAATGGATCTCAAAAACTATATATGTAAGTATGGTGAGGAATAAGAGTACATGAACCATACTTGATCTGTCCGTGCAATCGAAGATTTAGTACATTACAATAAGATATACGCTACACAATACTATCGTAAAAGTATACTGCAAACCAAGCACAAGGATATTAGTACTCCAAGAATTCGTATCTCTAATACCTCCTCCCCATGATATCTCCAAGTGACATTCTACTAAAGAAAGCAACCAAAGCAACCATAATAACCATTAAATAATCATAACTACCACTCCATGTACTTTGAATATAGGATAACTCATATGGCCTCCTTACTATCAGGGACTAATGGAAATTCTGATTCTCAATTGTGTTCTCATATCTCGTAGCCCAAAGCTGCACATTAGATCCAAAGCCACATGTCCAGGGTATATGCATCCTCGCTACTAATCCATGGGCGTCCTCACTTATAATACCCATACTTCAAGTACAACATAAAACACCCCAAGCATCAACGATTCCTTAGCACATACTCCCGAGTCCACCTTTACTACATTTAGATACAAATCCCTTTTTGCTCAATCCAGTTTCCAGTTTCCATTATTCATGAGGAACCCATCCATATTCCTCAATCCTTTGGCTCACTCCTTTATGAGCCACCATCTTGGGAACATACACCCAACACGAGCCAAGATCTGCATATTCTAGTTTTTCATCATGTTGTTACATCATCATCCAACCTGATATGAACAAGCAACCACCTCCAACACAACCTACATAACCTCTACACCGGTCCCTAGAAGTTTCAACTCCATATTCCATGCCATGATAACTTGGTGCTGACTTATCCCTATGAGTCGTTGCCGACTCATCTACTTAGCCTCCTAGTCGCTAAGTTTCCTCCCATGCCTTTAGTACTCTTCTTCAAGTGCTTTAGACCCTTTCTCGTCGCTCCTTGATAACTCAACTACCAATCCAAAGCTCCTCTTCTAATTTCTAGAGACGACT
The DNA here is from genome assembly GCA_030765085.1 of Allium cepa. Taxonomy (NCBI): domain Eukaryota; kingdom Viridiplantae; phylum Streptophyta; class Magnoliopsida; order Asparagales; family Amaryllidaceae; genus Allium; species Allium cepa. Next base: position 630,415,171 of record CM060928.1, on the reverse strand, counting down.
CAACCCCAACCCAACACTTAGCCAAATTTTCCAACATCTTGCTATAGAACAACTTTTTGGACCAAGCTCTATCCATCCACGCAAGAGACTGACTCATAGCCTTCATCCTATGACCCATCACCGACTCATCCCAATGAGTCAGTTTTGACACTTCATTGTAACTGTAATTAAGATGCGGCTTATCGCATAGGCTTCTAGTATGCTCCAGAGCCTTTCCTTTAAGTTTCGTTCAATTCCAACAAACTTTGCCTCCGATTTGCCCAATTCACCAACTGATCTTCCTATGCATCTAAAACACTAACAAACAACATCAAAGCACAACATAGAACAACATGCTTTCATATCCAATCACATAGGTAATACATGGAATTATAGTAATCAAACCATATATAATCCAATTCTACAAAATCAATAAACATATGGACATAAATAAAATGAATCACAAGGCAATTTCTTAAGAATCATGTTATGTGTCATTAATTTTGGTCCTAACATATGTTGACATTTTATTTAAAGTTAGAAAAGGATTTTATATAAAAAAAACTATGTTAATACCTACAATTCTACCATATAAACATGCATAAGATAATGAGAAGTCATAAATTACTTACCAATTGCCAAATTCTTCCAATTCGAATGTAGATCGAATTTGGATAGCGATGAAAGGCACTTCTAATCATCCAATTTGATGGTCTCAGCTTCTAATTGAAGATCCAATCTCTAATCCAAAATCTAATTTGATTTATAGAGCAATTTGGGTGAATTAGGATGAACCTAGGGCAAATTAGGGTTTACACCTGATTTAAAATAGGAGAGAAAGTTTTAATTTAATTCATTAGCCCTCTACTTATAGTGGTTCTCCATTTAGACTAATGATCTTACTAATGGGCTTAGTTAATTACACACTAATTCTAGCTCGAGCCTTTGAAAACTTAAAACAAGCATAACTTTCTAGCCGTAATCCATATTTTCTATTATGACCACTCTACGGAAAGAAAAACCATCACCTGGAAGCAATGGAACTAGTTTGAGACCCTGCTTCAATTTCTATCAAAAGTTATATCCCAAAAAAGTTTTTTAGGATCAAAATCGTCACATAGAAATTCAAGAAAAATTGTAGGTGTGTAAAATATCCCAAAGATTCATATTCCAAAATTATAGAATCATACGACGTATCGAAAATAAAATAAAAATATTTTACGATCCTTCGATATGTAAAATATGGGTTGTTACACGCTTGAGGATTGTGCTTGAAGTATTGAGGAAGCATATATTGAAACCAAAGTTTTAGAAATATCACTTTTGGAGAGGGGAAGTGAGATTCTTGGGTCTTTCTGAGTAGAGCATTGCAGTAGATCCTGCCAAGATGGCAGCGGTTTAGGATTTGAGCCAACCTAAGAATGCAACGGATGTAAGAGGTTTTCTAGGATTGGCAGAATATTAGAGATGCTTAATCAAGGACTTCTTAAAGGTAATCGCGCCCGTTGACTAACTTGACGAAGTAGAATCAGACTTTTACGTGGGACCTGAGGTTCGAGCATGCGTTTGTGAATCCGAAAAAGAAGTAGACGAGTGCACCATTCCAAATGGGAATAAGGAGCTGGCAGTATACACAGATGGCTGTGGTGCTGCATTAGGTGTGGTATTGATGTAGATAGGGAAAGTTGTTGCCTGTGCTGTTGGTTACGGAATTATGGATCTTAAGACTAACTAAACACTAGAAGGGGGTGAATAGTATTTTTCTAAAAATCTTTTTAAAATTGTTTTAAGATTATTATTAGACAATGCAGAATGAACAATCATAGATGAAAACACAGATAAGTATAAATGCAATAAAATAAAAAGTAGAGAATTAGAGAGATCACACTAAAGATTTTTATACTGGTTCAAAGTTACCCTACAGCCAGTCCCATACAATTGCTTGTACATATTTCTTTTCAAAATGCTAATCTTTCAATGGGCAGAAGGCAAACCCGATAAAAACTTGATTTCAAGACAACAAGACACACCCTTTTGATTTTTGGGCTCAAGGTACACACACTTGGTTTGGACTTGCTACAGGCACATCCATATAGATTTCCGAGCTATCAAGCACACCTAGTTAATTTAAATGGACTAAAATCACACCTAAGAAAATACAACTTAAGTTTGATGGTTTTTCCAAAGATGATTTCTTGATCTTTGGTTACAATGGATCCTATAGCCTCCTAGACAGCACTTTGATCTTTGATTAAGAAAGAGATAATTAAAATTAAGGAGTAAATAGTAGCAAATCAATACAATGAAGATTGAATTAATTTTGGTTGAATTTGAGAAGATTTGAATAAATTTATCACTAGAAATTTTGGCAGAGTGAGAGAAGAGAAGATAATAAGAAAGTCGTTGTTAAAAAATTCATTTGAAACCCCTTATATATAGAGAATAAACAGACATGTCCATTCGTGAAGAGTTACAATGAATAGACACTTTATTTCAAAATTTGAATTTCAAACTTGCAGCATGTATGTCGACATGCTATATTGTGGTATGTCGACATATCCCTTTAAAAGTTGAAAATTCTTTTGTTTTAAGATGTTTTGAAAATTTTATACTGTAAACTATTTTGATACTTTGTAAAATAATTCAAACATAGCTTATAAACATTTTAACCTTTGAAACATTTTTATAAAATATTTTTTAATATATATTTTGTTTTAAAAATAAGATAAGAAAATGAAAAAATAGAGATCAAAGATTGCTACCAGGTACTTTAACAAAATTCTGTGACTCTATATACTATACTACAGTCTAAAGATCTTCATATCTTGGTCTTTATACTCATGGGTCTTCATGTCCATTCTTTGAGTCTTTCTACTATACAATCTTTGATTCAACATCTGTATAATATCCTGCACTGTATACTGTATAACTTGGTAAAACATTAGCATCCGTATTTTCATGGATGTATTATTGTTATCAAGGTTGTTATCATCAAAATCAATAAATGAAGTATTTACAATCTTCTGCTTTTTGATGATGACAACCATTAATATCTTGTATATAAAATATGATATAACTTCCCCTGACTTAGATAACCCCATGAATATATGCATATGTATATTTTATATTTTTCTACCTCTTTGTCATCAACAAAAAATGGGTGAAAAATTAAAAAAAATCCCCCTAAATGGAATACTTTTGAAACTACAGATTCAAAATCAAAAACTTAAGTTAAAATGGTATATATGATGATATATGATGAATATGATGAACAATACACTATTCTATATTAAGTGTATAATTTACTAAATAAAGTAGATTTTATTTATGTAATTCAAATTATACATAAACAAATCCAATTATATACAAGCCAATCAAACAAAACCAAATACACAAATTTAGACAATTCAAACTAACTAAATTTAATCCAAATATTCAAACCAATTCAATCAAACCAAATCCTAAGAATGTGTGTGTGTGTTTACATATTAAATCCAAACATAATAACTAAACATAAGTCTATGGTGTTCTTTTGTTTGTGGGGGACTTGTGGATAGGACAGAAATGGTAGTGAAGATAAAAGTTCCCCTTTGTTCGACGGTATTTCCATCTCGATCAAAGCACAGTTCGCCCATAAATTTGGCCTCGTCATCATCTTGCCCTCTTCCATTTCCTTTTATTTCTCTTCCTTTTCATCTTCTTCCTCTTCCTCATTCATAGGATTGTGACTGACAGGATTAGGATTACCTCTTCGATTACAATTAGATTCGTTGGATTATCCAATAGATATTTCTAGAGACTACGAAGAATCCCCCTTTACTTCTCTTGTTCATTCAAGAGGCGTAGTTGAACAAACTCTATTTATAAAAGCTTATTGGGTGTATGTTTCAGGTCTTCTTCAATCTTGGTTACTTTCGCCATAGTCGTGGTTTGGTAGGGAACGCGAGTGGGAGTTTGGAAGGAAAAGGTGCATTCTCTTCTCTGGGCATTTGGAACTCAAGGGAGCTGTTAATTTATTTTTATTTAGAATTTACAGAAGAGAGATGACAGAGAAATAGGTTTAATATTGAAATTTGATGGTTATATAGTAACATTTCAAAATTTGAATTTAGGAGGAAAATCTATTTTCTAAAATTACCAGTATATGTCGACATATGAGGTAGGAGTGTGTCAACATATGTAGTGTAGTTTTGATTTATTTCCTTTGAATTTCTAATTTTTCTTTTATTACTTTTGTTAATAACATATTCCTAACTCTCTTCTAAATTTAGTAAAATATGTTTGAGTTAATGGTTTTATCAGCTATTTGATTCTCAGTATTTATAAATTCGAGTTAAAGTACTTCGTTATTTACATTATCTCTCAGAAAATGATGGCTTATATCTATATGTTTGGTTCTAGCAAGATGTACTGGATTTTTAGATGGATTTGTTACACTAGTGTCATCACAGTATATTGATGACTTAGTAAAATTTAAACCAAAATCTTTTAACGTTTGTTGCATATAAATAACTTGCGAATATGCTAATGCAGCTGAAATATATTCTGTTTCTGTCGTGGACAGAGATACGGAATGTTGCTTTTTCTAAACCAGGAAGCAAGAGAATGTCTTAGAAAGTGACAAGTTCCACTTGTACTTTTTCGCTCTGATTTGTATCCAGCATAGTCAGCATCACTATATGAAAATAAATCGAAAGAATCTTCTTTTGGATAAAACAATCCACAGTCTAGGATATTGTTCATATATCATAATATTCTTTTTACTGATTTTAGATGTGTTTCTTTAGGTTGAGATTGATATTTTGCATATAGGTAGACACTATGCATTATATCTGGTATACTAGTAATTATATAGCGTAATGATCCTACGATACATGTATATAGCTTTCGATCTACATCTTTTAAGTTTTCTTCTTTATTTAATTTCTCATTTGTTTCCATAGGAGTTGGTTTTCCACTAGCGACATATCAAAATTTTCAACTAAGTCATTGGCATATTTTTCTTGATTTAGAAAAATTATGTTAACTAATTGCCTTATTTCTAGTCCTATAAGGAATGCTAGTTCCCCCATATGACTCATTTCAAATTTCTTAGTCATTATATCTGAAAATTCTCCACTTAATTGTTCGTTTGTTGATCCAAAAATAATATTGTCTACAAATATTTGTATAAGTTAAATATCATTATTATTTCTTTGAATAAATAGAGTACCATCTACCTTTCCTATTTTGAAATTGGATGTTAATAACTAGAATTTTAATCTATTATACAATGCTATAGTAGCTCGTTTTAGAGCATATCAAGTTTTTTTAATTTGTAAACATGATTAGGTAATTTCTCATCTTCAAAAAGTGGGGGTTGTTCTGCATAGAAATTTTCTTTAATAAATCCATTTAAAAAGGTACTTTTGACATCCGTTTGAAATAATTTAAAATTTTACTATTTGCAAAAGCAAGTACAATTCTGGTAGCCTCCAATCTTGCTACAGGAGAAAAAATTTCATTAAAACCCATACCTTCTTCTTGACTATAACCTTGACCAACTGAACGTGCTTTATTTCTAATAACTTCTCCTTGTTTATTCATTTTATTTCTATACATCCATTTATTTCCTATTATAGACTCATCTTCATGTCTTAGGAAAAATTTCCAAACATCATTTCTGGTAAACTGATTCAGTTTTTCTTGCATAGCAAGAATCCAAGAATCATCTAATGATGCTTCTTTGCAATTTTTGGGTTTCATAGTTGAGCTAAAAGCAACATTACTCATTTTATTTAATTGATTGCTTGTTTCTACAACAGATTGTATATTTTCTAGAATATATTTTATAGGTTGATCTTTTAAATATTTTTTTCGTTTATTTAGATGTAAATTTTCAGGGTACTATTATTTTCATCATTAATTATTTCCTTATTTGTAATTCCATTAGTTTTATCAATATTTTCTTCTTCCTCAAATTTGAAATTATTGAATTTAAAATTTTAATCAAATAAAACATGTAATGTTTCATTAATGGTGTTAGTTCCGGTGTTGAAAACTCTATAAGCTTTACTTCTATTACAGTAACCAATAAAAATTCCGTTATCCAGTTTATCATCAAATTTACGTCTTTCGTGTTTAGTATAAAACATTTACTACCAAAAAATCTAAAATAATATACTTTAGGCTTTTTATAAAATAATTCATATGGAGTTTTCTAAGTTAAGGTCCTATTTAAAATATAATATGCTATAGAAACTACTTCAGTCAAAATTTTTTAGGTAGTTCACCATCATTTAACATTGTTCTAGCACATTCTTATATAGTTCTATTCTTATGTTCTACTACTCCATTTTGTTGTGGTGTTCTTGGAAATGAAAAATTATGTGTTATTCCTTTCTAACTACAAAAGTTTTCAAAATGATCATTTTCGAAGGCTCCTCCATAATCACTCCTAATCTTTTTATTTTTACTTGACATTTGATTTTGAATCATTTTAGTAAAAAATTTAAACATTTCAAAAGCTTCACTTTTAAGTTTCCAAAAGATTGTCCATGCAAATCCAGAAAAATCATCTACAATTACAAAGACATATTTAATGTGATTTACTGATTGGATTTGCGAAAGTCTAAAAAGATATAAGTGAAGAAGTTCAAGAGGATAAGAAGTAGAAATCATAATTTTAGATTTAAAGGAGCTTTTACGAAGTTTTCTTAATTGACAGGCATCACATAAGCTATTGACATTAAACCTCATTTTAGAAAGACACTTAACAAGTTCATATTTGCAAATTTTAGAAAGGCGTTTGAAATTCAGATGACTAAATCTTTTATGCCAAATTTAAGGGTCATTAGAATCAATCAAAAGGCATAAATTATCATTAGACATATTCATACTTAAATTATAAATGTTAAGTTTCCTAATACCTTCAAAGATGATGTTTGACTCATTATCTTCGATATTGCAATTTTCTTTTTCAAACTTAATTTTAAAACCCTTATCACACAGTTGACTAATACTTTGCAAGTTATGTTTTAGATTCTTAACTAGCAAAACAATAGAAATAGTAGGAATTTTAGAGCTACCAACATAGCTGATGCCAACTACATGTCCTTTTGAGCCGTCTTAGAGGTTAACTGGTCTACCATCTTTATGGACAATATCTTTCAAGATCTCCGGATTTTAGTCATATGTCTTGAGCATCCATGACCTAATATCCACTTATCCTTCTTAATTTGTGATGTTTGATTTTCAAGTGTCTATTCACCATTAGCCATATAGCAAACCTATTCCTACAATTCAAAATCATACCTTTCCATGAAATCAAGTAACTTTTCAAAACAGTTAGTTTCTAATAACATACTAGTTTCACAAAACTATTTTTCTATAAAAGTTTTACAAATATTAATATCCATTTAAACTTTTCAAAAATCAAATTACGAGTTTTTGAAAACTTAGTGCTCCTATACTAAGTGTGGATTGCAGAATCATGGATCTTAAGTCTAATTAAACACTAGAGATTGGTGAATAGTGTTTCCTAATTTTTGTGAATCTTTTTTAAATTGTTTTAAGATTATTAGTAAATAATGCAGTATGAACAATCAGAGATGCATACACGGATAAGTACAGATGCAATAAAATGAAAAATTGGGGAATAGAGAGATCGCACCATGTTATACTAGTTCCAAGTTATCCTACGTCTAGTCCCACATAATTGCTTTATAGAATTCTTTTCAAAATGCCAATCTTTCAATGGACAGAAGGCAAACCCAATACAATCTTGATTTCAAGCCTGAGACCCACCCTTTTGATTTTCCAAGCTCAGGGTACACCACTTTATTTAGAAGTTTCCAAATGGATTGCTGCAACCGCTAAAAGTTCCCAAATGGAAGGGGAGCAGTTATCGATGAATTTCATTGATTGACTGCCAAGAACTCGAGCAGGGTACAATAGCATTTGGATCATAGTCGATCGATTGACCAAGGGAACTAGATTCATGCCCATTAAGTCAAGTAGAATGGCAGCCAAATTGATCGAGTTGTACGTGAAATGGATTGTACGGTTTCATGGTGTACCAAAGAGCATTTTGAGTGACCGAGACCTGTTATTCACTAATGGGTTTTAAAGGACATTACAGGAGGCATTGGGGATCAAGTTGCATCTCAATACAGCTTATCACCTATAAACTGGTGGGCAGACCAAGAAAGTGAATTATATATTAGAGGATCTCTTGTAGGCTTTTATACATGATTTAGGATGCTAGTGGGACGATCAATTGCACTTGTTGGAGTTCATATACAACAATAGCTATCAATCTAGTACCAATATAGCACCATACGAAGCATTGTATGGCCGATTGTGTTTTGCCCCTTCATGGTGGGAAGCAGGTGAAAAGATGATACTTGGGCTAGATACGATCAGGAAAACTTTATACAAAATAAAGATCATTCGGCAACGAATAATAGCTGCTCAGGATAGGAAAATGAGTTATGCTGATAGGAGATGTAAGGATTTGGAGTTCTTCATCAGTGATATGAGGTTTTTGAAGATTTCTTCTTTGAAGAATGTTATTCAATTCGGGAGTAAGGGGAGTTGGCATCGAGATTCGTAGGTCCTTTTCTGATAGTTGAGAGGATTAGGAATCGAGCATATACGGTCAACTTATCTCAGAAGATGGTGGGTGTGCACAACGTCTTCCATGTTTCGCACTCATGGAAGGTTATACACAATTCTGGTGTGACAGTTGCACCGGATCAACTGGATGATATCAAGATTGAATTAGAAGCTTCGAAACCTCGTAGGCCAGTTTGTATTATCGGATGTGATTTGAAATAGTTCATAAGGAAGACAGTGGAGTTATTGAAGGTTCAACGGGTCGAATGCGAAGGCGATTGTACGTGGGAAATCGAGGAGAGCATGAGGGCCATACATTTGGAGTTCTTTGCATGGTAAGGCCTACTATTTATCGTATTTTCTTTCCCTTTCGATATAATATAGGGTAGATTAGTATCTTGCATGTCAGGATAAGTTTGTCTTCACTAGTTGCTCGCATGTCCGTTTTTCATATGTATATTGGTTGCATATGATTGATAGGCATACGAGGTAACTATGTTTGATTTATTTGGAGATTTAAAGGGAAAAATTTTGAAATGGGGAAAGTGTAATGACCCATATTTTGCGTATCAGAGGATCATAAAATATTTATCTTATTCACATGAGGTCGTAAGACTATAAAACTTTGGAAAGTGACTATAAGGGACACTTTCCATATATATGATTTTTGTCGAATTTCTATATGACCATTTTAACCCTGAGAATTTTATTTGGATTATAACTTCTGATAAGAGCTGAATTAGGGTCTCAAACCACTTCCATTGGTTCAGGATGATGGTTTTCCATTCAGTAGAATGGTCATAATTGAAAAATGGATATACTGTTTGAATGTTATAATTGCTTTAAGTTTGGCTACTGTTGACCTACATTAGTGGATTAGAGTCCGTTCTTAGACCCAGTAACACATATCGAAATTTGTGTTAAGGGAAGGTTGTAGGAACTGATTTAAATCATCTCCATATTCCTCAAAATTACTCTAAACCTCCATTAACCCAAATTTCATCAAAAAAACCAACATTTTTCTTACTAATCTTAGTCAAACCATCAATTAGAGAGATGATCAACATATAAGAGCCTAAGATTATCATATTGGCCGATTTACATTTCTCTTCCTTGCTTTCCACTCTAGATCTAAGGAGAGAAATTGGTATTTTAGGTATTTGGTGAGCGATTCTTGAACTTTCATCCTACTATGCATGTTTATATAGTTAAAAATGATGTTTTTGACATGTTTTCAATCCTAAATAGTTTTATAACTTTAGTCACATTTTTATAGATGTTTTCTTGCAGTAGTTGTGCAAAGGAACTGGATGGAGCTATCTCTTATTATATGCGGATTATTATGCTTATTCCCTTGTGCAATACTATGGAGCATTGATGGTGCTTGCTTATTACTATTATTATTAGGAGATAGTAATTTGGTAGTTAGAAAAGAATTTAAAGGATTTAAAATGGTTATAAATGGTTCGTAGCTTCTTTTATTTATGTACATATGCTAGTGTAAAAGTTTGATCTAGATTAGGGTTTTCTTGATTATCATGTTCTTATGTATTTGCAAGTGTGAACGAATGTATGTGTATGATATTTCATGTTTGTATATTGTGCTTTGATATGGTTTGCAAGTGCGCTTAGGTAGCTAGGAAAGGAGTGGTCGAATTAGCAAATCGAAGGTAAAGATGGTCGGCATTGGATGAAACTTGAAAGTGGAGTTTGGAGCATGGGAGGAACCTAAGGTTAAGGTCGCATAAAAATTGGGGATAATTTTTCTGATTGGTACCAAGAGCTTTCTGATCGGTACCAATAGCTTTATGTTAGTGGTGGATGTTTGGTTCTTCAAGGCAAAGCTAGGGTTGATGAGTGAAGGTCAAGTACAAGAATTTAGCTATGTATTAGGCTACATACCGTGAGCTTTAGAGGGCATGGAAATGAGAACTTTTGGAGTTGGTACTGGGAGCTTTGGAATTGATACTGAGAGCTTTGGAAGGAAATGCTCGGGGTCAAAGCACTTAAAAGATGGAATATTAGAAGCAAGGATATAAAGTTAGCCAAAATTGGCTGAAGTACCCAACTTGGTACCAAGAGGTTTTCTTTGATAGGGTCGGGGTCAAATTTCCAAGAAGAGAATTAGAGGCTCTGCAGGTCGTGCTGAAGGTGTTTGTTTGTTCGCTTGGTGTTTGATGGCAATGTAGTAGCACAACGATAGCTTTGGGACTTTAATGATGGTAACTCGATGGTGAAAGAAGTTAGGTTCCGACGATGGTGGCTCGATGTTGAAAGGAGTCATGAGAATAGTTACCTATAGATGTGGAGTTCTAGGAAGGGTTATCCATGGATAAAACATTTCAATGGATCTATCATGGAATGGAGGAAGCTCGAATGGTTCCTCTAATAATGAAGACTAGATTGAGCAGGAAAGGGTTTAGATATGCATGCTAAAGGATCGTTGATACTCAGAGTGTTTTCTGATGTACTCAAGCATGGATATTAGGAGTGCACTAATGGGTACTTCGAAACGCTACCCCGGATCATTTGAAAGGATTGTATACCCTGGATCGGTGGAATGTATCTATATCTAGCTTTGGGTTACAAGATATTGGAGTGCATAAAAAACCAAGATTTCCATTAGTCCCTGATAGAAGAAAGGTCATATGAGTTATCATATATCCACGGCACATATAAGTGATAGCGAGGTTTGTTTGATGGATGCTATAGTTGCTTAGTTGTTTTCTTCGATAGTCTATCACTCTAGGGATGTCGCTGGAAATATGTATTGGGGATAGAGATACCTGGACACATGTCATCATACTGGGTTTGCAGTATACCTTTATTATATTCATAAAGTAGCACGCTATGTTTATCATGTGCAAACTCTTTGGTTGCAGAGACATGTCGGGTATAGTTTGTATATCCATGATTCTTGGTAAATTGACTTGTGTAGTATTTTTAGATTCATTTACAGCTCAAACCAGACCATTATCTGACCCGAGGTTTTATGCTTTGCTTCTTATTATCTTGGTTACTTTTAAATGAGTACACTAAAGAGCATGTGACATCCCAAAATTTTATCGTTTTGATTTTAGATATTTAATTAATTTTACATATTAAAATAATTTGTGTTTAAAAATCCAAAAAATTTGTATTCAAAAATAGGCATTATTTAAATATTTGAATTATGAATTAAATATTAATTAAATGGATTTAATAGCTTTGTTTAACTCTTTTAATTAATTAATAATAACGACGAACTCATTTTGTAAATTTATTACAATAACAAACAGTTCGAATAAATAACAAGAAAACTCAATTGTTAATAAAATGACTTAACTTTTATTATAGTATTTTTATTGAATTTATTTGATTTTTCCATAATTATTAGTTTGGAAAATGTTTAAAATTGTCCTTTGAAGATTTTACGGCAAACGATGATATTTTTGAGATTTCATAGAATAAAATAATCTGTGTATTTTATTATTAATTTATGGCCGTGTCACATTTTGGTGCATAATAGTATTTTCATTTCTGCAGTTCACGTTTCGTACGCATATAGGATATTAGGGAGCGGAGTACCGCAAATATTTCATTTCCATTTTTTTTAAATCAAAGAAAATTCAGTTTTTATGACAATCCATCATTGTTGATTTGATTTTTTATATATAGTTATAACATCCTTAGTTTTTGATAACATAATTCAGGAGATTTAATTAGATAAATTAAATAGAATAATGATGATAAAGATTGAAATTTCAATAAAGTTACACAAATAGGTCTATGCTTATTAATAAAATAAATGAGCTTAAAATTGGTTTATAAGATAATTAACTCACATAAGGCTTTACTAGTACATATAGTCGCACTTTATATTCATGCCTATACGATGGCCTTTGTCTTTTCACGTTCATTTTATTTTCCAAATCAAAACATATGTACGAACCCTAGTATAGCCGACCATTAACAAGGAAAAGAATGAGGAAATTTTAATCAAAAGCTAAGGATCAAAAGCTAGGGAGGATTAATCAACAACAAATCTCAAATTCCTTACTAAGTTTAAGGTGAATAATAATATTCTACCATCTCTATTTTTATTCTTTGATTATATGATTTCGAATTTATGATTTAAATTATTTTTTGTGATAAAATGGAGGATGATATGTTTGAGTTATATTATGATGATTTGTTTTAATTCATAAGCACATGAATTTGTACGGTTTCAGTATAAAAACTGAGAATATATGATTTCAGAATGCCATGGAAACTTTATGTTAAGAAAAACATGATTTTGAAGATGGATTTTAATTTTCAGAATTTTGCAAGCTATGAAAATTTTATTTTGAATTTTCGATGAAAGATATGATATAATTGGGTTTAAAATTTATTTCGAAATTTTCAGGATGAAATTGGGTCTAAAATTTTGATATGTTTGATTACATGATAAAATCGATTTTCTAAGATTTTTGGGGATTTCTCCCAGTTGATCCATTCAGGGATGTATTATTTTAAAAGAAGGGCTTTTCCAAAAAAATGTCGATTTTAGGTTATACGGAAAGGTTTTGACGTTTAAATCCTTAAATTTAGGATCTGAATAAATGCAGCAATTTTAGAAGTAAAGTAATTGAAAAGTTTTATGGCAGCCAATCAGTATTTTAAAAACAGGCAAGTTGTTAAAAAGAAATTATTTAAAGTTGCTATGATTCAGCCATTAAATCAGAAAAGGGTGTTCCGCCTCTATTAGTAAGGACCTTTCGACTCCTTTGATTCCGCCTCATTCCAGTCGAGACCAACATAGTCGATGCCACATAAGTTGAAACCAATACACAAGATATCACTTAGATGGTATGAAGTGGATTGGAAGGAAAGTGGAAGCCTCGGTGTCGAAAGGTTTGCTTTCGATGGAGTCGAAACCCTGCTTTGTTTTCAAAAGTTAAAGTTTTGCCTTGTTTTACTTAAAGCTTTTGACATAATCGAAACGTATGTTTCGAAAGGGTTTTATAATTAGCTTTCAAAGAAGGTTGTCATATAATGTTAAAGTCTTAGCTTTCGAAGGGGTACATTTTTCCTTAAATAAGAGCTTTCGAAAGGACTGGTTTCGTCCCAATCGAAACTAAGCCGCTAATTCCCTTTTCGACCGCATTGAAGACATCTATGTTGTTGAAGGGGTTAGTTCTGTTTTACTTAATCCTTTTCCCTGTTTGCTTTCGAAGGGGTTTCGACTCTGTCCTTCAAAGTTTTGTTTTAAAGTTTTTGCTTTCGTCTAAGATGGTTCCGACACCATCAAAATTTCTCCAAACTATATTTGTTTGTTTCGAAAGAGATACTTTCGTATGTAACCATTTTGACCCAAATGATGTTTTTTAGAAGTAAACCCAATACTTTCGAAAGTGGTACTTTCATTTGTTTCGAAGCTCTATGTTTAAAATAGATGTTTCGATACCGTCGACGGGTATAATAGGTTTCGAAAGAGAATGTTTATTTAGGGCTTCGAAATGTATGTATACAATCTTTTGAAAAGAGGTCCTTACTTTCGAAGGAGGCAATCCGGGGGTTTTGAAAGAGATGTTTTATGGTTTCAAAACATAAACCCAATCTCAATTTAAAGTAATAACCTTGGCATAATTTAAGGTTGTGAAATGTTATTCACATTGTTATTAACTCATATCTGTGTTTTGGAAAATGGGCAGAATAACCAGTTAGGTTGGTCCAATAGTGAATATAACTTAAAAAATGTTAATATTTTAATTAAAGATATAGGCAGGGGCAAATATGTTTACAATAATCCCATGAAAACTGTATGATATTGGCAGGGGCCAATAGGTTCATAGTCAGCCCATGAAAACTATGATTTGATACTGGCACGGGCCAGTAGGTTTATAGTTAGCCTATGAAAACTATATCCCGATTAAGATATTGGCAGTCATCCAATATGTTCCTAATTAGCCATGAAAACTAGGATAAGAAATAAGATATTGGAGTTACCAATAGGTTTTTAGTGATCCCATGAAAACTAAGTAATTGGATAGATAGTTCTTAACATTTAACAGGTTAATAGTAACCCTAGAAACTATAATTAAGGCAGATAGTCAGAATGAATGTGAATGGGTAATCCATATTTGATTTATATGTTTTGCTTATCATCATAATGTTTTGAAATACTATGTTTTAACCATTATGGATGCAGGAGCATAGAATATGGTTTTATAAATGTTTTAGGATACTAGTGAGGAGAAAACCATTTCGCTAAGCGGCGTGGTCTCACTAGATATCTAAATGGTTTAAGATGGTAACTTATTATTCATACTAGGATTTATGTCTGACTCGAAGTTTTTGTTTTTCCATTAAACTCTCGGGTACTCAATTGATTTTGTATAGGTTGAGTGTTAAGGTTTCTAGTTGTTCTTTTAAATGAATAAAAGCTTCTGAGGATATCCAAGAGGCAAGACTGTTATTAGAGTTCTTTTATTTTCGCAGTGTGTTTTGTTTGTAAAGGCAAATTGTTTTCTTGCCTATCTATATAGTCTGATCTACCAAGGGGGAATCTTCATATGTCGCTCTTGATGTATTTTATAATAATTATACGTTATCTGAACGTGGTCTGCGAATTGGGATTATGTAATCAATTTGGAATATTTAGAAATGGAATGTGGAATTTGTTTTGATGTTTAATTTTTTTTCCATATTCTTATGTTTCGATGTATTGATGTATCTAATATCGTCGCATTTGGTCAACAAAAATTAATAACTATGGATGACTGCAACATCTATAGTCTTTATTTTTGGGCCTCCCAATAGAGGGATGTTACAAGTTCGTATCAGAGCATAGGTTTATGAAAATTTAAAAGAAACTTAATCCTAAAAGATTTTTCCAGACATAATCCAATGAATCGGATATTAAGATTGCGGTTTAGGTTAACGCTACAGTAACGTACTTGTATTTGCTATATATAGTTATATATATACATATATGTGTGTGTATGTGTGTAAGTACATATCCCTTGCTCTCTTAGATTGTTCTTCTGTATCTTACTAAGGCTCGAATGCAGATTTACGAGAAGGGAGATTTGAAAGCAGGAAATGGAAGAGGAAATCTCGGTAGAGGAAGCACCACAACTAATGGAAATGCTCGACCCACTACCAGGAGATACCCCGGTCGATCGGCTAATGCTAGTACCCAAAATGCGGAAGCCAATGTGGATGCTGGAAATCCTCTTGTACATATGGGGATGATGTACCGGTTCTTTACTGGTTTAATGTAAGACAAACATGCTGCTGTAGTTGCTGGAAATGCAGGAGGAGCAAAGCCTGTGGTTCCGGTTAGGAATATTGCTTTGCCGAGTAGAGATAACACCAGTTTTGGTGAGAAGCACTATAAGAAAACTAGCCTTTGGTTGCATAAATTTGCGGCATTTGTTTGTGAATGTAACTAAAAACATTTCATCCTATAGTTAAAATGCAGAAAAAATTATTCTACCTTTCATGCATTACCAAAATCTTTCCGCCTAAATCTTATAAATGTAACCAGTACACTCCCTGTTGTTAAATTACCTCATACTTATAAATTTTCTAACCCTAAGGAAATAAATTTCCCAAATCGCTTCAAAATAATTTCCCAAATCGCATTTTGATTTTAATCCAACCTCAAATGAATTGAATTCACCAACTAGCCTTGCTTTTCAGCGCCACCTGGGAAGTCACGATTCTTTTCATCGACGGGAAGGTCACCTTCAAAAAACCCCAAAAAACGTTTCCCGAAGGAGACATGCTGTTGCCTCGATAAAGCTACTGAGTTTATCCTGAGGTCACCACAGTCTCGGTTATCTTACCTATGCTTGAACTTACGGTTGATTTATGTTGTGTCAATGTTGTGGATTGGTGAAGCTGCTACCGATAAAAAACTCGATGTCGATGATACTAAAGTTGTCAAATCTAACGTTGATTGAGGAGAAGCCTGCATCATTCGGAATATGTGCGTTGCAAATAGTACTATGTTGCATTGTTCGTTGATCTGGAGATGAGTGTCGATCTGGCTGCCTGATTGCATCTACGGGCACCTTGAATTGAACTGCCTCTTGAACTATTTGCTTGAGATGAACGATGTATTGTTGTGGTTCCAGTTGTTAATTATGATAAGATAATGATGTTGTAGTTCGAAGGTAATGCTGAGAGGTATACCATATCATTATCATCTTAGTTGAAGTTATATAGACATCCATTACAGTAACTGCATAGTCAGTTCTTAGTTTCTTCTTAAAAAAAACAATAAAACCATATGCTACTAGAAGTGTTCTAGCACTTCCAAGTGAGCTTCACTGTGTTTTTTCCTTGTAAAAAATGGCACAGTGGAATGATATTAATTACTACAAACTTAAAATGAAAATAGAAAATAGAAATGTTATATGCTAGCGATTGGAGTTGGAAAACAAAACATTGGGCGTCTTGTGCAAATGGTCAAGTTAAATAACCATCTTTTGCTAAGATCAAAATAATACGACTTCCTGTAAATCTAACGCTTCATATAAGTAAGTAAAACTTAAATTATATAATTTATACCATCAACATTAATTAAGGGTCTCTTTTTGTATTAAATACGGCTTTGGTTTACTTCGCCTTTCACTTTCACATTTTTGGTGCAATATAAAATCTCTACTTATCTTAATTTTGAGCTTATCTGCTTACTGGGAGACTATCTTCTTTTATGCATATATTTAATGTAGAATGTTATTGGATATGATATAAATAATAATTCCAATATATAAAAAGCTTATATGGAACAATAATACAAAAACAAGTTTATTTATTTTAGAAAAACTCTATATTGTTGTATATGATTCAATCTTAAGATGTTTCGTGTAATATGAATATTTATAATTCATAACAAGGACACATGCCGGTTATGTTCAAAATTTCATATTATTATTTTTATATACTTGAGCCTTTAAAAAAATCGAAAAGCAAGGAGAACGAGGAATGCTTGTTGTCTATGCAAAGATATGAACAAGCAGAGGTAGTGGTAGTGGATGTCTTGATCTTGGCTTTCTGTTTCAAATCATTGTCTGGATATATATGTATGTATATAATGTAAGCTTCCAAAACAGTTGTTTCCACCCCTGTGACCAACGTTGACTAACAGTTCGAATGTGTCGGTTAACATATATAAAAAAGCCAAACTGTTTTAACATACATTTGAAACCGTTTAAAATTTAGACTTGTTCTTCAATGTATTACTTTTTTTCTTAATACTTTTACCTACTTTTGAAACAATTTTAATTATCATCAGTTTCTTTATTTAAGATACACATAATATTACACATACATAAGTCTTTTTTCTTTGGTAAATTGTAACGTATGCAATGCCAGTATGTTTGTAGTGTATGCTTGCTTGTTTCTTAACTTAAGTTGCCTAGTAATAGAAGTATTTTTCCTTTACTTTTTCTTGCTATCATACACATTTTATTTTCCCCTTACAATAACTAATTCTAATTTGATTCCATATGTCATAGGTTTCGACCAAGCAATTCATCATTATGCAGTACATTTACTTTCATTGACATATCAGAAAGTGCCCAGATCAGTGCATGCTGAGGTGCGATCGTTGACATATTAAAATTTTTGGGCTTGTTTTATATTATATTTAGTGTACAAATATTTCACCCTATATTATAAATGTAACCAAAAATATTTGAGTATCCCACCTCAACAATTTGGTACCAACCTGGGTGATATTTCTATGGTCGATCAACAATTTGGTACCAATCTGGGTGATACTACTAGGTCGACAATTGGAGTTGGTTAGATGATATGCACTTGAAATGGAGATGGGTAGATCATGGCGGTAGTCTTCAACCCATTGCTATGGAAGCAAATGCAGATTGTGGTCCATAATACAAGTAGTAGGACTAGTATCAATCAATGGAAGAACACCGTCTCATCATTGTCGACTTAGTTGCACTCTCAGGTACTACATTTTTACAGATATAATTAAAAAAATTCTAGAACGATGTATAGTCAGTATACGTTATAATTGATTGATTATGAGAGTAGAGTTGATTAATTTAGGATTGTTTTTATTAGCTTATAGTAGACATCCGGTGCAGTTTATGTTAGTTTTTAATGGTTTTATTATAGAAGGAGATGAATTTGGTTGAGGAAGAGGCAAAAAGCTTGGTTTGCAGGTAATATGCTAAAACATCCATTGACACATATTAAGTATATGGAGATGGGTAGTTATCCACTTATCTTATATCTTTAGTTTTTAGCTAAAATGTTTCCCTTTTAAGTCATACAATCAAAGAAGTACTCATAATTTCTTAGTCTGCTTGCATTAGCTTTGGATTCTTGGATATGCTTAAGGTAATTTCACATTCTTATTTAATAATATCACGTGCTCAGCAACTAGTGCACAAGTTGTTCACAATATAAGTTTGTAGCTTAAACATGATAGTTCCAGTTTTTATCATTTATAAGTGAGAAATAATAATAAATTAATAATAATAATAAATTAACCAAACTAATAAAACTTAAATAATTTTTGTTAAAATTAAATAACTTTTATAAGATTAACTAAGTTTAAGTTAACTAAAATTTATATATAATAATAATATAACTAATTTAACATAGTTCTATAAATGATGATGATGATGATTAGTTAACTAAGTTTATAAAAATTAACTAAGTTTATAATAATAATATTAATATAATTAAGTTTATATTAACTAAATTTTATAAATAATAATACTATAACTAATTTAACAAAGTTTTATAAATAATAATGATGACAACGATGATGAATTAACTAAGTTTATAAAATTAACCAAGTTTATATTAATAATAATAATACTAATAATAATAATCATATAATTAATTTAACCTTGTTTTTTATTAACAATAATAAATTAACTAAGTTAACCAAGTTAATAAAAATTAACTAAGTTTTGTTAAAATGAAGAAAGTTTTATAAAATTAGTAAAGTTTAAGCTAACTAAATTAAATAATAATATAACATTTAAAAAAGTTTTATAAATAATAACAATGATTATGATTACGATGATGAATTAACTATGTTTATAAAAATTAACTAATTTTATAATAATAATAATATAATTAAATTAACCAAGTTTTAGTAATAATAATAATAAATTAACTAAGTTAACCAAGTTAATAAAATTAACAAAGTTTTGTTAAAATTAACTAAATTTAAGTTAATTAAATTTTATAAATAATAATACAACTAATTTAACAAAGATTTATAAATAACGATGGTGATGATAAATTAACTTAGTTTATAAAATTTAACTAATTTTATAGTAATAATAATAATATAATTAAGTTAACCGAGTTTGAATAATAATAATAAATTAAGTTAATCAAGTTAATAAAAATTAACTAGGCTTTGTTAAAATTAAACAAGTTTTATAAAAGTAACTAAGTTTAAGCTAACTAATTTTATAAAAAATAATAATATACCTAATTTAACATCATTTTATATATAACAATAAGATTGGACTTTATTTATTTCATTTCGTTTATAACTTTGATTATTTATATGACATTATTTATAATATGATATACTAATATAATGTTGTAGATGTTTGATATTAGATTTGAAGTCCTATGAATTAACATAATTGTTTGACTATATGTTGTGCTTTCACTTGTGCAGGCATTGGATTTTCGAAGAGAGCAAAGTTGAACTTTTGTGGTGCTAGCTTTCACTTGTGCATGCGATAAAGAATTATGGGCAATCAAGCGTTTTGTTAGCACCAGTTTAGTATAACATTTTATTTGTACTAGGTGTGTAAATTTGTATACGAATGGTTATTGTATGTGAGTTTGGTCATTTTATCAAAAAACTATTGTATTAGAATGGTTATGTATATCTTATTTGATTATATGATTAATATGTTTTTTAAATTGTTTGAATATGATGATTATGTGAGTGATTGTTGATGGATATAGTAGAAACAAAATAAACCATGAACAGGAAATAATAGCATTAAAAAATGGTGCAAAATGATCAGCAACTTTTAGTAGCGTTTCAAAAACACTACTAAAATACATATAGTTGTGTTAAGTAAACGCAACCGTAAAGTGGGGGTAAAGTTGGAAACTCTATTGGTAGCGCAAAAAACCTTTTGGCGGCGATTTTAAAATGTAACAAGAAGATTTTTGGCGGCGTTTAAGAAACGCTACACAAAAGGATTTGTAGTGGCGTTGAAATAAATGCAACTAAAAACCATGTATTTTTAGTTGCGGGCTTTATCACGGCGTTTATCAAAACGTTGCCATATGCTTTGGTAGCATTTTTTGTGGGCTATCAAAAATAAAATCTTGGGAACCGAGAGTGCTATAGAAGTTCAGAACTGGATGTTGCATTGTTAGTGTATGTTTACTGATTTAGGCCTAAATGATGGACAAAAGAGGAGGTTGGCCTCTAGACAGTTGTAGGGGTCAGCACTACATTGGTGGAATTGTATCACTGCCGGAGAGCCGGAAGAGAAGTTAACTTGGAATGATTTCAAAATGAGATTTGAGCAGAAGTTTGTATTTGAGTTTGCTAAGTCTGAGTTGATGAGGAAATTTATGAATTTAGTGCAAGGAGAGATGTCAATAGTTGAGTATGATACTAAGTTTGAAGAGATGTCTAGATATGGATATGCTATTATAGATACTGACATCAAAAGTAATGAGAAGTTCATTCGGGGATTGAGACTTGAGCTTGCTAGAATAACCATGATGCATGTCCGTGATCCTTGTAATATAGTGGTGGAGATGGCCATTCGCCATGAGGAGTTACCTGCTATATTTAGCTAAGGAGAAGTCGGTGGAAACTCAGGTTTCTCAAGGGAAGAAGAGAACGTTCTTTAAGAAGAAAGGAGCCCAGAAGGAGACATAACTAAGACATCAAAAGCTAAGGTGCTTTGCTATAAGTGTAACAAGAAGGGTCGCTTTTCAAATGAATGCCAATCGGGGAATAGGAAGAAAGCTGCAGTTAAGAAGAATGTGAAATACTTCAACTGTGACCAAGTTGGGCATTATAAGAATGAATATCCAAAGACGGTTAGGGAGGACAAAAGGAAAAGTTTTTTCTATGGGACCAGCTTGGCCTATTACAGCAGATAAGGGAAAGACTGTGATGGAAGGTACGCTTTTAATTCAGAGTATTTCAATTAGAGTACTTTTTGATACAGGTGTATCGCATTCATTTATATTTCAGTGTTTGGTTGATAGATTATGTCTAGAACCCACCTACCTTGTTACTTTCTTAAGAGTTGCGAATCTAATAGGAGGGTAAGCAACTCTAGGGCTAAGATGTGACCAGTTAAAACTTGACTTGTTAGGTCATAAATTTGCATGCAGTTTGTATGTTATTGATTTTGTAGATTTAGGGATCAATTTGGGTATGGATGGGTTGAGTAGGCATGAGGCTAGAATATTTTTCCAAGACAGAAAAATATCACTAAGACACCTTGATAGTCATAACCGAGTGATATTCTCAGTAGAGAATACTAACAGGAGTGCTAGTGTTATGCTTAATGCTATGGAGGTAGGAAATGATTTAAGTCAAGTTCGGGTAGCAAGAGAGTTTGCAGATGTCTTTGAGCCGGTCATCGGACTACCCCCGAAAAGAGATATTGAGGTTAGAATAGATGTTGTGCCCAGAGCTGAACCTGTAAGTAGATCACCAAGCAAGATGATACCGACTGAGATGAAGGAATTGAAGGTGCAGCAAGTGGATCTAGAGGGAATGTAGCATATCGCATTTTTATATAATTAAATAATCAAATAACGATGAATAGTGAAAATAATTTTTTTTGAAAATTTTTGGATATGACTTCTAAACTTATATCATTGTGTTCGTGGCGATTTTCTGATCAATTTTCATATATATTGTCGAAATCCGAGTTAATATGGAGAAATTATGAAAGAAACAAACATCAAGAAGAAAAAAAATATAAATATAGCATGGGTCGACCCACAAGCCACGAGGGTCAACCCTAAGGTTGATCACTAATACACACAGGTCGACCAATAGGTCTACCCACGTGTCTCCCTGGACGTAGATTCGTCCACAGACATGTCGTAGTTTATTATTTTGATTTTTGTGCGATCGGAGCCATACATTCATAAATCTGATGGCTCCAATGGACCCTATGATGTGGTGACTCCATATTTAATCCAAAATCCAACAGTCTGAGATCCCTAAACTCTACTATAAATATAACCCTTAGCCTAGCTATTTACTCACAATCAGATTTTCTCCAAATGGGTTCGTTGCCTGAGGCTGAACTCTAAATAGAAAATATTCCTTTGGGTTCGTTGCTTGAGGCTAGACCCTAAAAAGAAATTATTTATAGAGAGATGATCTTCTCAATAAAAATATTAGACACCTTAGAAGGGGATCTAGGAAGACCATGGAGCCAATCTAAGCACAAGCAAAGCTAAGGACGATAGGTGAGTGGATTTAAATTATATATCTTTTACGTTTATGATATATTAACGTTAGATTAAATTTTTATATTTTAATTCAACATTTATTTCAGTAATTAATTCTGTTGAAAACAGTAAATTGTATAAAAAAGCTTATATTTAATTATGATTTATATGTAAAAGGAAGGTAGCAATCCAATTAAATATGAATAATGTTAGGCTTGATAGTTAGAGAAAGGCATAAGCCTAAAAGCAAGAAATTTTCAGTTATTTACATCTATTTTAAAGTTGAAATTTAGCTTGTAAATGTTAGCTTATTTTTATTCCTTTTTACGTGAATAAATTAGTTAAAGAGAGGAGTTCGCAAATATGGACTAAAATAGAAAAACACTATATTTGCAGAAATTAGATGTAAGAAGAACTGAAATAAAAGGAGAAAAATAGAAATTTAAAGTAAATTATGCTAAAATGGGAGAAATAAATAAAAATGAAAAATCTAATAACTTGATTTGGAAGTAAGTGATAGATTAGTTGGTTGGTTTAGAAAAGAGAATACATATTTATAGCTTAATATTTAAATGATAACAATAAACGTAATTGCAAGAGTAAAAGAAAGAAAAATGGAATTAGTGTAAAATAGAGAAACAACTGTATTTTTCACTATCCAAAAAAAGTAAAGAAATAATAAAAGAAATATCTTTCAGTTACAAACTATTGTTTATAGCATTATTTAGTATTAAAATATGGAAATGGATTTTTAGCACAGTTTCTGTAACCAACCAAATAGAACAGAACCACTTCCTTGAATAAAAGAAGTTAAAGTGAAGAGTTATAGGAATTAAAGAAGAAATCAAGTTAATTATTAGACAAGACTAGAAGTGATTAAATAAATGTACCTAGCTCTGCATTTACTACGCAAATAGTAGAATAAAAGCGAAGTAGTTATTATGATAAGTAAATTTGTGACAATCGGACGTAGTCCCAAGCTAAGTGGTCATACAATATAAGAGAATTCAATATCATAATAAAAGAAGACAGACTAGAATGGAAAAGGGATGCTTGTAATTGTATTTATAATATATAGATTATAAAAGAGAATAAAAGTGATAATCGCAAGTAAAATTATAACACATGTTATAATTAAGCAGAAAGAACAGAAAAGGCTTATTTTAAGACTTAGATTAAGTTAATAAGCAAATTGAGCAGAAATAACAGAAGAAACTTATTTTAAAACTTACACTATGTTAATAAGCAAACATAGAACAAGGCTTATACCAACAACATTCCCTTTCAGTCAGGAACTAATGGTCTCATAATAGTTAGGTGAGGCTGGGACAAGCTTATGCTAATTAGGGTAAATAAGCCAACAGAATAAGAAAAGTAAACTAAATGCAAAATAAAATATTAGACTTAGGGTCGAATAAAACGGTAAAATGTGTTTGGAGCAGCCCAAAGGATGAAGAGCCTAACGAAGCAGTTCATAACAGATTCTAGCTCAAACAAAGCACGCCAACTTAGTTATTTTAGGTGAGAAGGAAGTATGAGACTTCAATGGGACGTGAGGGCACTGTAGGATGTCCCTCTGGGTAGGCATAGCAAAGAAGTCCCTTGGGGGCAGGTATGTAGGTGTTCCATCAAGAGAGTATGTCTTGACTGCTTTGCATGGCAAGATAATTGTAGGTAGTTAAAAGGGGTTGATGTTTGGAGTAGAATATTCGTATGACACCGTACTTGACTTGCGAGTAGGTTTTGGTAGGAATGACCCAAAAGGATAGTCGCGTGTGGATATCGGGCCAGCATCAAACCAAGAAGCGAGTTCGAGAAAGAATAGAGTTAACCAAAGCCAATGATTTTTTCACTATTGAGACATTGGATGAGGGGCGCGGCCAGTTAGATGTTTAGATTGTTTGCAGTAGGACACATGCACTTAGCTCTTTAGAGGTCTTTCGATTAGTTGAAAGGTGGCTGCATGGGCCCATAGCCATGATGAGAAAAGAGACAGACCAGGTAGAATATCGGTAGTCCAAACGAAGCGGTCCTTTACAGATATAGAAAACCCACGATTGAGTTCTTTACAAGGTAGACCTTGTTAAGCGTGATTCAGGGGTAGACAGAACGCTTATGTATAGTCCTTAAGTTACACATTGGATGGTACATTGTGGATGTCCGAGCATTAATATATGTTAGTGCGGACACAATTCTACGTTTTCATAGTAGACGACGGAACATCTGTATTGTAGGCCTTACGAGGCAGTCTTTTACGGATGTAGTCACAGAATGCTATAGGAGCAAGATGATGGAGTCCTTTGCGAGGAGAACACAGAAGGTACTATGGGTTGTACCTAGGGTCGATGCGGTATTTGGGCATATATATCGGTCATTAGGTTTTGATCTACCAGGGAGTAGATGGGCACGATTCACGCACAGTGGCGAGTGTATTATAAACCTAATAAATCTAATATAATAGAAAATGGAAATAAAATGGTATATGTAGAATTAAACCTAGAAGTTTATAATTTGTCCATTCACCAGAACTTTACTTCTATCCCCCTCTTCGTAACGTTCTACAGGTTAGGTAGATGGTAGAGATTTTCCAGCTTTGTGACACTTGGTTAGAAAGAGTTATTATATTGGTGGGTATTTGCTTACTATTATATTTTAGTTTGTTCCATTGTGAGATATTTATTGAACCCTGATATATTTGTCTTTGCCTATTTGCAGGATACCAAATACCCAAATCAAGCTTTAGTGGGCTTGGGCTTTAGCACTTTCGCGAAAAATCTGAACCCATTGGAGTTCCGGTAGTTTCATTTGGTGTCAGAGCCTAGGCTTTGGATTCCTAGGTAGATAGTGAGGGAATATATTTGTATTTTTGAATAAAATATAAAAATATTATGTACTAAAATCCGAATAGTCCCCAATTATAGATTTTAACATATGGAAAGTTTTTAGAAGTATATTTGTGCATATTTTGCTAGTTGGGTTTGGGATGATCCAAATATGTTGAGCCCTATGTTATTACCAATTTATAGCATATAAATAAACCATGTTTTAAGAGAAGATTGGTATCCATATGTTATAGGAATATGGAAATTCCCTAAGGATAGTAGGGGGAGTGTTTTTATTTTGAAAGAAGTAAGAGGTTTTAATAAGAAGAAAATCCAATTTATGGCTAGCCCAATAAAATGAAACTTTTGGAATTGAAAAGTTGAAAAGAAATAATTGTTAATATATTTATGGAAGTAAATATTGGGTTTATGAAAAAACGTGATATGAAATTTAAATTTTGTTTTTATATGATGTAAATTTTGTTAAAAGTGAAATTCTTTTTGAAAAATAATAGAGCATATATAGCTCGCTAGCTTCTTTATAGTTAGACAAAGATTTTAAATATAAAAACCTAGAGTGTTTTAAGTATCGAAAATGTAGGATACAACATTTGTTGTCGTAGTAGATGTTATCGGTAAAAATAAAGAAAGCATAGACTATGACATTATTGTTATAGTAGATGACTCCCAAAGGAAATGTTCTTACATAGCATGTGAGATTTATTAAAATTTATTTTAATTGAATCCATATATTAATATTTTTGGGTTGTAATAACGGTGTTTTACGCAACATCTATTTTAACCCAAATGAGTTTTGAAGATAATTTCTAAAGCAGTTTGTAAGTACACTTATTATTTAAATAAGTATATAAGAATATTTTCTAGTTATGAAAATATTGAATCGGTTTTGAAAAATGAGTTCTTTTGAAAAATAATGTAGGTTAAATTAATGAATTTAGCAGGAAATATCTTATGTAAGTGAGTATAGGATAAACATACTTTACTCTATTGGAATGAAATGAATAATGATATAATTTCTATGATCACAAATAAAAATGTTTTGTGCAAGTTATAAGGAATACGTGAAAGAGATGTACAAGGTATGGAAAGCACCATATTTTGTATAGCCTATTTCGATAAAATATAAAATAAATTCCTTATAATTTCACATAAACATGAAATCCTTCTTTAAAAGATTCATAGAAGATTTTAGCATTAATGATTTCTCATAAGAGAAAGTAATTTAAATACATTAAGGTATAAAACCGTTAAGTGCAGTATGTTAGAAACTCCTCCAAGGTTAAGTAATTGGAAGAGTACAAAAGTTAAGGGATTTTTGATAAAATATCTGTTCTTATCTACTCCAATTTTAGTAAATTTGAAAATCTATGAAAAGAAGATATTTGGAAAACGTGCGAGGACATTCTTTTTAAATTCAAATAAAAATGTTTTAAGAACAAGCAAGACGTGTTTTAAAGAAAAATGGTCTGGTGAAAAAGTAAATAAATTTTTGAAATATAGAATTTTAAGTAACCAAGTACCTTCGAATTTAACAAAAAATTTCAAAATAACACTTTTAAAGGCAAGAATTCTAGAATTTGATTTTTCAAAAATTTAGAAACTTGAATTTTTGAAGCAAAATGATAAATACCAAATCAAAATAGACTTTTAAATATAGATAGATTGGAATCATTTCCTAGGTATAACGGAAAAAGTATAAAGCTATAGTAGTAATTACTCCTAGTAGTAATAATAAAAGTTCTCGTAAGGTGTATAAGACACTAGTGAAAACCTAGAAATGTTTATTCATGTGTGTAGACTATAGAAGAATAGTGAAATGATACTAGCAAGATGGTAAGACACAAGTGGTGGGGATAGGTAGACCTTAGTCGAGGAAAAAATGAAAGGTAAAGAGAAAATTTCCCTAAGCTTAGTTGTCTTTTTAGATAGAGACTGCATAGATTGAAATCCTTATCCATTGCAGTAAATTAGACTTAGTTATTCCTTCTTAAGCATGGAATATAAGAGATGAATAGATCTGATTCATCATGAGTAATATAACATAAGTTGGTAAAAAAGTAATAGGCGGCTGGAGGAGCATATGAGTTACTTGGATTCCTATAGTAGGACCTTTCTGTGTTAGAGTGGACATGATCCTAACCTCATAGCCCTAGATGAAAGCTGTTTTTAGTTGCTATATTAAAGGAAAAATAAAAGCAGATAAAAGATAACTAAAAGAAAAACA
The DNA here is from genome assembly GCA_030765085.1 of Allium cepa. NCBI lineage: Eukaryota > Viridiplantae > Streptophyta > Magnoliopsida > Asparagales > Amaryllidaceae > Allium > Allium cepa. Next base: position 630,387,106 of record CM060928.1, on the reverse strand, counting down.
GTAAGATCTGAAGAAAGCAACAGAAAAGTCAATAGAAATAAATGAGAATTACAAAAGAAAAATATATATTTCCCATAAATTAAGCTTGGGAAAAGTTTGAAAAGAAAAACTATCATATGTTTTATAGGATAGCGGCATAAGTTCCAAGTATGGAGGGAGGGGTATGCAAAAGTAAAACGGAGAAATGTGAAGTTTTTCTGTTTTCTATCTTCTTTTTGATATAAGAAATCGAATTCGGAAAATTAGATTTTTTTTGAAATTCGAATATTAAAAGTTGTATGGTAGGGAATTTTGATAAAAAATTCGTTGGATTACATCCCTATTCAGCAGGAGTGCGGGAAAAATTGAATTAAAAGCGTTTTCGGTTTTCAAAAGATTGCATTCATATAAAAATTGCAAGTATATTTAGGGTGTGTACATCATATTTTAAATAAATTTTTAAAGAAGAAAAGCATTCATATAAGAGGTACCGCTTAGAAATTCATGTACATGTATATATTTTATACTGAATAACACTTTTGCACAAGAACACGGATGGTCGTAAAATTGGATGTACACAAAATGGATGTATTTAATGCGAAAAATAACATAATTTTATCGTTGTCGAATTTCGGGGACGAAATTTCTTAAAGGGTGGGAGAATGTAACACCCCGCATTTTTATATAATTAAATAATCAAATAACGATGAATATTGAAAACAAACATTTTTGTAATTGTCTGAATATGGCCTTGAAACTTATACCATTGTGTTCATGGCGATTTTGTAATCAATTTCAATACATAACTTGTCGAAATCCAAGTTAATATGGAGAACCTAGAAAAGAAACAAAAATCAAGAAAAAATAAAATAAATAAATATACATAGGTCGACCCATAGGTTGACCCAGAAGCCACAAGGGTCAACCCCTAGTACACACAGGTTGACCTATAGGTCGACCCGCGTATCTCCGTGGACATGAATTCGTCCAGGGACATGTGGTAGTGTATTATTTTGATTTTTGTGCGATCGGAGCTATACATTCACAGATCTGATGGGTCCAAACGACCCTATGACTTGGTGACTCTAGATTAATCCAAAAATCCAATGGTCGGAGATCCCCAAACTCCACTACAAATAGAACCCTAGGCCTAGCTATTTACTCACAATAATGTTTTCTCCCAATGGGTTCATTGCCTGAGGATAAACCCTAAATAGAAAATATTTCTTTAGGTTCATTGCCCGAGACTAGACTCTAAAAAGAAAATATTTCCAAGGTGAAGATCTTCTCAATAAAAATATTAGACACCTTAGAAGGGGATCCTGGAAGACCCTAGACCCAAGCTAAGAACAAAAAAAGCTAATGACGACAGGTAAGTGGATTTAAATTATATATCTTTTACGTTTATTATATATTATCGTTAGATTCCCCTTTTATATTTTAATTCAGCATTAACTTCAGTAACTAGTTCTGTTGAAAACTGTAAATTGCACAAGAAAGCTTATATTTAATTATTATTTATATGGAAAAGCAAGAAAATAATCCAGTGAAATATGAATAATATTAGGCTTAACAGTTAGAGAAAGACGTAAGCCTAAAAGAAAGAAATTTACAGTTATTTGCATCTATTTTAAAGTTGAAATTTAGCCTGTAAATGTTAGCTTCTTTTTATTCCTTTTTACGCAAATAAATTAGTTAAAGAGAAGAATTCGCAAATACGAACTTAAATAGAAAAACACTAGATTTACAGAAATTGGATGCAAGAAGAACTGAAACAAAAGGAGAAAAATAGAAATTTACAGTAAATTATGTTAAATGGGAGAAATAAATAAAAAATGAGAATCTAACAACTAGAGTTGGGAGCAAAGTGATAGATTAAGTGGTTGGTTTAGAAAAGTGAATACATTTCTATAGTTTAATATTTAAAAGATAACAATAAACGTAATTGAAAGAGTAAAAGAAAGAAAAAGGGAATTAGTGTAAAATAGAGAAACTACTGAATTTTGCACTATCCAAAAAAAGTAAAGAAATAATAAAAAAATGTCTTGAAGTTACAGACTATTGTTTATAGTATTATTTAGTATTAAAATATGAAAATGGATTTTTAGCGCAGTTTCTGTAACCAACCAAATAGAATAGAACCACTTCCTAGAATAAAAGAAGTTAAAGTGAAGAGTTATAGGAATTAAAGAAGAAATCAAGTTAATTATTAGACAAGACTAGAAGCGATTAACATATATGTACCTAGATCTGCATTTACTACGCAGATAGTAGAATAAAAGCAGAGTAGTTACTATAATAAGTAAATTTGTAAAAGTCGGACGTAGTCCCAAGCCAAGATTGTCATATAATATAAGAGAATTCAATATCATAACAAAAGAAGACAGACTAGAATAGAAAAGAGATGCTTGTAATTATATTTATAATATATAGATTATAAAAGAGAATAAATGTGACAATTGCAAGTAAAATTGTAACATAGGTTATAATTAAGCAGAAAGAACAGAAAATGCTTATTTTAAGACTTAGATTACGTTAATAAGCAAATAGAGAAGAAATAATAGAAGAGGCTTATTTTAAAACTTACACTAAGTTAATAAGCAAACATAAAAACAAGGCTCATACCAACAGAATTCCCTTTTAGTTAGGAACTGCTGGTCTCACAATAGTTAGGTGAGGCTGGGACAAGCTTATGCTAATTAGGGTAAATAAGAAGCCAATAGAATAAGAAAAGTAAACTAAACGCAAAATAAAAGATAACAGTAAAATGCATTTGGACCAGCCCAAAGGATGAAGAGACTAACGAAGCAGTTCATCACAGATTCTAGCATGGAAGAAGCATGTCCAACTTAGTTATTTTGGGCTAGAAGGAAGTACGAAACTTCAATGGGACGTGAGGGTACTCTAGGATGTCCCTCTGGGGTAAGCATAGAGAAGCAGTCCCTTGGAGGTAGGTCTGTAGGTGTTCCATCAAGAGAGTATGCCTTGATTGCTTTTGCATGGAAGGACCATTATAGGCAGTCAAAAGGGGTTGATATTTGGAGTAGGATATTCGTATGTCACCGTACTTGGCTTTCGAGTAGGTTTTAGTGGGCATGACCTAAAAGGATAGTCGCATGCGGATATCGGGCCAGTATCAAACCAAGAAGCAAGTTCGGAAAAGACTAGAGTTAAACCAAAAGACCAATGATTCTTTCACTATTGAGACATTGGATGAGGGGCGTAGGCAATTAGATGTTTAGATTGTTTGCAGTAGGGCACAACCACTTAGCTCTTTAGAAGTCTTTCAATTAGTTAAGGGGTGGTGCGTAGGGCCACAACCACGATGAGCAAAGAGAAAGACCAAGTAGAATATCTGTAGGCCTAACGAAGCGGTCCTTTAAAGATATAGAAAATCCCCGGCCGAGTTCCGTTCAAGATAGTCCTTATTAAGCTATATTCAGGGAGTAAACAGAACGATTACGTATAGTCCTCATGGTACGCACTATGGGGTACATTATGGATGTCCAAGCATTTATATAGCCTAGTGCGGATGGAGTTTTACGTTTTCATAGTAGACGATGGAACATCTATATTGTAGGCCTTATGAGGCAGTCCTTTACAGATATAGTCACAAAACGCTATAGCAGCAAGACGTTGGAGTCCTTTGCGAGGAGAATGGAAGGTACTATGGGTAGTACCAATGACCAATGCGGTCATTGGGCATATAGCTATATATATATATGTATTAGGTTTTGATCTTCTAAGGAGCAAATGGGCACGATTCACGCACAGAGGTGAGAGTATTACAAATTCAATAAACGTAATATAACAGAAAATGAAAATAAAGCGGTATATGTAGAATTGAGCCTAGAAGTGCATAATTTACCCATTCACCAAAACTTTAGTTTTGACCCCCTCCTCATAACATTCAACGGTTTAGGTAGATTGTAGAGACTTTCCAACTTTGTGACACGTGTTTAGAAAGTTTTATTATATTGATGAATATTTATTTACTATTATATTTTAGTTAGTTCCACTATAAGATATTTATTGAGCTTTGATATATTTGTCTTTATCTATTTGTAGGATACCAGATACCCAACTTGGGCTTCATGCGCTTGGATTTTAGCACTTTTGCGAAAAATCAGGACCCACTGGAATTCGGGTTGTTACAGGGTAGGAATTTTATTAGACCAAGCAGTTTTCCTAGGGTTGCGGCCGCATTGTTCGTGAAAAAACCAGATGGGTCATTGAGGATGTGTATTGACTATAGTAAGTTAAACGAAAGGATGATTATGAATAAGTATCCTTTGCCAAGAATAGATGATCTGTTTGATTAGTTGAGTAGAGCTAGAGTGTTTTCCCAGTTGGATTTAGCAATAAGTTTCCATCGGTTGAGAATGGCGGAGGATAGTATTCCTTTGACAGCATTTTAAACTAGATATGGTTCGTATGAGTGGTTGGTAATGCCATTTGGATTGACGAATACCCATGCTTTCTTCGTAGATTTGATGAACTGGGTTTTTCGAGAGTACTTGGATAGGTTAGTGCTAGTGTTTATAGATGACTCTACTATACTCTAAGGATGAGAAAGAGCATAAAGTTCATCTTAGAGTGGTGCTTGAGACACCGAGGCAGAATCAGCTAAAGGATAAGTTTACCGAGTGTCATTTATGAAGACAGAGGTAAAATTTCTTGGTTACATGGTTTCAGAGAAGAATTGTCAGTCAATCCAGATAAGATCGAAGCTGTGAATAATTGAAAGAGAGCACGGATGGTGATTAAGATCAGGATTTTTCTTGGACTTTTTGGCTACTACCATAGATTCATTAAGGATTTCTCTGTGTAGCAACACCCTTAACTAAGCTAACCAAGAAGGAAGTGAGATTTGTTTGGTCCGACAAATGTGAGGAGGCATTCTTTAAGTTAAATCATTCGTTGACCAATGCACCTATGTTAGTAGTTCTAGACGGGAACCAAGGATTGGCAGTGTATATTGATGCATGTGGGACTAGATAAGGAGCGATGCTGATGCAGAGTGGTAAAGCCATTGCATACGCATCTAGGCAGCTTAGACTGCATGAAGTTAGATATCCTACTCATGATTTGGAGTTGGCAGTTGTGATCTTTGCATTGAAGATTTGGAGACATTATTTATTAGGGGAGAGATTTGAGTTATATACCGATCATAAGTATTTATGTTATTTATTTTCACAGAAGGAGTTGAATATGAGACAGTAAATGTGGCTGGAGTTTTTGGCTGCATATGATTTGGTATAGGATATACGACAGGAAAAGATAATAAAGCGGTCGATGCTCTTAGCAAGAAACATCAGAATGTGGTGTTGTCTATGTTGGCTGAGTGGAAAGATTTAGAAGCTTTAGTCAGTTGCGATGTGCAGTTAAAATCGACTGTTGGTTCTAGTCAAGTACCGCCAGGTTGTCTTGTTTAAATGTTCGGCCAGTATAGATTGAGAGAATTGCTTCTAAGCAGAAGGAGGATCCAGTATTAGCTGAAAGGATCAGAAGACTTAAGTTTGGAATGGAGATTGATGATTTAAAGGTTTTTAGCCTTAACCATAGAGGGTGGCTAAGAAAGAAGGGACGGTTGTGTGTTCCAAATGTGGAGGACTCAAGAAAAGAAGTTCTTGGAGAATGTCATTGATCTAACTTTACGATTCATCCTAAAGGAACCATGATGTATCAAGATATGAAGAGAAGCTTCTATTAGGAAGGCATGAAGAGGGATGATGGCTTATGGGTTAGCAGTGTGTAAACTGTCAACAAGTGAAAGCAGAACATCGGAAACCAAGTGGGTTACTATAGCCTTTACAGATTCTAGTTTGGAATTGGGATTCAATATTTGTGGATTTTATAGACGGGTTGCCAGGATGAAAGTAGATGAGTTATAGTGATTGACCAAGAGTGTCCATTTTATTCCAGTTAAGTCAACCAAAATAACACCAGTTTTAGCTGCGTTGTTCCTAAAGAACATAGTTAGACTGCATGGAGTTCTTAGTAGTATAGTCAGCGACGGAGATGCATTGTCCACTAGTGAATTCCGAAAGAGTCGACATGAAGTGATGGATAACAAGCTTAATATGAGTACCGCGTATCACCCTTAGCTGGATGGGCAGACATAGAGAGTTAATAAGGTACTCGAAGATTTATGAGAGCAAGTGTATTAGACTTTGGTGGATCTTGAGAGGACCACCTACATTTGTATGAGTTTTCCTATAATAATAGTTACTAGACTAGTATAGGAATGGGGCCATTTGAAGCTTTGTATGGAAGACCATACAAATCACCAGCATGTTGATTGGAGACTGGAGACAGATTGGTTTTAGGTCTAAATTTGGTTAGAGAGGCGTTAGAGAAGATTGACTTAATCCAATGAAGGATGCCCAGTCCAGACAGAAGAGTTACGCAGATAAAAGGCATAAGGACCTAGAATTTTTGGTTGGAGATAAGGTTTTCATTAAGGTATCACCTATAAAGGGTGTGATACGATTTGGAAAGTCAGGGAAGTTAGCCCTAAGATATGTAGGTCCATTCCAAATTATAGACAGGATTGGAAAGCTCGTATAAAGAATAGAGTTGCCGAGCAATTTGGCGGGTGTCCATAATGTATTTCATATGTCTCATCTTCGCAAGTATGTGCATGATCCAGAGACTATTATTCCTACGACAGATTTGGATGACTTAGTGGTAGAGCCTAATTTTACTTTTGTTAGACAACCAGTTCGAATTGCGGCTAGAGATGAGAAAAGATTAAGGAACAAGATAGGTAGGTGCAAGTTCAGTGGAGTGACAACGAGGACTATACTTGGAAGACAGAGGACATGATTAGAGATACTTATCCTGATTTTCTTTGAGGGTATTTCTATATTATACAGATAGTTGCTAGTCAGCTAGACTAGTACGGTTGTTAGAGTTGTTATAAATGATTGTTATGTTTAGTATTTTGTCCTTATTGAATTTCGACGACGAAATTCTTTAAGGGAGGAACCTGTAACATCCCTAATTTTTGACAACATTATTCAGGAGATTTAATTAGATAAATTAAATAGAATAATGATGAAAAGGAGATTGAGATTTGAAGAAAATTATGCATATGGGGCCGTGCTTATTAATAGAATAAATGGGCTTAAAATTGGTTTATAAGATAATTAACTTACATAAGGCCTTATTAGTAAATATAGCCACACTTTATACTCACGACTATACAATTGCCTTTGCCTTTTCACATTCTTTTATTTCTCAAATCAAAACAAACACAAGAACCGTAGTACAGCCGGCCATTAACAAGGAAGGGAAAGAGGAAATTTTAGTCAAAAGCTTGGGAGGATTAATCAACAACAAATCTCAAATTCCTTATCAAGTTTAAGCTGAATAATAATCTTCTACTATCTCTATTTTTATTATATGATTATATGGTTTCGAATTAAATTCATTTTTGTGATAAAATGGAGGATGATATGTTTGAGTTATATTATAATGGTATGTTTTAATTGATAAGCGCATGAATTTGTACAGTTTTAGTATAAAACTGAGAATATATGATTTCATATTACCATGGAAAACTTTTATGATAAGAAAAACATGGTTTTGGAGATGGTTTTAATTTTCAGAATTTTCCAAGCGACGGAAATTTTATTATAAATTTTCGATGAAAGATATGATATAATTGGGTATAAAATTTATTTCAAAATTTTCAGGTCGAAATTGGGTGTAAAATTTTGATATATTTGATTATATGATAAAATCAATTTTCTATGATTTGTGGAGATTTCTCTCAGTTGATCCATTGAGGTTAATAAATTGTTTTAAAAGAAGGGCTTTTTTGAAAAATGTCGGTTTTAGGTTATATGGAAAAGTTTTAACGTTTGAATCCTTCAATTAAGGATCTGAATAAATGCAGCAGTTTTAGAAGTAAAGTAATTAAATAGTTTTATGGCAGCCAACCAGTGTTTTACAAATAGGCAAGTTGTTAAAAAGAAATTACTTAAAGTTGTTATGATTCAGCCTTTAAATCAGAAAAGGGTATTTTGCCTCTATTAGTAAGGACCTTTCGACTACTTTGATTCTGCCTCATCCCAGTCGACACCAACATAGTCGATACCACCATAGTCGAAACCAATGCACAAGATGTCACTTAGATGGTATGTAGTGGATTGGAAGGAAGGCAGAAGCCTTGATGTCAAAGGTTAGCTTCCGATGGAGTCGAAACCCTGCTTTGTTTTCAAAAGTTAAAGTCTTGCCTTGTTTTACATAAAGCTTTCGACATAATCAAAATGTACATTCCGAAAGGGTTTTATAATTGGGTATGTTTGGCGTACATCCCTGATAAAATTTCAAATACACAAAACATCCCTTCGTTTCTTTAAAAGTTCATGGTCTCTGTTTTTAAAATCCGACCATCTAAAAGACAAAAATAACCTCTTATTATAATTTCTCTCCCCACTTCATCGTTCTTGCAAAAATGAAATCAATAAACAAAATCAAATCATAATCTAGCGAATAAACTGAAATCAACGTGACTATAAGATTGATTTAGAAGGAAAACTAAACTAATACTCATTTTAATTAATCGAGAAGAATCTGAAATCAAATAATGGAAAGTATAATCAATTAGAGCATTAAAATCGAACAGTAAAATTGAAATAGCAAAAGAAAACAATAATTTGTAAGAAAATTAATTCATTCTTCACAAATTAAAAAAATTATAATATATCAGCAACAATTTTAAATATTTGCAGCTATAATTGCAAATATTAATAATAATTATAGTTTTTTCTGCAAATATTCGTAATTTATGCAATTTTAGTTGGAAATACATAGAAAATTTGCAGTAAAAATTTGATTTCTTAATTAAACACTCTTACAGCTCCAACATATATTCTTACATATTTTACTGCAAAAATTGTACATATTTGCAATATTGTAAGCGAAAATTCCTAATATTTGCTGATTTTTCTGCAATTATTCAAAATAATTTTCGCAATATCCACAAGTATCTATAATAATGACATATAAAAGTAAAAATTATGAATACTTGCAAAAAAACCTCATGCAGCTTCAACATATATTATTATATTTTTTTCAAAAATACTGAACGTATTTGCAGTATTGTAAACAAATATTATCAAATTTTACAGATTTTTCTGCAATTATTAAGAATAGTTGTAGCCATAACTGCAATTATTCATAATATTTGCTGAAAAAAGAAAAATTATTCATAATATTTGTATTAGATTTTTTTAATGCAGAAATTGACAATCTTTGAAGTTTTTTATGCAAGTATTCTCTATATTCGCATATTTTTATGCAAATAATGAGAATACTTGTAGAAAAATTGAAAATATAGTAATATGTACAGATTTTTATGCATGTACTCTCAGTAATTGCAGTTTATAATGCACATATTTGTAAGTATTCTCAACAAATGCAGTTTTTATGCATGTATTCTTAATTATGAAGATAAAATTCATCTTTCTAATGAAATAATATATGTTGGAGGTGTAAATATGATGAATATTTGCTGAATTTGAAATTAATTATTGTATAAAAAATTCCTATAGAAATGCATATTTATATGCAAAATTTTCCAATATTTGCTGACTTTTATACAATTATTCTGAATATTTGCACCAATATATGCAAATATTCTTAAAAATTGCAGATTTTTCAGCAATTATTCCATATAAGTGCATACTTTTATGCAATTATATCGAATAATTGCATAAAACTATGCAATTATTCCAAGTAATCGCAAAAAAGTACAACTATACCATAGAATTGCAGATTAGTTAGAAAGATGATAAAATTTGTGATTTAATGATGAAAACGGTTTGTTAATCTGTAGTTTCTACAAAACATTATTGTATTTTAAAGATTGATCATTAATGGGGTGCAAATTCTAATTATGGATGTGAGAATAGCATCCACATATGAAGAATCAATATTGCTGCAATGAAGGGGAGGGGTATTGCAGGGAAGAAAATTGTGGTACTTGAAAATAGGGATGTAATTTATATCTTTCTTTGAGGAGGATGTTTCGTGCATTAAGTTTGATTCTAGGGATGTGTCCCTTATTTTCACTTTATAATTAGCTTTCGAATGAGTACCTTTTTCCTTAAATAAGTGCTTTCGAAAGGGCTGTATGACGACCCACCTCCTCGATCCTCGAAAATTGACATTAATACATCCTTGGTTTTCAGTGCCGCAAATCCAAGTGCCGGAGAGGTGGATTATCATTGGTAAGAAAGAAAATAAAGACATAACAGAATCTCACACGAATGGAATAACATATATTATTTCAACATATAACCTTTATAGTGGAAATTTTAAATACATTTATCGGAGTTAAACATGGACAGTTATAAATATCCGTCCTTACAAATGTGGAATATAATGATACACAAGTGTGGTGGAAATAGATAACAAAAGAATCTTCTAACTCCATGCACTGAGCTCCATCCAGATTCCCTCAAACTAAACCTGAGTACTAGGTTGCCCGAGAAAATTAGGGCACCCAGAGTTTAAGGAAAAAGGGAAATAAACTCCGGGACTGTCATAAGAAAAGTGTGAGAAACTCAAAAATACGCAATTTGAAAAGGAAAAGGTATCTCAAAAGACCACGCCACACATAAACACGGAACAGGTGTTTACCTTATAATAACCAAAACATTAGTTACGGAAAAAACATTTGATATTATTTTTAATGACATTTCTTTGAAAACATTTGCAAGTAAACTTATTAATCTTAGCAGAAATTGTAACCATTATTAAATTCCAGGTATGTTAGGCTATATAAACAAAACTCTTACAGGGCTCGTTCGAAGAATGGATTTCCATACAATGGTAGGTAAGGGACTACTTTCCGTACAGTACATCTCTAGAGGAATGTACCGAGGATACGCAAACAATCCTCCGCATCAAGGAAGACCGGCCTATCCCTATTTAGCACTCATACATCGCCAGGATAGAACCGAATATGACATCAGCCCGGTCGTAACCGACCAATCCGGGGAAGCATAGCATACGCCACATACTCGACATATAGAGAATAATCGAGAAAGGTGATGACCATGTCCTAATAGCTGTGAACCCATAGCCTTGCGGCGTACTCTTTTTAAGCCATTACCAAGTTGTGAGGCCTGGTGTAGCGATTACCTTTTACACAGCACATTCCATTTTGAATGCCACATTATCATTCCATAGTGACACAACTGATTTCTACAAAGATATAACTCCTGAGTTCATACGTCCCAGGAAAATGTGTTAAGCTAGGAGAAGTTGCCTCACTAAACAGATGATACGTTTATAGAGATCAATTTACGTAACCAAAAATGCAACGTACGACATTCGTGCATACAAGTTTCCCAGGAACAGGACAAACCGAAGGCACTCTTCTACCACATCCTGTCCAGAGTTACCTCTAGGACTAGCAGCAAGAAGTCCTTGCATCGAAGATCTTAAATAAAGAGCTAATGCCACATAATATGATATGGTAAATTTCCCCCAAGGGTCGGTTTCAAGCATCCCTACATTCCATCTTCCAAATCATTCTCATGTCTTCACTTCGAATATGTAAATAGGTTCAAAGTGGTCTTCGGATAGAAATCACCAAATCCGTCCCCAGTTCTTTCGAACCAATCATCGATAAAAGGATCTTAAGTAAATAGGGAATTATTCTTTTAATTTATAACTTCGTTTTTATCAAAAATACCTTCAAGAGATACATATCTTTAAAGATTTTCTTTTCGGTATATACGAAATCATGAAACCTATCTTATCAAATTCTTTGAGTACTTAAAACATTTTTGAATCTTGAAATTATTCCAAATCGTTTCACCCTTTTACTTAAGAAAATATTTCCAAATCATTTCACTTATATCTTAACAAAAAATTTCAAATCATAACTTTCAAATTGGGTTAAAATAATGTTAGTTAAGACATCATTTACTGTAACCCAAAATAATTAATTTGAAGTAAAACGACCCACAGGAATTAAAATAATTCCAAATCATTTATTTTATTTTCAACAAAAGAATTCATACTTCCAATACATATCTTTGTTAACAGGTTGAAACCATTCTATTTAGGATATTTATCAAAAACTAGTATATTTTAAATGAGCAGAATCTATAGAATCATTTAATTCTACTCGATATCAGTTCCCGTATTCAACAAAAACTATTGGTGGAATAATGGTGAAATCACCTATTAAATTCCACGAATAGTCGAGCTCCCTCTTCAGGCTTTAACACCGAGTATAAGAAGATTATCTTCGTAAAATCAAAGTTGTTTATATTTAGAAAATCAAATCCTTTATAACTTGGAAAATTTTGATCAGAGTAAATCAAATTTACTATCACATCCGTCGGGCCAGTCCAGATAGCGAGGTAAAGCAAAAAACTGGTTTTTCAAACCCAAGCCTATATATTATCTCTCTATCACCCATAAGGCGGTCAAGTTATTTGATCAACTCTAAAACATTAAACATTTATTTAACGATTCGATAAATCCTTCACATCACCTTTAATATACTTTATTAATCATTTAAAAATATTTATAAAATATTTGGAAAAGAATTGTTGCGCTTAAAACTTTGTTTCAAAAGTTGAAAAAAAAGTGCTACGGAAAGCGCTTTTTAAGCTATATTGATTAAAAGGACTTTTTATCATTTGGAAATTCAATTTTATAACTCAGATCACTTTTAAACATTTTAAAAGATTATAAGAAATTATTTCATATTTTTAAACAATTTTAAAGCATCATTTTCAAGGAATTTTTTTTTATGGATTCTGAACTGCAAAACTTCGATTTTTCCAAAAACTTATTTTACTCGTATTTCAAAATCTACTCACCGAAATCTCAATTTTCTTTCTTTGTTTGAAAACGATGGATATAATAGTATGGAAAATTATTATCTCGAAGAATTCTGAGATATATTCCATTCTATATACTCGTTTGACTTTTAAGGCGTGAAATCGAGAACTACCATTACGCGACGCGCCTAATTTTGACTAATTTTTCAATTATCTTTCAAACTTCACCAAAACACTTTGTATATTTACAAAAATTTCAAACTCATTTTTAAACCTTTTTAAAGAGGTTTAACATTTCATATATACCAATTCATTAACTAAAGGAAAGTGATTTCCTTTGTGCTTCTCGACGTATATTTCCGTGACTTACATATATAGTCAACATTCATATTAAACAACCAAACTTGATGATCAAAGAGTATTAAATATCCATTGAAAACATCATATCATCATCCAAAAATATAATATAAGTAAGAGTTTCTCACAATGATTTTCTACCGGAAAAAGACTATAACTTCACTAACTCAAGATCCGAGCTCATGAACCCTAAAAACTTACCTCCTAGTATGCTCGATCATTCCATGCTAAAAGTGGTGCTCGACCAAGCTTGGGTAATGAGGTGTAGAACTTTGGATTATTGTAGAACTTACCAAAAACTAGACCTAAAAATAGGTCACTTTCTCTCGGAATTTTGGACATTCTATTCTCAATATTTGGAAATGTGTCAGCGTTATAGTTGTAGACATTTTTTCCCTCTGCGGTTTTAAAGAAAGAATCATCCTATTTGGTTTAGTTTTGAATGAGATATGGTCAAATGAAGAAGAGGCATTCTCGGATCTACAAAAATAATACCCGAAAATGGGTCGGCTTCTAGTTAATTTTTGCACATATTACCCATTGAATTATGAAATGTGGTCAAAAGTAAAGTTCTTGAAAAAAAAAATTTCTATAATTTAGAAAAAAGAAAAACTTGATTTAGATTTACTATGAGAAAGATATGATCAAAAGAACAGAGGGTATTCTGGGATTCATAAAAATAAAGCCCGAAAATGCATTGTAAAGGATTGGAATTTTGATAGAGCTAATTTCAAAACTAGAAGAAGTGGCTAACATAAACGTTGTAGCCACTGGAATTTGACATGGTTTAAAAAAAAATTACTACCTTTCGATCGGATTGGAGTAGTTATGCTCAAATGAAAAAGAGGTATTTTCGGCCTTTCAAACTGGGATCGAAGTACTCTAGAAAGAATGTAGTTTTTAGTATGGCTAAGATTAAAATGGGGAAAAGTGGTTAACTACGTAGTTTTAGCCACTGAAATTTTGAATGGTTTTAAAAAATTCTCATTTCGTTCAAATATGATGAAGTTGTGGAGAACAAAAAAATGAGTTGTGGAGGGGCTGTTTATAGGAACAGAGAAGGAGGAAAATATCTACCTTTACATCATCCCCCTCATCACCATCACATGCTCCATCTCCATCACCCATGTGTCCACTTTCCGTCCATCATTTTGGTTTCTAATATCCACCATCATAAGCCCCCATCTGTGTGTGCTCAAGTGTGTACTTTGATATAGGATTGTTTACATAAAGAAAGCTAGCTTAAGGGTTAAGCTTCTAAAATATCTTAGATTTATCATATATATGTTTATATATATAAATGTGTGTATGTGTATATTTTTTCATGTGCATGATCGTGTATTTATGTGTATGTCGTATATGTGCTCATGACATAAAAACAAGGTTGCAACGATTTAAAACAACTTTCGTTCGTCAAACCGTTGAAAATCAGGAAACCGATTCCCGGTCACATTTTTCACTAATATTTAAATTACATATAAACGTTAAAAAAATTGAAAATAAATTTATTATAAATTTTAACTAATTAAAACGATAACATTTCATTTATTAAAGCATATAAATTAATATTAACAATTATTTACAGAAATCGTTGTTATATCGATAAAGCTATATCGATTTTTCTTATAATTTCATATATCTTTTATAACTTTGTAGGACAAATATAAATAATTCATTATTACTTTATAACTAATTAAAATGAATTATTATAATTGTAAAAACAGATATTTATATAATTATAATAAATACTAAATCATCAAATCTCAATTAAATTAAATAAATCAATTTTTAAATATAAGGTCATCTCCGATAATGTCTTAATTACACTTTATTCCCAAAATTAAAATAATTTTATATTTCATATTTTTGTTTAATTATAAAAATAAGTGTGCGTATTCAGCTCTGTGTGCGAGTTTTACGATTATAGAGCTAGTTTTGATAAAACGGTTTTCGACTGTTTTATCGATTTAAATCCCGAGAAAAAATATTTTTGTAAATATCTACTCAAAATAAGATTTATTTTTATTTATTATCACTCAAAACAATATTATTTGTGTTATCAACCTTTTATTTGAATAAATTTAAAAATAAATATAGTTTATAAATGTGATAAATTTGTGGGTCGTTGTAGACTTCCCCTCTTAAAAGAATTTCGTCCCTGAAATTACCCAAGACAAAAACCCAAAGGTTACCTAAATTTTTTATATTTGAACTTACATGTATACTATGTATATAGATCATCCATACACAATGTATGATTCGATCTTCTATTCGAATTCACAACTTTACTTTCTAACTAGCATTGATCCCCCGATCCTTTAGTGCGAACTCTGACCAGATTTTTTGATCAAAACTTTCGTTCTTCCTTGCATAGCTCTCAACTATGATAGAAAACATAAGTATTTAACCACAAACCTTTGTCAATATTCATCATCAAGAATCGAATGATAAATCCTTTTTCGGATCGGTATGAATACCTCAAAGTTCTGCACTTGAATATTAGATTAAATCGTGTGACGAAATAATCCACATACTCCATGTGTATTTATTAACCTTTCCAAAATTCTGATGAAAATACTTCATAAAACTTTCATTTTATATTCAAACTTTTATAAAGATACTTCTTTATACATCACCATTCTACATTTTTATTTCCAAATATTTCTACTTAAAAACACTTTTCTTCAAAATGCAATTCAAGTGTTTAAAACCAAAGGTTGCTAAAAAATTGTTTATAACAAACCAAAAACCATTCATTAATAACTTTAAACATTTACAATAAAGGTCAAAGCATAAGATAATACCCTTTGATAAAAATTGACAATCATCATTTAATTTATCAACTAATGATTCACATTATGTTATTTAACTTTAGAAAATAATATTGATCGAGTAACTCAAAAATGATACCAAGGAACTAGGTACTGTCAATAGTATCGCACATTTTCTTAACAAGAAGGAGAATACATAAGAGAAGGTTTTACCATCCGAACACATCTTCTGCCCATTTTTAGTTACTTTCGAGCCACTTGGATCAATTAATCTTAAGATAGTTTTTGTGTTATCGAAATCTCATTTTAGAAATAATACTATTACTTTTCATTTTCCAAAAATCATTTTAAATTCCTTTCAAAAATATTGGAATTTATAAAATCACTTATATAAATCTATTCATAAGATTTATTTATCTTAAATAAATTCCTTTAATAAATATTGTTATTTATCGAATACCTCATAGTGAAATTGTGAAACTAAATTCACGCGGTGTTTGTATTTATACTTTTAAATTAAACAACCAATTAATCAATTATAATAACTGAGTATTATCCTTTTCTTAGTCAAATAACTGTTTAAAATAATACTCTTTATGTTCGAAATATAATTTTAGGTAAAATTATTTCATTTACAAATTTTCAAAACCAAAATCATTTGTATATATCATTAATAATTACGTGCTCATATATAATACTCTTAAACTCATTCTAGAGTGTCGTTAACACTATCTCTAATGGGTTACTCATCCTACGGTATTACTACCCCTATCTCTGATGATACTTTACCCCACCAAAGCCAAGGTTCTTGCTTAACATTGCGATACAATACCAAATGTGATGACTCACCTCCTCGATCCTCGGAAATCGATACTAATACATCCTCGGTATTCACATGCCGCAAATCTAAGTGTCGGAGAGGCGAATTATCATGGGTAAGAAAGAAAATAAAGACAGAATGGTATCTCACAAGAATGGAATAACATATATTATTTAAACATATAACCTTTACAATGGAAATTTTAAATACATTTATTAGAGTTAAACATAGACAATTATATGTATCCGTCCTTACAAATGAATAATATAATGATACACAGGTGTGGTGGAAATAGATAACGATCTTTGGAAGAATCTTCTAACTCCATGCTCCAAGCTCCAAGCTCCATCTAGATTTCTTCGAACTAAACCCGACTGTTACGCTGCTTGGGAAAATTAGGGCACCTAGAGTTTAAGGAAAAAGGGAAATAAACTCCGGGTCAGTCATGAGACTTGTGTGAGACTCAAAAATACGTGGTTTGAAAAAGAAAAGGTATCTTATAATACCACGCTACACATAAACACGAAACAGGTTTTTACCTTATGATAAACAAAACATTTGCTATGGAAAAAACATTTGATATTATTTTTAATGACATTCCTTTGAAAATATTTGTAAGTAAATTTATTAATCTAAGCCGAAATTGTTATCATTATTAAACTTCGGATATGTTAGGCTTTACAAACAAAACTCTTACAGGGCTCGTTCAAAGAATGGATTACCATACAATAGCAGGCAATGAACTACCTTCCATATAGTACATCTCTAGAGGAATGTACCGAGGATACAAAAACAATCCTCTGCGTTTGGAAAAACCGAACTATACCTATTTGGCACTCATATATGGCTGGATAGAATCAAATATGACATCACCCCAATCATAACCGACCAATCAGGGCCCCATAGCATACACCACATACTCGTCATATAGAGAGTAATCTAGAAAGGTGATGATCATACCCCTAGTGGTTGCGAACCACATAGCTGTGCGGCATACCCTATTTAAGCCATTACCGGGTGATGAGGCCTGAGGTAGCAATTACCTTTCACACAACACATTCCACTTTGAATGCCACACTGTCATTCCATCATCACACAACTGATTTCTACAAACGTATAACCTCTGAGTTCGTACGTCTCAGGAAAGAGTGTTAAGCTAAGAGAAGTTGCCTTCTCCGCCACCAAACAGATGATACATTAATAGAGATCGATTTACTTAACCTGAAATTCAACGTCAGACATTCGTCCATATAAGTTTCCCAGAAATAGGACAAACTGAAGGCGCTCTCCTACCACATACTGTCAGGAGTTACCCTAAGGATTAGTAGCGAGAAGTCGTTGCATCGAAGATCTTAATAAAGAACTACTACCACATAATATGATATGGAAAATTTCCCTCAAGGGTCAGTGGCAAGCAACCCTACATTACATCTTCCAAATCATTTCTATGTCTTCACTTCAAATACGTAAATTGGTTCAAAGTTGTCTTTGGATAAAAATCAGCCAAATCCAACCCTGGTTTCTTCGAACCAATCATCGATAAAAGGATGTTAAGTAAATAGGGAATTATTCTTTTAATTTATTACTTCCTTTTTATCAAAAATATCTTCAAGAGATATATATTTTTAAAGCTTTTATTTTCATATATACAAAATCATGAAACCTCTGTTATCAAATTTTTGAGTAATTAAACCATTTTCGAATCATGGAATTATTCCTAATTGTTTCGCCCTTTTACTTAAGAAATATTTCCAAATAATTTCATTTAAATCCTAACAAAGAATTTCAAATCATAACTTTCAAATCGGGTTTAAAACAATGTTATTTAAGATATCGTTTACTGTAAACCCAAAATAATTAATTTGAAGTAAAAGAATCCACATGAATTAAAATAATTCTAAATAATTTGTTTAAATTTCAACAAAAGATTTCTTATTTCCAATACATATCTGTGTTAGTGGGTTGAAACCATTCTATTTAAGATATTAATCAAAAACCAGTAAATATTAAGTTGGCAGAATCTATAGAAATCATCTAATTCTACTCAATACCAATTCTTGTATTCAACAAATACTATGGGCGGAATAATGGTGAAATCACCTATTAAATTCCACGAATAGTAGAGTTCCCACTTCGGGCTTTAACACCAAGCACAAGAGGATTATCTTCGTAAAATCAAAGTTGTTTATATTCATAAAATACTATCCTTTATACTTTCAAAATTTTTGATCCGAGTAACTCAAATTTATTATCCCATCCACTTGGTTAATCCAGATAGCTAGGGAGAGTAGAAAACTGGTTTTCCAAAACCAAGCCTAGACATTATCTCTGTATTACCCGTAACACGGTCAAGTTAATTGATTGACTCTAAATCATTTAAAATTTATTTAGCAATTCCATAAATCGTTCAAATTACCTTTAAAAAAAATTATTAATCATTTAAAAACATTTATAAAATATTTGGAAAAGAATGGTTGCGTTTAAAACACTGTTTCAAAAGTTGAAAAAAAAGTGTTGCAAAAAAATGCTATGGAAAGTGCTTTTTAAGCTATATTGATTAAAACGACTTTTTATCATTTGGAAATTAAATTTTATAACTCAAATCACTTTTAGAACATTTTAAAGGATTTTTAGAATTTATTTCATATTTTTATACAATTTTAAAACTTCATTTTCAAATTAATTCTTTTATGGATTCCAAATTGCAAAACCGCGATTTTTTTTTAAAAAACTTGTTTTATTCATATTTCAAAATCTACTTATCAAAATCTCAATTTTCTTTCTTTGTTTGAAAACTATGGATATAATAGTTTGGAAATTTCTTATCTTGAAGAATTTTGGGCTATATTTTATTCTATATACTCGTTTGACATTTATGGCGCGAAACCGCGAACTGCCGTTACGCAATATGCCAAATTTTGACTAATTTTTCAATTACCTTTCAAACTTCACCAAAACAATTTAAATATTTACAAAATATTTGAAACTCGTTTTTAAACCTTTTTAAGGAGGTTTAACATTTCATATATACCAATTCCTTAAATAAAGAAAAGCAATTTCCTTTGTGCTTATAGACGTGTATTTCTGTGACTTGCATATATATATATATATATATATTTTTATATATATATATATATATATATATATATATATTCAACATTCATATTAAATAACCAAACTTGATGATCAAAGCATATTAAACATACATTGCAAACATCATATCATCATCCAAAAATATAAGATAAGTAACAGTTTCTCAAATTGATTTTCTACTGGAAAAGGCTATAACTTCACTAACTCACGATCCAAGCTCACGAACCCCAACAACTTACCTCCTAGTATGCTCGACCATTCCATGCCAAAAGTGGTGCTTGACTAAGCATGGGGAATGAGATGTAGGACTTTGGATTATATTGAACTTACCAAAAACTAGACCTAAAAATAAGTCATTTTCTCTTGGATTTTTGGACATACTATTCTCTGTATTTGGAAATTTGGTCAACATTATAATTGTACAAAGTTCTTTTCTCTATGGTTTTAAAAAAAGAATCGTCCATTTTGGTTTATTTTTCAATGATATATGGTAAAATGAAGAAGAGGCATTCTTGGATTTACATAAATAACACCCGAAAATGGGTCGACTTCTAGTTTATTTTTGGACATGTTACTCAACGAATTATGAAATGTGCTCAAAAGGAAAGTTCTTGAAAATTCTTTTCTCTACAATTTTAAAAAAATAAAAACTTGATTTCGATTTATTATGAGAAAGATATGATCAAAAGAACAGAGGGTATTCTCAGATTCATAAAAATGAAGCCCGAAAATGCATTGCAAAGAATTGGAATTTTGATGGAGCTACTCTCAAAACTAGAAGACGTGACCAACATAAAAGTTGTAGCCACTGTAATTTCTCATGGTTTAAGAAAAATAATTACTACCTTTTGACCAGATTTGGAGGAGTTATGCTCGAATGAAAAAGAGGTATTTTCGGCCTTTAAGACTGGGCTCGAAATGCTCTAGAAAGAAATGAGTTTTTAGCATGGCTAAGCTTAGAAAAGTGGTTAACTACAAAGTTGAGACACTAAAATTTTGAACGGTTTTAAAAAATAGTTCTCATTTCATTCAGATATAATGATATGGTGGAGGTTGAAAAAGTGAATGGTGGAGGGGCTATTTATAGGAAAAGAGAAGGAGGAAAATATCTACTTTACATCATCCCCATCATCACAATCACATGCTCCATCTCCATCACCCATGTTCTCACTTTCAATCCATCATTTCGGCTTCCAAGATACACCATCATAACCCCCATGTTTGTGTGCTTAAGTGTGTACTTTGATGTGAGACTGTTAACATAAAGAAAGCTAGCTTAAGGGTTAAGCTTCTAAAATATCTTAGATTTTGCATATATATGTTATATATATGTTTGTGTGTGTGTGTTTATTTGTATGTGTACATATGTTCAATAGCATGTTAGGGTATGTATGTGTATGTTGTATATGTGGACATGACACAAAAACAAGGTTGCAATGATTTAAATCAACTTTCGTTCGTCAAACCGTTGAAAATCGGAAAACCGATTCCCGATAACATTTTCATTTATATTTCAAATTACATATAAACGTAAAAATATTAAAATAAATTTATTATCAATTTTAACTAATTAAAATGATTGCATTTCATTTATAAAACCATATAAATTAATATTAACAATTATTTACAGAAATCGCTATTATATCGATAAAGCGATATCGTTTTCCTTATAATTTCAAATTTCTTTTATAACTTCATATAACCATTATAAATCATTATTATTACTTTATAACTAATTAAAATGGATTATTATAATTTTAAAAACAATTATTTGTATAATTATAATAATTTTAAATCATTAAATCTCAATTAAATTAAATAGACCAATTGTTAAATACATGGTCATCATTGATGATGTCTTAAATAAACTTTATTCCAAAAATAAAATAATTAATTTTATTTCAGATTCTTGATAAAGTATAAATATAAGTGTATGTATTTAGCTCTGTGTGCGAGTTTTACGAATATAGAGTTGGTATTCGATAAAATATTTCGGCCATTTTATCGATTTAAATCCCGAGGAAAAATATTTTTGTAAATATCTACTCAAAATAAGATTTGTTACTATTTATTATCACTCAAAACAATATTATTTGATTTATCAACCTTTTATTTGAATAAATTTAAAAATAAATCTAATTTATCAAAGTGATAAATTTGTGGGTCGTTACAGACTCGTTTCGTCCAAGTCGAAACCAAGCCGCTAATTCTCTTTCGACTACATTGAAATCATCTATGTTGTCGAAGGGGTTAGTTCTGATTTACTTAAGTCGTTTTCTTGTATGCTTTCAAACAGGTTGAGGGTTTCAAAGGTTATGAAGTCAAAAGGGGTTTCGACACTGTCTTCAAAGTTTTTGTTTTAAAAGTCTTTGCTTTCGACTAAGATGGTTCTGACACCATCAATTTTTCTTCAAACTAATTTTTGTTTGTTTAGAAAGACATACTTTCTTATATAACCATTTTGACCCAAATGATGTTTTTAAATAGTAAATCCAATACTTTTGAAAGAGGTACTTTCATTTGTTTCGAAGATCTATGTTTTTAAAAGATATTTGGATATTGTCGAAAGGTATAATAGGTTTTGAAAGAGAAATTATTAAGGGCTTCGAAAGGTGTGTATACAATGTTTTGAAAAGACGTCTTTACTTTCGAGGGAGGCTATCAAGGGGTTTTGAAAGAGATGTTTTATGGTTTAAAAAACTCAAACTCAATTTAAAGTAATAACCATGGCATAAATTAAGGTTTTGAAATGTTATTCACATTGATATCAATCCATAACTGAATTTTAGGGAAAGGGCAGAATAACCAGTTAGGTTGACTCAATAGTGAATATAACTTAACAGAAGCTTTGAAATTCCACTTTTGTCGGATCTTGAAATATAATCGAAAAAAGCAATAAAAGTTATTTATGTTAAACATGTGATATTTTCCTATTTTGTTTTAATATTGTTGTATAAAGGTTAAAAGCAATGCAAATTTTGTAAATAGCAAGCAATATGTTTTACAATTATCATATTAAATTGGAACGAGTTACTTTAGGCACCTTTGGATATACACACGCACATACACATACGCAAATCGAAATTAATATATTCAGTTTGATATTTAGATGGATGTGTTTGGCAGGTGCCAGTTTTTTCTTCTTTCAGTCTGTTCGTCATGGAATAGAAGTGTTTGTTTTTAGAAATGCCAATTTACGTGCAAAATCAATACGAGCTTCATATTTATCGACGATCTACAGCACTTCTTTTTAACTGAGTAGTACAACTAAACTGCTAACACAACATAATGTTTAATAATTAAATTTTTTTGACTACAGCCATCGTATCAACAACTAATCAATTGCATCATTTTTTTTAACACTAAAACGAGCTCTATGAAATTCCTACACTATCTAGTTATTGATCAACATGTGATTGGCTACTAGAACTAGATTTTCTATGTAGGTAGATAGATGCTTTATCTTGATCTTGGTGAGTTGTTGTATTGGATTGACATATGTCCATGTATTAAGTCATTTAGTTTGATGGTACTGTTAACAGTCAATGATTCAAAATTTTGTTAGCTTCTGTACATCACTAGAATCTTACTTAGTCCAGGTGGTACAAAACCAGATGTACTCGCTAAGGTTATCCTGTGAATTATGTACCCTCTAAAGTGGTTCTATGAATTTTGTAAACTTCTTTATCAATGATTTTTCTCGTCTAATAACACTTTGCTAGACTTCATGGAATGATTATTCTATTCCATGAT
This sequence comes from Allium cepa, assembly GCA_030765085.1. Lineage (NCBI taxonomy): Eukaryota > Viridiplantae > Streptophyta > Magnoliopsida > Asparagales > Amaryllidaceae > Allium > Allium cepa. The sequence goes on along the minus strand of CM060928.1, from coordinate 630,363,518 downwards.
CACCTGTTTGAGGTATTGTCATATAGTCAGTGGTATTCTTTTGCTCTTGGTGCCATGCCATACAAAATCTTAGCTTAACTTGTCTAGAATTATTTCATATCTTGTCTTAGATATGAATTAAGTTGACTGTTTTTTAGGAATATTTAACTTTCTCCGATTCCATGGGAAATATGATTTTGTACAGTAAAGTTTGGATTTTGTATCTGTGATTACTTTCCAATTAAGTTTTTATATGTTATTTGCAAGTAATTTGCAAGTTAAACAAAAATATTACAGTGATGATATGTTAACCTATAAACTCTGAATATACACACAGGCTCTAGTCCATGATTTGACTGGCTTAACTGATGGTAGATCTACAGTATCCTTTATTATTTACAATCAACACATACACACAAAGAGACAATATGTGTGTAGCCTATTATTTACTTAAAGAAATATATTATAAACAAATTATTTTCAAAATATTTGGTAATTTGGCTCTAGTATAACAAGTGAATTCATCATAATTGCCTAATTGTGGTCCGGTTTCCATTTCCGAGCTATTCCCTATCACCTTTGGCTTTTTCTTTACCGTTTGTTTCGCTTGGAAAATAGGTTCAAATGATATCGATATTAAGGCTATAAATTGATTGATAAAACCATGGAGACTGCAGAACTAATAAAGGTAATATTTATGTCTTGATGTTTCTTAATCTTGGAAGTCACAAACACTCTCATGACTTTTTATATTTTGTTGTAGATTGAATGCAGTAGGTTTAGCCAACTAAAATTATTTTAGGCATTTTCATATTGAGATTGTGTTAGCTTCACCTATTTGTTTACATTTTCATTTTCATGTTCAGATTGTGATTGATTTTGCAGTTGAATTCACCTATATTCGGAAAATATAGTTAGGGTAGCTAATGCTTCTTAATTTTCAATGCTATAAAAGATGACTTCAACCAAACTCATATACATTATAATGAAGGATTTGATTGTAAAGATGGTGCAGAATGCTATATTGTTAAATAAGCCATAACTACTAAGCTGGTCAACTAGGGGTGTGTATTCTTTTCTCCAACTGCTGCTAATAAAAGTTGAAATTGAATATTTATAATAACATATTCATATTACCAAGAATTATCTTTCAGTCCATGCTTAAATTATTATTTGTCATAGTATATGGTTAATTGACCCATTGGAAATGTTGGTTTCTCTACTGTAAAGAAAACAAATTATTTTGGTTTCCCACATATTAGGCCTACACAACAGAGTTTTCTCCTTTTTGGATGGTTATCTCAACTTTTTAATGCAAATTTATTCTGTTTGGATTGATTTAAGCTATAGATTGTTATAATTGGTGGTTTATTATGTATTTCTCTAGGTTATTACAACAGGTAGTCTAGATCAAATATAACGTAGTTGAATATAAATAGATTCAATGCATATGGTAGATTCTTTTTTTATTCTACATAATATTAAAGGTTGTGTTACTTGAACTGGAAACACATTACTGTAAATAAGAAATAATAAGAGGTCATGAACCATATAATGGTCTCCAAGTACCACCATTAAGTTTGGGCTTAGTTAAATTTGGATTATAATACCGTTTGACAAACTTCAAGAAGTAGCCTTCCTAAAAAAATTCCCAAATAAGTAGGGGACATAATGTTTTTGGCTGACACATCTTGTGAAAAATATATACATTCTAGACTTGATTCATGGTTGAAAACATACGGTGATTTCTTTAAAATAAATATTTTGCCTCTGTATTTTTTTGTGTAATCAACTGTACATGGTTATAAGCGGTAAGGAGAATAAGAAACTGCCTATGGTTATGCAAAATTATATTACTCATCATTTTTCACTCATTATATGTCAAGAAATCGAATGTTTTTATATTAGCTTCTTTTATTTACCTCTAGATACATCATTCTTTAGTTCAAAGTGCACTTTAATTTATAGTAAATTCTCTTAGTCAATTTCGTATTATTTCTATATTCACTAAAATTTGTTGTTCCAGTACTTCCATATCTTTCCTTGAGTTTATATAGCATGAATGCGTACCCTATTACTGACTGGTGCATTGGATTTAGGGATAAAGAAGAACATTTTACACCGAGACAAAGCAACTCTTGTGCATCACAAGCACAGAGTTCTTCTTTGAATTCAACTAATTTTTATTTAACATGTTTTCATTCATGACTATATGTTCCTATAACATTTAATATTTTATTGTCGAACTTGAAATGAAAATACTTTCTTTATTTTACACATAATTATTTGATTTTATATAGAAAGATAATGCTTATAGGGGTTATTTTTTCAATATTAATGAACAGACAGTCATCCTAATCCAAACTGAAAACCAAAAAAGAAATTTGAAAATTTCTTTTTCTTTTCCATTATTCCGACATCTCAGTTTTGTTCCCATAACACAAGTACTTATTTTGGGATGTATGTCTTATATTACACAAAATTCATACGTCTCATTTTTCCTCTGCGCTCACCGTAGAATTTAATCATCACTACAAGAAATATGTCTTTTAACAGCCTTTACTCTCAGCATTTACTACAATACGCTGTTATTTCATGTTTTAAAGCTTAAATAACATCAAGTATTTTCGTTAAAACGTTGCTTTAGACAATTACCTGCATGTTATTCATTTCCTTCCATTAGATACTTTACTTCAATATACCTCTAAACCTAATCCCCAAATTCCATTTATGCAATGTCGCCCACATCCATCGCTCCATAAAATTCCACTACCACCCAAATTTCGTTGTGACCCCGTCCCCCTATTCAGACTCCATCAAATTAGTGCCACCTATCAAATCATCAAATCGCCACTATGCATGCTCTTAAACTCCAACTTTAACTCCGACTCCAAATGCACCACCGTTTTGCTTGCTATTTATTCGGTAATTTTCTAATCTTATCGTAGTATTTGAGTCATCGATGCTTGCCTTTAAGTATAAATAAATTAATTCAAAATATATTTGGTTATGTAGCATTTGAAAATTCGTAGGGCATCCGTTGAACGGAACCAAAGCCAGCCTAGTTTTTTCGCTTTTTGTTGAAAATGCGGTTAAATTTAAAGAATTTACCGCTCCCGTTTTCTATATTATCGGAACAATAGTTTATTTAGTATAAATTCTTTTTCTCTCCTTTATGATCTTGTTTCTTTGGAACCTTATTGCTAGGAGCAAGAGCTGTTACCATTGATCGTATAAAATCTTTGGCTGGCAGTGAGAAATACATTCTATGAAATATTCTTGATAGTTGGAGGTATATTGTATGTTTGTCCTTCATTATAATTACCAATGAGATAGTTATTACCTATACTTCTTTTCAGCAAAAGGTTATTCTCTATAATTGTTTAGCTGAACTGACTGTGCATATATGATATCATGTTGGGCACTGTATATGGGAAACCATTATACCCATTGTCGTTGCTATCCAATTTTGTGTGTAAATTAAACGATAAATTGATAGTCAACTAAATCATTAAGTTTGTATTTTAGAAGTGAAGTGTATTTGTAATGTCACTTTGATCTTAATCTTACAGACGTGATTCTCTAAAACTGCACCATGACTGGATCATTGGATATTGCTTGCACAAGGAGGGAAATAACATGGTGCATAGTCTATAGATGAAGACAAGCAACCGACATTCGGGTATTTTGTTCACAAATACTCCTATTATTATTGTTACAGATTTTAGAAGTTTTAGTTTTGTCTTCATTTCTGTAGCATTCATTATTCCACACTGAAGTTAGCCATTATTAACTGCAACAATTTTAGCCTAACTTTGGATAGCAAAAACTGGTTATTTATGATTTGATGAACTAATTATACCACGATAAATTTAATTACTAATCTTTATAACCTAATCACTTAGTCAAATAACACATGAATATGTGTTGTTTGTACTAATATATAGGTCTTATCAATTTCCTGATGCTCACATGATAGGAAACTAAGAGGTCTAATATCACCAATTGAACTAATTAAGACATTTAGAAAAAATGATACCAACGGTGTTGTTTGCAACCTTCCTCTGCAAAAAAGGTGTTATTTTATAATTCAAACCATCAAATGAATAATTGCTAGAATAAATATACAATAAAACTTAAAGCCATATATAATTAGCAATGCAAATACTATAAAAAAATGTTTGGATATGACAATTATTTTAAGTACATATTGGTAAGTAAGTAAGTAAGAAATGGTAAGTAAGCAATAGCTCATTTGATATTGGTAAGTAAGTGAGTAAAAAAAAAGGTACAGTTTGAAAGATAATATAGGTAGTTCTATTTTGGATTTGAGATATATAATTAGTGTTTTTTTATATGGCTATTGGTTTGCTTATTGTTCATGTAAATTTAGTGTGTTAGGTCAAAATTTTACCATTTTTAGCTATCAAAAAATTCTATAAAAAATTAACTATGTCGACTAAGTTTCATAAAAGTTAACTACTTTACAAAATTGTGTAAGTTTATAAAAATAACTAAGTTTATAACATTAATAAGGTTTTAACAAAAATAACTAAGTTTGTAGAAGTAACTAAGTCTATAAAACTAAGTTCTTTAAACTTTTAACTAAGTTAACCAAGTTCTATAAAAATTAAATTTCTTCATAAAAATTAAGAAGTTTTATAAAAAAATTATCTAGATGATTAATCAATACATGCATGCATTACATTGCATAAATCTTATACAATCAATCAGTAACATACGATTGATTAGGTTATGGTCATAGTTATTCAATATCGGTAATATTTCATACTGATTGATTTGGTTTATTTGTAGATGTGTGCGCTATATTTATATCATTAAATGTGTGTACTATATTTTCACACTTATTAATGCAACTTATGTATCTGTAAACATGTTCACCATCTTTATATATGTAAATGTGTTCACTATGTTTTCATACTTGTTAATATCTATAAATGCATAGATTCAGCATAATTTCAAGTTACAACGGATAATATCTAGTTACGTATTTTTTTGGCATGTAGGAATAGTTTAAGTTTGTTAATAGTTGGTATTGGGATTGAGCGAGGAAGGAAATATCACATAGCTATAGTGTATCATTGGGACAATAGTGTATCATTTTGATATGTGAGTTGTTATGATGCATCATTTGCTAGGAGATAAATATGAAACCTTCTTTTTGGGAAGTTGTTGCACATATGTAATAAAATGAAATATATGTATCAATGGTTTGAACAATATGTATGAAATATCATGTGTTTAATTCAAATTTTTTGTGTGTGATAATATGTATGTGAAATCTGTTATATTTATATGCAATGAAGAAATGATATTATATAAGTGAAAATATATAATATTTATATATTCTAAATTAATTGATTCTTTTGAAAGCTAAAACAATAGTAAATAAAACTTGTAAAAATGATATTACGTTTTATAGCGTTTTAAAAATGCTATCAAAATGAAAATTCTATAGAAAAGTAACCGCTACGGTAAAATACAAAACACTATGGAAACAAGACATATAGCGTTTTGTTTTTGCTAATACAAATCAGCAATCATGTAACGACCCAGGATTTTTAGTAATTAAAATTTGAATATTTAATTAATTTTAAATATAAATAAGTGAAATTTATAAGTCGAATAAATTTTATTTCGAATATTGGATTTAATTGGATAATTAAATCGATAATTTAATATGTGAAATTATGGAAATAATTAAAAATTGAGTTAAATATGATTGAAAATGATTTGTAAAATTTTATTATATCATATTGAAGTTAGAACGATATTTTAGAACTTTTAAAATTGAATTAAAAGTTTATTTGTGAAAATTGAATATTTTAATATTTAATCGACTAGTGAAAATAGTCAATTTTTGAACAGTCTCAGAATTGGACAAAACTAGTTCCATTGGATCCGTAATAGTTAGTTATTACCCGATTTCAATTTTCGTAGCAATTGGAGTTATCGTTTGATCGTGGCAGCTCGAAACGCATCGAAATTATTTTTTATATTGATTTGGCGAGTTAAAATAGTCATTTTTCAAAAAGCCTCGGATTTCGACGAAACCAGTTTCATCGGATCCATAATGTGATATTATTGTATGTTTTAAAATTTCGTGTCAATCGGATTTATCGTTTGTCCGGTGCAAATTAAAACGCCTAGAAAATCGTTTAAATCGGTTTAATTTAAATTGAACGTTTATTGCCATATCTCGCACAGATGTCCGAATTAGCTTCCGAAACCTGTTCCATTGTGTCCGAAACGCGGGGTGAACCCTAGAAACGCTGGTCACTGCGCGTAAATCGGAGTTTGGAAATTCCGGAATGAATAGTGTCGTTCGTTTTCCTATAAATAGCCCCCTCTCTCACAAGAAATAAAAAAAAAATAACTAAACCCTAAACCCTAGCCGCCGTTGTTATTATCAATGGCCAGAAAGTGATCGTCTTCCTCCTCATTTATCTTCCAATCCATAAACTTTTGCAAGAAACTCTCAACTACAATCTTGAAGAGCTCGATGAGATCTTTAATATCAACGGTCATGATCGAGTTTGAGTGAGTAAATCGAGGGGAAAGTCGCCGTGTTCGACCGGCAGTTTGCATGCATTTCGAGAGCGAAGGGGGCACGATGGGGGTGCGGTCGCTGGGCGTTGGTGAGGGGGAGTGAGGCCTTCGATTTGGCGCATCCTGATCGCGTTCAAGTACGTCGAGGAGGTGGAGATGTTTAACCCTAATAAGCAAAGATGGGTTCGGTTGTATCGTGATTTCCTGGAGATGGTAACGCGCGTGAGATAGAGGTGATGAAGCGCACGGCTAGGATTTGTTGATGCAGGATCTTGTGGCTGTGGTGATTGTAGTTTTAAAATTAAATAAATTGTTGTAAATTATTTATATAAAAATCGAGTAAACTTGTAAAATTCATAACTTTTTCATACGAGGTCGAAAACGCGCGAAACCATTTGCGTTGGAATCGTATGGACAAACACTACGCGATGAAATTAGATTGGAGTCGTTTGGAATTAGTGAGAATTTCGGGTAAAATTAAACGTCCATTTAATTTTATTCGAAATAAATCGCTAAAACGAAATTGAAATCAATGTGAGAACTTCTCACTCAATCGAATCAGTTTCGATTTTAATTTTAAATAATTAGATTTAAAATACTTGAATGCATGTTTGAATGATGATTGTTATCTATTGATTGTTAAAATAGACATTATGCGCCGTTAGTAAGCGGATGTTATTTATTAAAAACATATACCGCGAATATTTCATAAACAGTGAAATTGGTATTATATATAATAGCAATATATATATATATTGGCATATGTATATATAGCAGTTATTGATTTCCCGCATTTGTATAGCGGATGAGACCCTATTGCGCCGTCTATTAAGCGGATAATATTTTAAATCCCATATACCGCGATAATTTCGTACTGGAATGAAATTGGTATTGTGCTAATGTTTGTGGATGCAGGAAAACAGGTTGGGGGAATCCAACTGGATTCCTCAACAGTATTTATTTGATTTCAGATATTTTGATATTTGATGGATTATCATATCGATATATGATGTCGTTGTTTGCCGTGATTGACTATTTGGTATGTAGCATCATTGGACCAAATTTTGGAATTTTAAAACGATTTCAAAGTGATTTTTGAAAGTATACGTTTATAAAATATTTTTGGGAATTTATCCATTTTAAATAAATAAACGTATAAATTTTAATGTTATAAAAACTATGATCTTTGAGAAATATAGTTAAAGGTTGATTTTTGAAAATATGGGGTTAATGATTTTATAAAATAGTTTAAATCGGGATTTTTGAAATTATTATAAAAAGTTGAAAATATAGGATTTATAAAATTTAATTATTTTATAAATCAAAATGGTGAAATTATAAGGAGATTAAAGATGTTTTAAAATAATAGTATAAATTGATTTATATAAAAGAATTATAAGATGGATATTTATAAATTAGAATATTTGAATTATAAAACGAGTTTTTATAAGTGTTAAAATGAACTGTGAATGAATTTCATAAATGAATGAAATTTATAGAATTATAAACGGTGAAGTTAGAAATAGAATTTTATAAACAGTAGGTTTATAAAATTTGTAAAGTTATTTGAAGAATAGGTTTGGATAAATAAACAAATCTTATAAGTTATAAGATTTATAATTATGAAGTTCAAAGGAACGATTTTGCAAACAAATAAATTATAAGTATTTCACTTATGATATGAACTTTTGTTTTATAATTGAGTTATAAATTGAATAGGTTAATAAAGGAATTTATAAAAGGAAGTTGTTATAAAATAAATAGAAATGGAGTTTATAAACGTTGTTTTATAAATTCGCAAACGGCTTATTTTGATAAGTAAATTGTTGAAACCTATTAATGGAGTTATATTCACGTTTTTGACTGTGAATAATCCTTTGAAATAAAATGAATAAAAGGATGAAATTTGTTAACGTAATATATTCACGTTTTTGAATAGTGAATAATATGTTAAAGAAAATGTTTTGAATGTGATGTTTTAAATAGAATTAAAACGATCTAACGATGTTTTAAAATGTGTTGAGATTCGAAACCATAGATTTCAACAATCATTGTTGAAATAGACGTTTTCGAGAAATAGAAGGAAATGGTGGACTGTAACACTGTTGTTATAGTAAATGATTTCCGAAAGGAAATGTTTTGTGTAGTATTGGGATTTATATATCTATTTTAATTTCGAATCCCTATACTAGTGATTTTGGGTTGTCGTAACGATGTTTTACGCAACATTCGTTTTGGCCCAAATAAATATGTTTAAGAGAATGATTCCCTTAAAGAATGAAATATGTGCTTAATTTCGATTTAAGTATATTGAATATTTTCCAAAGGTTGAAAATAAATAAAATTTGTGAATTACTTATGAATAAATAAGTATGGAAATGTTTTTCCAATGTGAAATGAAACGTTTTGAGAATCTATCTTTTTGAAGATAAATTGAAAACGTATATTCATAGATATTTGGGAATTATAAATTCACTAAGGAATTTATAAAAGAAAGTGGAATTTGTTTAAAAATAAATATTGATTTATTTTTGACATATTGAAATTATATATCTTGTAAAGATATTTTTGGGAAATAAATAATTTGGAAAATTATTTGGAATCTGGTGATGTTGTGCATATCCATTGATAGTTCAATAACCGACTATCAATATTTACCTTTGAAAGGTATTTGTTGTGATTTGCTTGAATTTGAATGCACACTTATTTTTAAATTATTGCGCTCGTTATGCGAATTACCCATTTCGAATAGTGATACGACGTAATGGATAGCATTGATGACCGGTGTTGAAGACCGGATATTTGCGAGAGTGATAGGATGACCTGTCGATTGAATCTGCACCGAGTTGCTCCGGTATAGAGTTCTCCATATGTGATGGGGAATCCGATCAGGATTGTGGATATCCGGATTGCAAGGACTTCTTTGTAAGTGCCTTCGGTTTTGTTCGATCCCGGAACAGACTTGTATGGATTGTATGTCTGACATTACAAATTGAGATATAAAGCAGATTTCTTTCAAATATATTTCTGTTGGTGGCGGAGAATTTATTCTTTTAGCTTAACACCCTTCTCTGAGACGTACGAGCTCAGAGGTTATGTAGTTGAAGGTTATCAGCGATATATTCCCAATTTGGTAATTTGACATGCCGAGTGTTGCTGTGAAATGATCATTGTGTTGATTATTTGTGATAGGATCATTTATTTGATCGTCTATCTTGGTGATCATTTCTATGATCATTTGTTGACCCAAAGCATGGCTTTTGTATAAAGTATGTTTTTGTGGACGTGACTTCGTCGAGCCTCACACCCCGGGAATGGTCAAAACAGGAAAGATGCAGCAAGGTTATGAGGGCTAGCGCCCTTTAGGGTATGTGCGTTTCCTTCTGGAAAAGGGTGGTATCATGGTATGGAGCCCAGATACTTACTCATGTTGAAAACACTTTATGATTGTGTGAATTGATTACGAGCACTCGGTTAAAGGTCCCAAAGGACCGGGGGATGGCGTACTCGGTCAGTTGTTACTCAGTTAGGGGTAACCCGGCCTTGTGTTGGTAGAGATCCGGTTTGGTTCTCGGGGACGACCATCCAGAGGCGTCTCATGTGACAATGGGAAGTTCCTTGGCCTGACCATTCGTTGGAAATCCAAAGAAACAATACGAGACTTGTACGGTTTTAGTTGTAGAACTTGCCATTTAATATGGTAGCTATAGTAAGCATACTATAATGGTACCTATGCTGGTTAAGATTTATATTCTACTTTCGAAATAATTTGTTCTACAGTATGCACTAGTAATAATATCAAATGTTCTTTTTAATGCGTATCAAGCATCTTTGACTAACATAAGAAGAAATCTCATCCAAGTCTGCGTTTGCATTGTGTGTGTGGTGGGAGGTCTTATGGTAGTCTCATTTTTAAAAGCATTGCGGATTGACTTTTAAAAATATTCCTCTATTTTGTTTTCAAAGATAAATAAACTGTTTTGAGTTCTCACACCAGTCACATGACTGACTCGGAGTTTATTGTTTTCCTTCCTAAACTCTGGGTGGCCACCAATTTCCACACGGGCAGTCAAGAGTTAAGGTTTATCAGGATATTCTGGAGTTGCTGGAGGCAAGCTCGATGGCATGGCGTGTTACTAGTATATAGTATTTCTTTTCCGCTGTTTGTTGCTGTTTGTTGTTGTACACTCTGATGATATGATGATGTAATGTAATGTATAAAATGTAATAACTGATATAGTTCTTTGTTTAAAGATTATTCATTTATCTATTATATGTTGTTCCGCTGCAAATTGTGAGATTCTGATGTTGTTCTGTTGTTTTCTATTCCGTTCTATTTTCTATTTTCTTTCCTCTCTATTTTTCTATCTTCTTTTCCCTCTTCTTCTATCTTTTTCTTCTTTTTCTTCTTTTTAAAACCCTAACATTTCGGTTTTTCGGCAACGAAAAATCGCAAACGTTACATTTGGTATCAGAGCATATGGTTAAGCGACAACCATGGTTCTGTTGGGTATTACTCATTAGAGATAGAGTCAGTAGTACTCTAGAATGAGTTGAGTGTAATAATAGCTATGAGTGCGTATTTGTTAGTGAATATAAAATTGTTTTATATTGTGATGATTGGTTTGTTGAGTGGTATATAGATTCTGGTTCATACGAGTAATTAACGTTGTTGATAGGGATCTCTAAACACTTGTACAGAACAATTCAACACGATATTGTTTTAAAATTGGGTAAATGAAATAATTTTACCTTGAGTATATTTTATATATGAAGGAATAATTTTTCAAAATTATTAAAGTGTATATAAGTAGATTGTTTAGTTGTTTGAATAATCTAAATAAAAAAACATGTTGCAAAAGAATATTGTATAAGCAAAAGAATTATAAGAATTGAATTATAATTAAAGTGATTTACAATTGTGAAATAAACTTATATATATGAGAAGTGAAACTATATGAATATATTTATCAATATGAGTTGTAAATAAAAATGAATTTAAAGTTAAATGGGAATTTACTTTAGAATTGAAATCTAAATTGATTTATAAGTGGGAATTTAAGTTATGTAAAAACAAGAGATGTTTATAAAATGGAAGTATAACTTAAGAGATGTTGAATGAAGTTGATATTGGTATCAAAGTAAATTAATAAAGTTAAGTGATAGATACGAACTTAAGTTATGTAATGAAATTCAGCTTTTGTAATTGAATTGAATTAATGAATTGAATGTTAATCAATTGAATGTGAATAAAGTTGATATGGAATAATGGATATAAGTGTTAATTCATTAAAAATCTAATGTTATTAGAAGTTGAATAGTTGAATGAAAATCAATTTAATTAAACCAATTGAAAGTGAAAGTGTTAAACCAAATTGAATGAATATGAGCAAAGGAATTTGGTTGTAATAAATATACATTGGTTGTTATATGGTTGTTACTTGATTGTATATAATTCATTAAGTGTTAATGAAATTGGAAGCTAAAGTAATTGAAATTCAATTGGAAGTTAAGTGAATCTTAAATAGAATTGAATTTGATTTGGAAGTGTACCAACTTGAATATACATTAGTGAATATAAACTAATTGAAAATGAATGTTAGTAAAAACATCCACTGTTAATAAACCAAATGTGATTTAAATTGAAAACCCATTTCATTGAATATTAATGAGAATATGAATGAATATTTATTGGTTATGAATGCTAGTTGGTTGATGGTTGAATATATTGCTTTTGTTTCAATTGCTATGTTGACATGTATAGTTATTATGTTGCTATATGTTGTATATTGATACTATTGTCTATATACATGTTCTCATGTTGTTTGTTGAGTGATTAGTAGGTGCGGATCGCGTTTGCTTCGCATTTGGAGCTCGCTTTCGCGCTATATTAGCCGTATATGCTCGCTAATAAAATATAAGGTACATATCTCGGATTAAATACCGTACTTTTACATTTTTTCCCTGCGGGATGCCTCATTACTTGATGAGATGTATATTTGTGATATATATACTGTCATTTTTTTTCGGATCGAGCCGCGCAAAGGAGACTATGGTGAATTTTTTCGAAAATTTAAGGCGTTAGAAAAAAATTGAGAAAATTGAAAAATTTTGAAAATTATAACTTTGATTTGAAGTTGAAAGTTAAACAATAATAGTTGTTTTTGAAAAGATAACTAAGTATGATTTGAAAACTTAGTAAAGTTATTGTAAGAAATTTAACTATGGATTTTGGGAAAGTTAATAGATTCTGTAATTTTTCTTACTTGATAATTTCGAGGACGAAATTCTTTTAAGGGGGGAAGATTGTAACGACCCAGGATTTTTAGTAATTAAAATTTGAATATTTAATTAATTTTAAATATAAATAAGTGAAATTTATAAGTCGAATAAATTTTATTTCGAATATTGGATTTAATTGGATAATTAAATCGATAATTTATTATGTAAAATTATGGAAATAATTTAAAATTGAGTTAAATATGATTGGAAATGATTTTTAAAATTTTATTATATCATATTGAAGTTAGAACGATATTTTAGAACTTTTAAAATTGAATTAAAAGTTTATTTGTGAAAATTGAATATTTTAATATTTAATCGACTAGTGAAAATAGTCAATTTTTGAACAGTCTCAGAATTGGACGAAACTAGTTCCATTGGATGCTTAATAGTTAGTTATTACCGGATTTCAATTTTCGTAGCAATTGGAGTTATCGTTTGATCGTGGCAGCTCGAAACGCATCGAAATTGTTTTTAATATTGATTTGGCAAGTTAAAATAGTCATTTTTCAAAAAGCCTCGGATTTCGACGAAACCAATTTCATCGGATGATATTATTGTATGGTTTAAAATTTCGTGTCAATCGGATTTATCGTTTGTCCGGTGCAAATTAAAACGCCTAGAAAATCGGTTTAATTTAAATTGAACGTTTATTGCCATATCTCGCACAGATGTCCGAATTAGCTTCCGAAACCTGTTCCATTGTGTCCGAAACGCGGGGTAAACCCTAGAAATGCTGGTCACTGCGCGTAAATCGGAGTTTGGAAATTCCGGAATGAATAGTGTCGTTCGTTTTCCTATAAATAGCCCCCTCTCTCACAAGAAATTAAAAAATATTAATAACTAAACCCTAGCCGCCGTTGTTATTATCAATGGCCAGAAAGTGATTGTCTTCCTCCTCATTTATCTTCCAATCCATAAACTTTTGCAAGAAACTCTCAACTACAATCTTGAAGAGCTCGATGAGATCTTTAATATCAACGGTCATGATCGAGTTTGAGTGAGTAAATCGAGGGGAAAGTCGCCGTGTTCGACCGGCAGTTTGCACGCATTTCGAGAGCGAAGGGGGCACGATGGGGGTGCGGTCGCTGGGCGTTGGTGAGGGGGAGTGAGGCCTTCGATTTGGCGCATCCTGATCGCGTTCAAGTTCGTCGAGGAGGTGGAGATGTTTAACCCTAATAAGCAAAGATGGGTTCGGTTGTATCGTGATTTCCTGGAGATGGTAACGCGCGTGAGATAGAGGAGATGAAGCGCACGGCTAGGATTTGTTGATGCAGGATCTTGTGGCTGTGGTGATTGTAGGTTTAAAATTAAATAAATTGTTGTAAATTATTTATATAAAAATCGAGTAAACTTGTAAAATTCATAACTTTTTCATACGAGGTCGAAAACGCGCGAAACCAGTTGCGTTGGAATCGTATGGACAAACACTACGCGATGAAATTGGATTGGAGTCGTTTTGAGTTAGTGAGAATTTCGGGTAAAATTAAACGTCCGTTTAATTTTATTCGAAATAAATCGCTAAAACGAAATTGAAATCAAGGTGAGAACTTCTCACTCAATCGAAGTTTCAATTTTAATTTGAAATAATTAGATTTAAAATACTTGAATGCATGTTTGAATGATGATTGTTATCTATTGATTGTTAAAATAGACATTATGCGCCGTTAGTAAGCGGATATTATTTATTAAAAACATATACCGCGAATATTTCATAAACAGTGAAATTGGTATTATATATAATAGCAATATATATATATTGGCATATATATATAGCAGTTATTGATTTCCCGCATTTGTATAGCGGATGAGACCCTATTGCGCCGTCTATTAAGCGGATAATATTTTAAATCCCATATACTGCGATAATTTCGTACTGAAACGAAATTGGTATTGTGCTAATGTTTGTGGATGCAGGAAAACAGGTTAGGGGAATCCAACTGGATTCCTCAACAGTATTTATTTGATTTCAGATATTTTGATATTTGATGGATTATCATATTGATATATGATGTCGTTGTTTGCCGTGATTGACTATTTGGTATGTAGCATCATTGGACCAAATTTTGGAATTTTAAAACGATTTCAAAGTGATTTTTGAAAGTATACGTTTATAAAATATTTTTGGGAATTTATCCATTTTAAATAAATAAACGTATAAATTTTAATGTTATAAAAACTATGATCTTTGAGAAATATAGTTAAAGGTTGATTTTTGAAAATATGTGGTTAATGATTTTATAAAATAGTTTAAATCAGGATTTTTGAAATTATTATAAAAAGTTGAAAATATAGGATTTATAAAATTTAATTATTTTATAAATCAAAATGGTGAAATTATAAAGGAGATTAAAGATGTTTTAAAATAATAGTATAAATTGATTTATATAAAAGAATTATAAGATGGATATTTATAAATTAGAATATTTGAATTATAAAACGAGTTTTTATAAGTGTTAAAATGAACTGTGAATGAATTTTATAAATGAATGAAATTTATAGAATTATAAACGGTGAAGTTAGAAATAGAATTTTATAAACAGTAGGTTTATAAAATTTGTAAAGTTATTTGAAGAATAGGTTTGGATAAATAAACGAATCTTATAAGTTATAAGATTTATAATTATGAAGTTCAAAGGAACGATTTTGCAAACAAATAAATTATAAGTATTTCACTTATGATATGAACTTTTGTTTTATAATTGAGTTATAAATTGAATAGGTTAATAAAGGAATTTATAAAAGGAAGTTGTTATAAAATAAATAGAAATGGAGTTTATAAACGTTGTTTTATAAATTCGCAAACGACTTATTTTGATAAGTAAATTGTTGAAACCTATTAATGGAGTTATATTCACGTTTTTGACTGTGAATAATCCTTTGAAATAAAATGAATAAAAGGATGAAATTTGTTAACGTAATATATTCACGTTTTTGAATAGTGAATAATATGTTAAAGAAAATGTTTTGAATGTGATGTTTTAAATAGAATTAAAACGATCTAACATGTTTTAAAATGTGTTGAGATTCGAAACCATAGATTTCAACATTCATTGTTGAAATAGACGTTTTCGAGAAATAGAAGGAAATGGTGGACTGTAACACTGTTGTTATAGTAAATGATTTCCGAAAGGAAATGTTTTGTATAGTATTGGGATTTATATATCTATTTTAATTTCGAATCCCTATACTAGTGATTTTGGGTTGTCGTAACGATGTTTTACGCAACATTCGTTTTGGCCCAAATAAATATGTTTAAGAGAATGATTCCCTTAAAGAATGAAATATGTGCTTAATTTCGATTTAAGTATATTGAATATTTTCCAAAGGTTGAAAATAAATAAAATTTGTGAATTACTTATGAATAAATAAGTATGGAAATGTTTTTCCAATGTGAAATGAAACGTTTTGAGAATCTATCTTTTTGAAGATAAATTGAAAACGTATATTCATAGATATTTGGGAATTATAAATTCACTAAGGAATTTATAAAAGAAAGTGGAATTTGTTTAAAAATAAATATTGATTTATTTTTGACATATTGAAATTATATATCTTGTAAAGATATTTTTGGGAAATAAATAATTTGGAAAATTATTTGGAATCTGGTGATGTTGTGCATATCCATTGATAGTTCAATAACCGACTATCAATATTTACCTTTGAAAGGTATTTGTTGTGATTTGCTTGAATTTGAATGCACACTTAATTTTAAATTATTGCGCTCGTTATTCGGATTACCCATTTCGAATAGTGATACGACGTAATGGATAGCATTGATGACCGGTGTTGAAGACCGGATATTCGCGAGAGTGATAGGATGACCTGTCGATTGAATCTGCACCGAGTTGCTCCGGTATAGAGTTCTCCATATGTGATGGGGAATCCGATCAGGATTGTGGATATCCGGATTGCAAGGACTTCTTTGTAAGTGCCTTCGGTTTTGTTCGATCCCGGAACAGACTTGTATGGATTGTATGTCTGACATTACAAATTGAGATATAAAGCAGATTTCTTTCAAATATATTTCTGTTGGTGGCGGAGAATTTATTCTTTTAGCTTAACACCCTTCTCTGAGACGTACGAGCTCAGAGGTTATGTAGTTGAAGGTTATCAGCGATATATTCCCAATTTGGTAATGTGACATGCCGAGTGTTGCTGTGAAATGATCATTGTGTTGATTATTTGTGATAGGATCATTTATTTGATCGTCTATCTTGGTGATCATTTCTATGATCATTTGTTGACCCAAAGCATGGCTTTTGTATAAAGTATGTTTTTGTGGACGTGACTTCGTCGAGCCTCACACCCCGGGAATGGTCAAAACAGGAAAGATGCAGCAAGGTTATGAGGGCTAGCGCCCTTTAGGGTATGTGCGTTTCCTTCTGGAAAAGGGTGGTATCATGGTATGGAGCCCAGATACTTACTCATGTTGAAAACACTTTATGATTGTGTGAATTGATTACGAGCACTCGGTTAAAGGTCCCAAAGGACCGGGGGATGGCATGCTCGGTCAGTTGTTACTCAGTTAGGGGTAACCCGGCCTTGTGTTGGTAGAAATCCAGTTTGGTTCTCGGGGACGTCCATGCAGAGGCGTTCTCATGTGGCAATGGGAAGTTCCTTGGCCTGACCATTCGTTGGAAATCCAAAGAAACAATACGAGACTTGTACGGTTTTAGTTGTAGAACCTGCCATTTAATATGGTAGCTATAGTAAGCATACTATAATGGTACCTATGCTGGCTAAGATTTATATTCTACTTTCGAAATAATTTGTTCTACACTATGCACTAGTAATAATATCAAATGTTCTTTTTAATGCGTGTCAAGCATCTTTGACTAACATAAGAAGAAATCTCCTCCAAGTCTGTGTTTGCATTGTGTGTGTGGTGGGAGGTCTTATGGTAGTCTCATTTTTAAAAGCATTGCGAATTGACTTTAAAAATATTTCTCTATTTTGTTTTCAAAGATAAATAAACTGTTTTGAGTTCTCACACCAGTCACATGACTGACTCGGAGTTTATTGTTTTCCTTCCTAAACTCTGGGTGGCCACCAATTTCCACACGGGCAGTCAAGAGTTAAGGTTTATCAGGATATTCTGGAGTTGCTGGAGGCAAGCTGGATGGCATGGCGTATTACTAGTATATAGTATTTCTTTTCCGCTGTTTGTTGCCGTTTGTTGTTGTACACTCTGATGATATGATGATGTAATGTAATGTTTAAAATATAATAGCTGATATAGTTCTTTGTTTAAAGATTATTCATTTATCTATTATATGTTGTTCCGCTGCGAATTGTGAGATTCTGATGTTGTTCTGTTGTTTTCTATTCCGTTCTATTTTCTATTTTCTTTCCTCTCTATTTTTCTATCTTCTTTTCCCTCTTCTTCTGTCCTTTTCTTCTTTTTCTTCTTTTTAAAACCCTAACATTTCGGTTTTTCGGCAACGAAAAATCGCAAACGTTACAAATCAAATATAGCGTTACTTTTAATACCTTTTACAAATGCTATGGACAATTCGATGATCTACTATAGCATGTCGTTCTAGAGCGTTCTCTGAAACGCTATGGTAAACTACAATAGCATTTTCCCAACGCTATAGAAACCCTATTTTTTGTAGTGTATAAACCTGATGGAAGCAATTACAACAATGACAAGACATATCTAAGAGATATGGCCAAGAAAATTGCTAAAGATATGCTTATTCTTAAAGGGAAAAGAACTCTTGATGAAAGAGTCAACAATAACCATCGAGAAGCTCATTCATGGGCAAAATTATGTCCCCAAGAATCCCATCCCACATCAAAATTCCTTCCTTAAGATATAATGAAAGTACCGACCAGATGATCATATGATGGCGTTTGAAAGCCAGATGGACCTTTACAATGCATCCAGAGTAGGGTAGTGCAGGATTTCCCCTACTACCTTCCAAGGGGCATCATTACAAGATCATCTACTCTTGGAAACAATTCTCTTATGAGTTCTCAGTGCAGTTTTATATTTGCAAAGATCCCATAATTAACTACAGCATACTAGCTAATGTCAAACAAAAGCCAGGGTTATTATTGGATGAATATCATAAGAGGTTTAATGCAGAGGTGCTGAAGGCAGAAGATATGACCGATATGGACAAGTTGATGGTTATGCGCTCAGGACTGGCCGAACAGACACTTTTCTGGTGGGAGCACTATATTCATGAGTGCAGATATTTACATGATTTCCACTTTTAAGCTGATATATTACCAGTATTGATGAAATGCATCACACCAGAAAGAAAGTTCAGACAAAGAAAGAAATGGGAAAACTGGCTATAACCGCAATAATAGGAAGCTGATATGGAAGGATGCCCTAAACACCAATCATGTTACATTGAACAAGCCAATATCCTACATATTTGTTGCAATGAAAGAAAGTGGCAATATTTCGGATTTCTACAAAGCTAAAAAAATCTTTAACCAAAAAGAGGGAAGGATTATTGTGCCTATCATAAGGCGAATGGACATAAAATAGATGAACGTCGAGTGCTAGCATGCATGATTCAACGCATGATTCGTTCCAGACATCTGGAGGAGTTTGTAAAGAATAAGTAGAAAGCTACTCGTCCTAAAAATGGCAACCAAAGACTCCTCAACGATGCTACAAATTTAGTGGAGAATGAAATTCAACCATATTTCATTCCACCTCTTAATAGAATTGATGTTATCCATGGAGGCCCATGCATAGCTGGAAGCAGAAAGGAGCCAAAATTTGCTACATTAGAGAAGCAAAAGATGGGATTTTCTCTATTCAAGTAAGATTCACCGCTTAAAAATCTAAGGTTCCAAATCTAGATGCATAAGTTGACAATCACTCCACATGAGCTAAGAGGACTTCGACATTCGCATAATGATCTGCCTATGGTCACTGTGTAAATTGGACTCTCTGTGTGATTAAAATTTTGGTGGATACTAGAAATGCAGGCAGCGTGATGTTTAAACATGCATTCGACCAAATGGGAATTCCAGAGGAAAAATTAGAGCTGAGCTTTGAGCCCTTTTTGGATTCAATGATAAAGGATCAACTCCTATGGGCAAATAAAATTTCTCGTGCAAGTGGGAATTCTTCCATGTTGTGGAACCTTTAAGACTCTCTTCGTCACCATAGATCAGCCTTCATATTTTAATGCCTTCTTCGGGAGACCAGCTTTAGACGAGGTTGATGATTTTGTCTCACCAAAGTATCTGATGGTAAAGTTCCTGATTAAACGTGGAGGGGAACCATAAGGGGAGAGCAATGTAACTCTCGTGAAATGTACTTTGCTACTCTTGAGCAAACAAACAAGATAATCTTTCTTGTTATGACTTGGAGAAAATGAATTAATCAGGATTGATATTAAAAATCCTATGGATGATGATTCTTCAAGCCCATCATCCAAAGTAAAAACAAAGCCTATTAAGAAAACCAAGCATGCATTGGGAAAATTTGATTGCTTTGAAAAGAAAAGGAAATGAAAATAAACAAACCTAGTGGAAGACGAAATAAAAGGCAAGGAGGTCATCACAGAATTATATTATAGAGGTGAACAAAAAAGAATAAAGCCCATAAAAGACCTTGAGGAGATATGATTGAATTTGGTTGTTCCAACGAAGACCGTAAAAATTGGGAAAGAATTGGATAGTAAAATTAAAGGAGAACCAATTCAATTTATTCAATCTAGAAAAGAAATATTCATCTGGACTCATTCAGATATGGTTGGAATAGATCTGACCGCAATGTG
This sequence comes from Allium cepa, assembly GCA_030765085.1. NCBI lineage: Eukaryota > Viridiplantae > Streptophyta > Magnoliopsida > Asparagales > Amaryllidaceae > Allium > Allium cepa. The sequence goes on along the minus strand of CM060928.1, from coordinate 630,342,933 downwards.
TCATGCATTGATTATAGACCCGAATATCACACCAATTCGGTAGAAGAAAGGAAAGTTCAATATAGTTCGATCTAATACTTTGAAAGAAGAAGTAAAGAGATTGCTCGAGAACGAATTCATTAGAGAAGTACTTTACCCGAAATGGTTAGCCAATCCAGTACTAGTCAAAAGATTTAATGGGAAATGGAGGACATGTGTCCGTTATACTGATTTGAATAAGGCATGCCTGAAGGACTACTACCCCCTACCTAGGATTGATCAGTTTCGATGCAGCAAGTGGGCACAAAATATTATCTTTTTTGTAGCTTATTCTATATACAACCAAATTCCAATGTTCAAACTGAATGAGGAGAAACTAGTTTTATAATAGATTGGAGAACATATTGCTACAAAGTAACGCCTTTCAGATTCAAGAATGCTGGAGCGACATACTAGAGATTGGTAAAATTAACATTCAGAGAATAAATTGGTCGGAACATGGCAGTATATGTGGATGATATGTTGGTAAAATCTCAAGAGGAAAGCAACCATCTAAAAGATCTTGAAAAAATGTTCGATGTATTACAAACATATCAGATGAAGCTTAACCTACAAAATATTCCTTTGGAATTCAGTGCGGAAAGTTCTTGCGGTATATTTTTAGTGCAAGAGGAATCGAAGCCAACCCTGACCAAATTCAAGCTATTAAGGATATGGTAGAATCTAAGACAAGTAAAGATGAAATGAGCCCGAGTGAAAGAGTGAAAGCATTGAATAAATTCATTTCCAAGGCCACAAACAAAAGCATCCCATTCTTCGATGTGATTAAGAAGAAGAAAAACTTTGAATGTAGTGAAGATTGTCCAAAAGCATTTATGGACCTGAAGATAGTAACATCCCCTACTTGGGGGCCCAAAACTAACGGCTATGGATGCTCCAGTCATCCATAGTTATTAATCCTCGACGATCAAATACGGTAGTGTTCGATACATTGGTACATGGAAACACATGAGTATGAAAAAATTTTAAAACATCAAACAAGTTCCGCATTCCATTTCAAAACATTCCAAATTCATTACATAATCCCAATACAAGAACCACGTTCAGAGAAATTATATTTATTACAACATACGCCAAGAGCGACATATGAAGATACCCCATTGGATGATCAAAGTATATGTAGGAAATTTAACAATTTTGCCTTTACAACAACAACATGACATAATAAAAAAGAACTCTAAGTAGCTATCATGCTTCCTACACGTCTCCGGAAGCTTATTCCTTTAAAGAGGTACCTGAAATCCTCAACTCTCAAACTGGTCAAAATCAATTGACTACCTGAAAGTTTAAGGGGAATACATAAACTTCAAGTCGGACATAAAACCCGGTATGAATAATAATCTACCATCTCAAAGCATTTAGATATCCAGTAAGACCACGCCGCTTAACAGAATGGATTTTTCCCTCACTAGTATACTAAAACCTTAATAAAACCATATATTGTGCTACTGCATCGACAATGGTTAAAACATTCAAAATAATATAATGATATGAAAAACAAGTAAATCAATTCTGGAGTACTGTGATGACCCGCAAATCCATGCCATTTGAATCGACAATAAACCACACATATCCGATCCAAAAAGCACAGGCTGACGGAAAGTCAGGAGAAAGAAAAGAAGAGAGAAGAAGAGAAGAGAAGAAAGAGAGAAAATAGAACTAAACAGAACAATACAGAATCTCACATTGCAGCGGAAAACATATAATATCATATCAATGATCTTTACAAAACAGAAACTGTATATACGTACATCAATTATAGTTCAACAATCAATCATTAATCATCAACCTGGACAGTTATAATATTTTGTCCTTACAATTGTCGATAATATAAACAACTAAGCACAATGGATAATCAAAATAGATACGTGTATACAAAAATGAAGATCTCCAGCTCTTCTGCTGAAACTCCAAAAGCACTAACCTGAACCTGTAATATACTCGGTCTGACTCGAGCATTGAAAGGGAAGAACGCTCAGATCAGTCTGGTAAACCAGCATGAGGAACAGACTCAACTAAATTTATAAAATTACCAAACGTTACCTTTATCAAAACAAAAGTATCTTGTAAGACACACCCACATATAAACACGGACATGTTTTTACCTCACGATAACAAAAACATTTCATATCAAATCCTCTTATATTATACTAGTGTCTGGTATACAAATAATAACCATATAGATGAAATCGTTACCATTATTAACTCTCAACATACTCGACTCTACGAATAAAATGGCAGGTACGTAGTGGAGTTTGGATTTCCATACAAATGACCAGGTGAAGGGGTTACCTTCCGATAGGTACATCTCTAGAGGAACGTACCGAGGCATAGAACATCTACCCTCTACCAACACAAGATCGGCCCACCTCTATAACTAGATGGTACCAAATATGTCATCCTTCGGTCGTTACTAACCTTTATCAAGGGCCCTCGAAGCATACAAACCATAATAATCAGATACACGACTTCATAGCGTGTGAAGATATATCTAAAAGAGGATGATCATACTCTACTCGGGAGCGACCCACTTATCCTTGCTGCATCCAACCCTGTTTTGGTCATTTCCGGTTGATGAGGCCTGAGGTACCGATTACCTTTCGCAAATCAGAATCACATCACTTGAATGCCGCATGGTCATTTCCGTTGACTACTAATTGCTTTCCATAAAAATACAACCCTTAAGCTCATACATCTCAAGGAGGGTGTTAAGCTAAGAGAAGTTGTCTTCTCCTCCACCACTGATGTACGTTTGTAAAAAACAATGTACGTAATCTTTAGAAATGTAATGTCAGACAAAGATCCATACAAGTTGTCCAGAAATAGGACAAACCGAAGGTACTTTCCTACCACATTCTGTCGGAAAATCCCTAGGACTAGTAGCAAATAGTCCTTGCATTGGATATTTCATAATGCAGAGACTATTGCTTCTGGATGTATATTGAGATTTTAACCACAAACGATCAACAAACAGTCCCCCACTATGAAAATCCTAAATATCAATATCATCAATAACCTGCATAATCGGACGCATATATGTTGGTCCGAAGTGGTTTTCGGATAAACCGATCCTGGTCTCTTAGCACCAACAACGCAAAAGCGTTTCTCAACCTCATACAGAAACAAAGTCTCAGAGACTTATCAAGTCTCTAACTTTCAACTTGTATCCTTCGGGCCAAGAAGGAAGCTCGATAGATTGGAGTAATACTCCACACTATACGAATCAACATCCTCAACACAAATTATAATCAAGCCTACACAGATGGCGACGTACTAAGTGTACGATTAAATTGTTCTCACATCAAGTCGAGGAACTAAAATGGCCAAATTTAATAGTCGGCTATTTTACTATCAAAGCAACAAATAAATATTTAGCACTATAAGCAATCACTAGGCCCTTATTAATTAAATCACTTGCCAAATATTCACTTCAAATTATTTTTAAAAAGATATAATTTCAAAATCATTTCAACATTTCAATATTGGAAAACATTTCCAAATACTTATTTAATAATAAGTAATTCATAAATCACTTTATTTTCAATACTTAGAAAATATTGCATATACTTAAATCATGATTAAGTGTATATTTAATTTTTAAGGAAATCATTTTCTTAAACACATTTATTTGGGTCAAAATAAATGTTGTGTAAAACATCGTTACGACAATCCAAAATCATTAGTATATGGATTCGAAAATTAGATAGATATATGAATCCCATATACTGTACAAAACATTTTACTTCATTTAAAATATCATTCCGAAACATTTATTTAATTTAAAATATTATTCACCGTCCAAAATCGTGAATATAAATCGTTTGCCATATTCAATGTTTCTATACATTTAATTTAGGGATTATCCACTGTCCAAAATCATAGATATATTTCCAACAAAATACATTGCTTTTACACATTTAATTTAAAGGATTATCTGCTGTCAAAAATTATGGTTGAAATTCCTTTAATAAATTTCTATATTTGACTTATCAAATTCAATTGATTTTGGATTTATAAACATGGTTTATAAATTCACATTTCTATTTTATAAAAACTTCCATTTATAAAATCAAATTCCATTCATTACTTTATAGGAACTTCAACTTATAAAATCCCTTAATCAAAAAATTCTATTTATGTCTCATTTACACTCAAAAATCCAATTTATAAGTTAATTTCTTATAAATCATTTATTTGCCAATTCATTCCTTTATAACTTCAAAATTCATAAATCTTATTTACTTATAAGATTCAATTTTATAACTTCATTTTAAAACTTTCAACACTCCTTTATAATTCCATTATTTTTATTTATAAAATATCGATTTTATAAATCTTACATATAAAACCATTTATAATAAGTACAAAATCCCAATTTAAACTATTTTACAAATAAATCAACTTCATGTTTCAAAAATCACATTCTGATTATACTCCACAAAAATCATAATTTTTATAACATAAAAATTATAAAATTTATTTATTCAAAATAAATCCATTTTCTTAACAATTCAAAAATTAACAAAACATCTATTTTCAAAATCACTTTAAAATCCTTCTAAATTTGAAAATCATCACTTTAACATTTTCAAATTTCCACAATAGGCCCAATGCTACAACAACACTAAATACATCAATCACGGTACCAAAAACATCATACATCACATGATAACAGCATATATATCCATATTTGTAAATAAACCAATACTGGTGTGGAATCCAGTTGGATCCCTCCAACCGTCACCTGCAATAAATATACATATTAGAATATATGTACAATGTCCGCTTCGATGTAGACGCACGTACAAAGAGTCATCCGCTCATACACGGGAAACGTATAGGGTCTCATATGCTCCACTAGGCCGGAATATATCCAAATACCAATCAATATATAGACAATATATCATATATCATCCAAATAATCATCAATAATCATAAAAAATTTATTTCTCACTTACATATAAATATCAGTGAGTCAGAAAGAGTGAGTTGTACTCATATTGTTTCCAATAGCAGTTGCACTGTATTATTCTGAATAAAATTAAACGAGCGTTTAATTTTACCCAAAATTTATACTAGCTCCAGTCAACTCCAAACTAGCTCTAAAATGTAGTGCTCATCAATATGTATCCAACGCAATTCGTTTCTTCAAAAACGGACCTCGTATGACAAAGTTATGCATTTTTAAAGTTTATACGAATTTATAAAATAAATTAATTTACAATTTCTTTTTACTTTCAAACCTTTTTTAAATCTGGACGTTCGTTTTGCTTGCATCAGATCAACCCGATGCTTCTTTCTTCCCCGTTCGAATTCACGCGATCAAGAAACCCATGCTGCCTTTATTTTTTTGATGTCGTAGCTCCTATGTGACTTTTGGAGTCGATCCAACCCCATCAATACATGCGCCTACCTGAGCCTCACCCACGGCCAAAGCCTCAACACGCTTGGCCTCCTCCATGCATAGATAAATGCGCCCAAAGAATGAACGCATGCGAGCATTTTTCTTCCCCCATGGTCGACGATTCGTTGATACACCCGTATGGATTTGAAGATCTCACTTAGCTCTACAATTTTCGTGTTGGAGGTTTCTCGAATTGGTTGATGGATTGGAAGAAATCGAAAGGGAAAAGAACTAATTTCTAGCCATCGAAATAAAAGTGACGGCTGCTAACCCTAGCTAGGCTTTTGATGAAAATTAGAAAATAATAAGGCCTTATATCAAAATTTTCGTGACACTACTCATCGTCAAAATTTTCGAACTCGAAACGAAGCGTGTCGCCTAGCGTTTATAATGTTTTACCCCTATTCTGAACACAATGGAATATATATCGGAAGCTAATTCGATCGTATTAGGAAGATAGGTTTTTGAATCGACTATTTAAATTTAAAATTTCACTTAAACAAATTCCTACACGTTTTAGCTTGCCACGACTAAAATGTAAATCCGATTGACACGAAATTCGAAATCTTACAATAATATAACATTACGGATCCAATGAACTAGCTTCGTCGAAATCCAAAACTGTATGAAAAATGGCTATTTTTACATGTTTATTAAATATTAAAATATTTAATTTCTATAAATTAACTTTTAAATCAATTTTAAAAGTTTACTAACACCATTCTACTTCAAATAGAATTTAATTCAACTTTATAAACCATTTTAATTCACATTAAATCCAATTTTCAATTATTTCTGCAATTTCAAATATTAAATTAATAATTTAATTATGCAATTAAATCCAGATATTCGAAAAATAAGTTATTCGACTTACAAAATTAACTTGTGAATATTTAAAATCAATTAAATATACTAATTTCAAATGACTAAAATTTTGGGTCGTTATATTCTCTCATACTTAAAAGAATTTCGTCCCCGAAATTACCGAGTAAGAAAACGCCACAAAATCCATTATCTTTTCAAAAAAAATCGTTCAAATTAGATATCAAATTCATTTAAACATTTTAACTTTCTCAAAATCCAATAATTAAACTTCCTATAAAACTTTTCTAAGTTTTCAAATCATACTTAGTTATCTTTCCAAAACCAACTAATATCTTTTAATTTTTAACTCAATATCAAAATTTTAGTTATCAAAAAAAAATTTCCAATTTTTTCTAACGCTTTAAATTTTCAAAAAAAAAATTCGCCAACGTCTCCTTTGCGCGTAGTAGGATCACAACTTATATATATATCATGAATATACATCTTATCTTCGAGGATGAGGCATCCCGTAGGGAAAAATGCAAAAGTGCGATATGTAATCCGAGATATGTACCTTAGATATTATTAGCAAGCATATATGGCCAATATAGCGCGAAAGCGAGCTCCAAATGCGAAGCAAGCGCCATTCACGCCTGCTAAATACTCAACAAACAATTCCCAAATAAAGAAAAAAATCTAATCTCTTTTGGTGCCCTAAAGTTCCTCCACCGAACTGTAGGACGGAATCATCTCCAAAGATTTCAGTTAGGGCAGGCATATGCCAAACATGAATACCCCCGGAAGCCAGGGGACATGGTTTACGCGTTACTGGTTCTCGGAAGAGTGCATTTCTCTATTAGCTAAACCCTTTCTCGGGAGCGCATTTCAGCATCACAAGCCGTTTTCTTCCACACCAGAAGCCTTTTTCTGATATTTCTCTTTCGAAGAAAAGAGTACCAAAAAAAGAAACTTTGGGATTGCTAAATCAAAGACGAGATAAATGATATTATTGAGGAACGTCTTTATTAGAATATTTTTGCTTCTCACTTTGGACTGTCAATAATGATTTTTCTTTAAAGTTCGGACACTTGATAGATCCGCTTATTTCTATTTTAATTTTGATTCTATCCTCCGGCAGTGTTTATATTAAACTGCGTCGTATCTTCCCCGAAATATAATCTAGAATTAGATCTTCATTATATAAAATATAAACGGATTCGGGGAGCATACCACTGGGAAATGATTCAGTAATTAAACCTTCATGAATCATTTTTTTTACCGAATCTGGGCAGAATGAGAATATACACCTCTGGATGACCGAAGAACCGAAAGAGATGCTATTTTGTTTAATTGATCATCTAATCTTTCCTTTATATTTCTTTTGAATTCCAGATGAGACAGCTGATACCGAACCCGGCTTGCGTATTTAGTCCTTCGGACCTAGTTTTTGAGATAGGGTTGGGGAGAGGCGAGTGTGGCCTACGTCTAGCTTTGGTCCTGTCCCAGTATAAACAATGGCGGTAGGCAAGTCAAGTTGGTAAGCCCAAAGTTCGTAAGGCAGTTCAGTGCAAGTGGCTCATAGATGAAACCTTCCTTCGGTCTTTTAGTCGCTCCTTCGGGCGCCTTGGATGTCTCGACCGCATAGCAGACACTTGGCTATTCGCGAGATTCATAAGAGGCGGCGGGGGAAAGAGGGGGACACTGGGCTCTCGGTCGCTGCTACTAACGGTTTCTCTTTTGATTTTCCTTCCTTTAACTACTCAGATGTTTCAGATCGCTAAGTTTGAAAAGTCCAAAGAGCGCAGACTAGCCACGGAGCTTGGATACGGTTTCCCGATCGGAGATCCATGGATCACAGACGCTCTCTCTCCCCATGGCCTTTTGCCTTTGAAAGCAAGTGTCCTTCCTTCTCAATGCCCGGGCATCCATCCAATGCATTCTTTTCGATGAGCTGTCGCTCCTTTCAGAAATGCAAAAATGCAGATATGGTCGAATGGTAAAATTTCTCTTTGCCAAGGGGAAGAGGATAGAATCCCCCAAGAAGGGTTAGAATGACAGTTCCCGCTCCTTGGGAGGTACCAAATAAATGACTACTGGAATCATGGTTTTGGGCATAAAGATTCCACTGACCCGTAAGAAGTGGTTCCAACCCTTGGGGATAGGGTAATACGTCTAAGAAATTATTCTATCTTACGTACTTCTTTTATCAGAGAAGAAGCAATGACGGTATCTGAGGAATAAGCATCGGCTAACTCTGCGCCACCAGCCGCGGGTTTGGTGGAACTAGAATTGACCAAATTGGAATACAAAGAACGTCCGAATTCGGTCAAAGAATAGGAAAAGTCCCTCTATTTTCTGCTTCTGGCCATCTGACATCTGAGATAGATGACGGAACGAATTTCATTATATTTCATCTATATCTCAATTCCATTCATTTAATATTTCTTTGGTGTGATTGACATAAGAGATGTCATTCCATCGAAGAAGATGGTATCGTTGACATAAGAGATGTCATTTCTAGTCTATCTCTTTCTATATATTGAAAGTTAAGCAATCATCATATAATAATCGAGAAATTTGGACATTGAACCCATTTCGTATGATGGGAGTTGTTGGAGTATTAGGCGTTGCTTTGCTTTGCGCTATTCATGGTGCTACCGTAGAAAAGACTTTATTCGAAGATAGTGACGGAATTCCGTGCTTTTAACCCAAGCCGGGGTTTTTCAAACCCACATGTAAGATACACACGAAATACGTGCAGAATCATCATTAGGACCATCATACTTGCTGGCGCCTATCTTCGCTTTTTGATAAGCTGTAGCTCCCCTTGTTCGCTTCTTCTCCACCAAGCACGGAAGTTTAAGGATAACCGTTCAAGAATTCTTGTTTAGGCAGTTCAGAAGCCTGAGAGCCCCAAATATTCATTCGGAGGAGCCAAGCGAACTCAAGCATATCAAGTTGCTGCTTCCGACCTAGTAGATGCCAAATAAGGGTAAAGAGAGTAAGTCATACCAAATAAGGTCTAGAGTAAGCTGCTAGACCTAACAACGACTAAGCTTATTGATTCTGTCTTTAATTTCATTGAAATTTAAATAAAGAACAAATAAAGAAACATCGAGGTGCCAAACCTTCCCGTCGATGTGAACTCTTGGGGAAGATCAATCTGTTATCCCTAGAGTAACTTTTATCCGTTGAGCGACGGCCCTTCCACTCGGCATCGTCGGATCACTAAGGCCGACTTTCGTCCCTGCTCGACGGGTGGGTCTTGCAGTCAAGCTTCCGAAATAGAAATGTTGCCGAATAGATATGTCGCTATGATAGCGACTGGGCGTGCATGTTGTTGGAAGAGTTACGGGGAGTAAAACACAAATATGCTAATGAGCAGTAGATAAGGTTTTCCTATCCCTATCCCTAAAAAAGAAAGGAGTACCCCTTTCTTTTTTCTCAAGCATTCTAATAAATATGCATTCTTTTTTTATCAGATGTATATAATTTTTGATTATTTATTATATGAAACCAAAAAGAAGAAATGACAAGAAAATCCTCTTATTGCAAATTTATAAGCAGTTTGCTTTTACTCATCTAACTATCTAGCTTCACAACTCGCTTTAAGTACAAGAAGCCAAGTAGGTGGATTAGTCCGAGTGGAGATAGAACTACGATTGTAAAGAAAAGTCTTTTTTTTCCAGTCTTGCATACCAATGTTTGTGTTACCCAAGCCGACATTCTCGAGGACCGCTAGGCGATCGGGGTGTAGGTAGAGTCAAATCTGCAGAGCTCTATTGATTGGATTGAACGAGATACGACTTATTTGAAATGAATTGAATGAACAAATTAATAAAAATGAATATTTCTCCTTCAGGTCTTTACATTGGATGCTTCGGTGTTTGATGATCCTTACCTTATTGACCGCAATTTCTGTAGGCAACCGGGAGTCAGAGGATCCATAGCACATGCAGCCTCCCGGACTTCATATTCATCATTTTTGAAGGTGCGTAGCGAAATGTTTCTTGGATTCAACCCGTTTCCAAAAAAGTAGGCATACGACGTGTGGTACGATCCCTCCTCACCCCAGAATGAAAGGGGCGATCTCGTAGTTCTTGGTCTGTGAAGATGGACTGTCAGTAATGACTTATAACAAGTGAAAAATGAGACTTTTTGCTTTATTCTGACTTTATTATAATTTGGTTATTTAAAAAACTTTCTGTACTTCGACGTCAAGTACCCTTGGTCGGGAAGGATGAAGTGTCAACGCTCAAGTTTTAATGAGTCTGGTGCTATTAAGATTAAGATAGCATCTCATTTCTGCTTTTCGTGAAAAAAGACCAATTGAAGGGGAGGGTTTCTTCAAACAAGCACAAGGGGATTTTACTCGTTGGTGTCAATTAGGAGGGCGGGGACCCCAAGAAAACTTGGTCATTTATTACTTGGACCATATTCGTGATTTATTCACATACTAGAACAAATCAAAGTTTGCACGGTACGAATTCGGCACTTGTTGTGGTAATTCCACCCAGAAGGTAATGCGTTACTCCTACAGCACATCCTTGTACAATGCACAAGGCTCTATGCTGAGTAGCATGTTATACTATTCAATTCTCAATGAGAAATTGATTTGATAGATCAGAAATTTTTATTCATAATATTGATCTGATTCAGTATCATCAATATGGATCCCTACATCGTTACATTCTATTTAGGATTAGGAATAGGCGTAATCGGACCTGCTTTTGACATATCTATCGTTATTTGGGTACCATGTTCACTTCTTTGGGCTTCTATTGAATCGAGAAATAGGTTTGACTGTACATCCTTTTGATATATAGGGTATCCTACGGATAATTCAAATTGAAGCAATTTGATGTCTGACTCGGGCCTATATGACATGACCGATCGATAGAAATACCCCAACACTCCATCCACCTTTGGCCATATATTCCATATATCACACTAGATAGATATCATATTCATGGAATACGATTCACTTTCAAGATGCCTTTGGCGCCTTGTTAGTTGTCTCCGTGTACTGGACCTGGAGGTTGCGCTCATGGTACAACCCTCTTCCCGCTGGGCCACCTTTCTCCTCGGTCCACAGAGACAAAATGTAGGACTAATGCCAACAGTTCATCACGGAGGAAGGGACCCACCGAGCCGAGATCACTAACTAATACTAATATAATAGAAAATAACTATCTTTTCTATATACTTTCCCCGATTCCGTTGCTATCTCGGGAGTATTTCCCAGGTACTTTGCCTTCAGGGCTCTTCCCAGTCCACTCTTGAGGCTACATTCCAACAAAGTTTAGCAATTAATGCCCTATTTAGATTGAACATACATCGTAGGAGATTCTTGAATGAGCTCATTTTTAGACAGTTCCTTCCCCTCTAGAGTGCCGTTTCCTTGCCTGTGGGTCGTTCGTTATTTATTGGGCTCCTTCTAGTATTTTTTTAGCTAAGAACTTAGCCAACAAACAGTTCACAAAGTACCTTTAGATACCGAATCAGATCAAAAAGAGGCCATACCGAGTACGATTCTTTGGCTCGGACGTCCGTCTTAGAGCACCAGCATGTACTCCTTTGAGACAGCATTTGGTCTTAGGATTGGTACTGACCAAGTGATCAGAGGTGCTTGCGGGTGCAACGTGCTCGTTCCAAGTTTGAAGTACAATTGGTACAAATAGGAACCTCCTAGCTAACTCGCAATGCTCTGTTGTTGGTCTTAGAGTTTATTGAATCTTGCTCGAGCCGGATGATGAAAAATTATCATGTACGGTTCTTTCGGGGGATGGATCCATAAGAATTCACCTATCCCAATAACAAAGAAACCTGACTTGAACGATCCTGTATTAAGAGCTAAATTGGCCAAAGGGATTGGTTACTTCCAATTACGTAAATCAATAGTTCAAACCGCAAAATTATTCCATTCGGAATTCTTTGCTTTATCAAAACGTTAGACTTCTAAATTCTCGTGTCTTCTTCGCGGATCAAAAGTATACTGTTCAGAACAAACTCACGGAATGGACAGAGGAGGGGGCAGCACAAGCTCAGTGGTGGAGCGCGCCCCTGATAATTGCGTAGACTCTTCATACCCTCAGTCTACTGGACCGATCATGATATATGTAATAACTCGAGCATCTATTTCAAATGCGTATCCCATTTTTGCACAGAAAAGTTATGAAAATCCACGAGAAGCAACCGGGCGAATTCATGGAATACGATTCACTTTCAAGATGCCCTGATGGTGAAATGGTAGGCACACGAGACTCAAAATCTCGTGCTAAATAGCATAGAGGTTCGAGTCCTCTTCAAGGCATAATATTGAGAATTCTCAAACGCTACTAAAGAAAAAGGAAACATAGGTCTAGATTCACGCCTACTTCGCGTCTTTGTCGACCCCTATTGGTAGCTAACTCAATGGTAGAGTACTCGGCTTTTAAGTGCGATTATGGTTTTTTCCACATTTGAATGAAGTAACGAATTCGTCCAGACTTTTGGTAGAGTCTAACGTTTGAAATAGTTATATGGAGTTGACTAAAATTTTATGTGATTCAGTAAACAGAATATACATTCTATTATTGCTAAGTCGGTCCATATGGGTCGGGCTCCTTCTAGATTTTTTTTAGCTAAGAACTTAGCCAACAAACATTACTAAACTTGTTGAAGAGATGAAATAGAACCAAGGTCTATCTTTTTGATCAGAGGTTGAATCGATCATCAGAAGAAGAATTAGGTCAAAAATTAGGATACATTCTAGGAAACTGAAACTTCCATTGGATTTCTTCGAGACATTTTCCATTAAGTAATTTATACGAGTCATTGATCTTCCTTTTGTGGATTTTTTCCATTATTCATATGGTTTCCAAGCTATGGAATCATAAAAATGATTTAAGCACAATAACTGCGCCAAGTGCCATTTTTACTCAAGGTTTCGCTACATCTGGTCTTTCAATGCCCGATTGAGGTTGCTTTCATTCTATTCTAACTTCTTGGGATCAGTTTTGATATGTTTGCATACAAACAGAACTAGGGAGGATTGGCTCATTACATTAAAAAAAGATATGAAAGTGCCCATAAAATAAAAAATTGAGCGTGAGAGCCAAATGAATCGAAAGATTCATGTTTGGTTCGGGAAGAGATCATGGAAGTTGTAAAATTAATGGTAAGATAATCTTGACAATAATAGTTTTTTTCTGTGCGAATTCAAAACTTTTTTTTTCCAGTTATTTGAATAGTAGGTCTAAGAGTAGCAATCACGACTATTATCATTACATGTATGATACTAAATCTGGTTGGAGTAATCACATTAATAGTTGAATTGATAATTATCTTCGTTTAGGTCTTCCAGTCAAAAAACGTCGATGATGCGGGTGGCTGCTTCTAGGCAAACCTCCTGGCTGTCTCTACACCCCTACCTCCTTTATCACTGAACGGTTAGTTATTAATTTTTTTATTTTTATATAGTAGTTGTAGTTATTGAATTAATATTAGGGATCAGTCTTTTTTTGATCCTACTAAAAACTATAAAGAAAAAACTTTTGGACGCAGGCAGCCTCTACCATCCATCCCATTGCATTCCTCTCGTAGAGCCGCAATTCGACTTCGATCATCATGGATTAGTACCAAGATCAAGCCCCGCTATCCATTGAGCCCGCTCTGAATAATCCCCATTTTGCCGGATTATTGCCAATGTAATCATAAAAAGCTACAAAGGATCGGACTAATGACGTATACAATACTTGAATTATCGATGTAGATGCTACATAGTTGGTTCTCATCCTTCAGCGAGATAGAGATATGGAGATCACGAAGAATGGAGCAAACCCTTTAGGTACGGAATGTGACGTATTTCGGGGAAGATACGATGCAGTTTGATACAAACCCTGTCGGTCAGCTTAGCTATGAATTTGACATGACACGGTCCCCCCGAAGTACTACAGAAGAAAAAACTGCAAAATCCGATCCAATTTATCGTGCTACGATCATTGGAGGAACAGTACCTAATCCTGAGGATGCCCCAGAATTTTTTCGATTACTCATTCGAGAACGTTCCGTCATTGTCGTCGGTCCTTCGCTTTCATTTGGTTATGTTCCTTATTCCTCGTCCAGTAGAAAATAATCGAGCTCCGTCTAATCTCCCAGAAGCGGAAGCTGAATCAGTTGCAGGTGTTATATTTGGTTATTTACTAAAATCCCCTTTTGCTTCAAAAAAGTGAGAATGGATTCTCCGTTCTGAGAAAGCCAAGACTACTGAAAGCACATTGAAGGTTTTGATCCTTTTGTTCCCGACGGAATCGCCTCTCATCATATTGCAGCAGGTACACTGGCATATTGGCAAGCCTATTCCATCTTGGCTTATTCAAAAATGAGTGCATAAGAGTAAGGCACTACCGCTCCACCGGAAATTCCCTCTGCCTCTACCGTACTCCAGCTTGGTAGTTTCCACCGCCTGTCCAGGGTTGAGCCCTGGGATTTGACGGCGGACTTGGAATTCCAGATGATGTGCTAGCAGTGCATCAAAGATGCAGTCATCGATTCTCCTGATAGACCACAATTAACGCGAGCAAACATATTAATGACGAGGAACGCATTTTTGCTGTGCTACTAATAAGTTTTTTATGATCTTTTTGTTCAAATAACAATTAAGGTGAAGCAGGATCAGGAACAACAAATCTCTTTATGATAAACAGATCCATTTTGCAAGTTCGTTATTACGGGTAGTTCCTACAAAGTGCGTTGGTAAAAAAACATATTTTTTTGGAGAGAGAGACTATTTCACCAATCGAATAAATATCCGATGGGGTGGAATCATCTTAATAGAGATGACAGGGCCATTCTCTGCATTATCAATAGGATCAATTGTAACAAGAATTGGCCTATGGTTTCTCTCCGTGTGCTAACTTAAGCTTCCTTCGGGCGCCTGGTCAATCTAATTCCTTGTTGATTCTGAACCTCGTTCGCGAAGGAACCGGACTTTTGACGGGCCAGCCCTGCGACGTATAAACTATGACTACTTGACTACTCGGGCTCTTCTCTGGTTCCTATTCGCGTACTCTGGAGCTTTCAAGTTCACAGTTCGCTTCCCTTTCGCTTGAAGCTGCGGGCTAAGCCCTACTTCTTTATCCAGGCGTTTTGCTGGATCAGAACCGAGAAAGTAGGCTTCAGGTCGACTCCCTACCCAACTTAGAGGCTAGGTTGTAAAGAACCCATTTCCGTACTAGGGGTAGGTTCTTTCTTGCTCTTAGATTGTTTTTTTTTCTACTTTTTTTAATGTACTTTTCGAGAGATCTCCTCCAAATCGCTGGTATGACTATCGAAATCGTGAGGGTTTCATTCGTTGGACGGCTAAGGCTTGGGGCATTGTAACCACTACAAAGCCGAAAGCAAGAGGTGCGTAGCAGCGTAACAACTAACAGTAGTATGTGGTTCACCTTTTGTGGCATGCGGGAAGGGCCCGTGCAGCTGCAGCAGGATTTGAAAAAGGAATCGATCGCGATTTGGAACCTGTTCTTTTTAGTCAACATTCTCGCTTCCGCTTCGTCCACACCTGCTTGCACGGGTGCTTCCCTCTAAGGCGGAACGCTCCCCTTCCGATGCATTTTGACATCCCACAGCTTCGGCAGATCGCTTAGCCCCGTTCATCTTCGGCGCAAGAGCGCTCGATCAGTGACCCATTTTTGTGATCTTTTTCGTGGTCGTTCTAGCAATCGGGTATTAAGGGTTACCGGCGTTGGTGAGTAGGTTGCTGGGCCCCCTAGCATAGGGAGCCCTAAGGTTATTCATTAGCAAGCAAAGCAAGGCCCCACCGAAGCGACGAGACCTTGAAAGCTGGTTTTTCAAGTGTCAGTAGCGGGACGTTCTGTCAATCGGGGAAGGTTTTTGGTGACAAGACCTGGAGATATCGGAAGTGAGAATGCTGACATGAGTCCTATTCTGTGTCCCGTCCTAGGAAGCATTACTCCTCTTTTCATTCCAAATTCGAGAATACGACCGATACGATTGATTGGTCTGTGTGCTTAAAGGCCTTTATGGCCCTGGCTTGTAAATGGACCATTATGAGCCTCTAAAATGTCTTTAAGGCCATGACCAATACCCCAGTTGGTCGGACGGTTGAAGTCCTAAGAAGATCAAAGCGCCATTTCCCCCACTTTCCTCCACATTTCATCAAGTGGTCATACTATAGACAAAAACAGTCGGATTCCCGCTTTGAATAAATCGGAAGATAAGAATATTTGTCCATCTGTAATGGAAATTGTTGGGAGATGTCATTATTGCTGAACCTAACGCGTACATTGCTTTCGTGGGTAAAATAGTAATTGAACAAACATTGAATAAAACAGTACCCGATGGATAAAATTCATTTCATAAGTCTAAAGAAAGAAAAATTATTTAATTTAGGAAATACCCATCTGAAAAAAAATTTAGTCCGGTTGCGAGGTCTAAATAATAGGTATGAATCATAGTATTCTTTTTTCACTAATTACTACTATCACAGGTACGTCATGGTACAAAATTATTTGGACTACAAGATCAAATGCAAAGAATTCTCGACGCAAAAACACAGAGACAAAGGGCTGATCTTTGAATAGGAAAAAGAATGGATCTGCAGGGTCCCAAATGAATTGGCTTATTCGAAAAAAGCCTTGTTCTTTGGACGATCTATCTCGTGTCTGGTACTGCATGGTTCCACTCTGCAAGAACTCCGAATCATTCTCTTGATCATATAATAAACAAAATATAATAAACAAAGCTATTTTGTGTCTGTACCCCCCCCCCCCCCCAAATCTGAGCGAGTCGCTCTTCTAGTCGGGCAGCTGTGTGACATCCAGAGAAAGCAGTTCACTGCCACACCTACGGTTAGCCCTGTTCTTTCTTAGCTCACAGCAACTCAATTAGGTTAACTATGAGAAACATGTATAAATGAAAGTAATATCAATATACAACATATATCAATACAACAACTATATATGCCAATATAGCAAATGCAATCAAAAGCAACAAATCCAACCATCAAACAACTGTCATCCAACAAACCAATCTCTCTCTAATCATTCATAACCAAATCAATATAAATTCACTTCTTGAACATTGGATTCTACTAACATTCATCTATTCATATTCAATTAGTTTACATTCACCAATTTACTTTCAAGTTTGTTCACTTTCAGATTAATTCAAATTCTGTTCTATTTAGATTCACTTAACTTCTAATTTAAATTCAATTACTTTAGCCTTCAATTTCATTAATTCAATTTCATATGAATTTCTATCAAGATCAACTAACATTCATCTAACAACCAATGCATAACCAACATAATCAAATTTATTTACTTTGCTTACGTTCAATTTGGTTTAACGCAATTAATTTCAACTGGTTAAATATTCAATTTGGATTGAATTCTAATATTCACTATATTCAATTTTTTTTACAACACTTCGATTTTATTAATTTACTTCAATACCTAAAATCAACTTAATTCAACATTACTTGAGTTAAATTTCATTTCATCCTCACTCTCATTTACTTTCACAATACAACTTTGTAGGATCGATTTCACCCTAGAGGGGGGTGAATAGGGTGATGCTGTTAATTATAAAAATTAATTGCGGGAGCTTATAAAATTATTTCAACACGGATAAATCAGAATTATGGCAGCACAGATAATAACAGAATAATAAATGCAGAAATAAAACGACACAGAATTTACCCAGCTTCGGCAAAACCCTGCCTACGTGCTGCCCCCAAGGTTTCTACTAGAAATTAAGTGGTCACACGCTTACACACGTAAACTCGCGACACCCGTTACTGACTAACCTAACTCTACGCTCAAAACTCTGCCACAACTCAGCCACTGAGTTGCGAATTCTCAAATTACGCCATGTAGTTTGTCCCCTAGTCACACGACTAGTAATTACTACCGTTTAAAAGAAATTACAAGTTAAAAAAACAATTTAAAAAAAAATTAGAAAACCAAAAACCCTAATATTTGCTTTTTAATCCAATATTAAAGAAGGAGGCCGGCCCAAATTAATTAAACAAAAACGCGGCCCTTCTTTATTTTGTATCGCCCGATTCCTTGCTTTGAAAATGGCGGTTTGTTCTCGTCTTTACAAATTAGGACTTTGTTCCTTCTTCGTTCCAAATTAGGGCTTCGCGATTTTTGAAGCTGCCGATTGTGTCGATCAATCAGGGTGGTAATTGCGTGAGGATTTGTTGATCGATCGTCTCTTGAGATGCTTTCGGCTGCTTTTATTTGATTGAGTTCGACTTTGATTTGGTATGTGATTTATTCCTTGTTGCTTTTCTGTTATGCTTGATTGAACTCGATGGAATTTAGCCGATGATGATTATGGGTTTTTATATGGGTTCGATCTTCTTATTTTTCGTTCATCTGATAGTTGTTTGATTTTGTCAATACTGTGCTTCGGCCATTCGATTATGTTTGGATGTTGACGATTTTTCTGACTTTATTAATTTCGTACAATTTGATACTTGATACCCAAGGTTTTGATTTTTGACTTGGTTCGATTTCCTTGTTTCCACGGCTCTGACTATGCTGTGACGATTTTGGCACTGACTTGTTCAGTATTGGCTTTAACTTGAATTTTGTTTTCTGCTTCAATTTGTTTATCACCTGACTTCGGCACCTATTTAATTTATTGTGATTTTTGCATCACTGCACCCAGTACTTTTGAAGCTCGATTCTCTGATTGTAGCATACTTGACTTGTTCATGCGATTCCATGACTTAATATTATCTTCGGCCTTTACTTCTAATAGCACTGGGTGAATTCATATATGTGCATATATACATTTGTATGTGTGTATGCATGTATTGTTGAATCTATACTTGTGTTATAACTGCATACTATATATGTGCACATTGTTCATGTTTTTTTCTTTGAGGTAACTTTTGCTTGGAGTTGCTGCATTGAATTTGGTCATTTATATACTTCATGTATACTTCCAGTTGTGCTTGCCTTGGAGTTTCAGACCTGTAGCCTTTGTGCATTGTTGCTATTCCTTTGGTTATTCTGGTCAATCATATATAGGTTTGGTGTGCACTGTGCCTTGTACTTGTAGTCTATTTCATTTAGTTTGATCTTCATTGTAGCTTGTTTTGTTTGCATAGACTTGTACTTCGAGTCATGTTGAACTCCGTTTGTCTCTATTGCAGTTAAGTTTGAGTTGCTTGTATAACTTGGTGCCACTAGTTCATTAGTGTTTGATCATTGATGTTGCCCTGTGACATTATTTTATTGCACTTGAGTTGAACCCGGTGTTTTGGGTTTGACCTGTGCTCACCTGTCCCTGTAATTTTATCAAGCGTATATATCGGTGTGCACGGCCTTGTGGCATATACAGTGATACACTGTGTATGTCACAAGCTGTTCGTGTATGATGAATTGAAAATTAAATGATGACGATCAACCCAAATAACTGAGGCAAATATTATTTTCAATGTCCACATTTTATTTTATACTGCAAAAATATTTCCTTTTCAATTTTACCGCGTTAATATTTATTTTTGCAGATTGCTCAGATGCTGGATTCAATTTGGAGTGAAGTTGAAGATAAAATACGAGTTGAGTGAATGAGTGATATGTAGTGAGGTCAAATGTAAATGTGAATCGTGATGTAATCAAAATTGTACTGTAATTGAAATTGTATATATATAGTGAGAGCTTGAAATTTTTACCATTCAAAGATTGTAATAAATATTTGTCTGAATAAAATTTCTGTTTGAATTCAAATTCTGTGTTATTTATTTTTATTCAGCAAATATTTATTTAATCTATGAAAACTAAAATAGTACAATAAAAAATACATTTAAATGAATATATATATATATATAACATCATCAAACAAAAATCATATAATCGCATATTCAACAAACTTAAGTTCATCTCTAATTTAATTCAAATCCTATTTTATTTAACTTTTACTTAAGTCAAATTTCAAATCACTATTCAAATTCAGGTTTTATTTTGCTTAACAAAGTTGTTTAACCATTTTAACTATTTGGTTTTACTTACATTTTCCCATTTTATAAGCTATACAACTTATTTATTCAAACTTCCAAATTTAAATTATATAATCACTTACCACTTAAGTTTAATTTCCATTTCAATAAATTATTTAATCTGGTTCAATTTATTTAACTTTACTAAAATTAAATTTATTATTTCATATTATAAGTTCAAATCATTTCACTTATACTTATCAATTACAATTTGGATTTTAAATTCAAATTCGTTTATCACAAAAAAATTCAATTTCAATTTACTATTTGTAGCAAATCAATCACATGGAAACTCGAAAATGATAGTGATGATGTTGTAGTCATCACCCTCATTATTTCCAGCAACTGTAGCAAATTCAGTGCTTTATTGTCTTTTAAAAATAATCCTTTTATTATTTATAAATCACATTTACAAATCTTTTTACTTATATAACTTCACTTTTTCACTTCTTATATAACATTCATTCCAAATTTATTTATCTTATCTAGATTTATAATAATATAACCTCATTTACTTTGAAAAATAACTACCAAAACAAACGGGATTCAAATTTCCAAATTCTTAGTTTGAATTCATTTTTATTTAAAACTCATATTTATAAATAAATTCATATAGTTTCACTTCTTATATATAAGATTATTTCACAATTATAAATCATATTAATTATAATTCCATACTTATATAATTCATTTTCTTATACAATTTATTCTTTTACAATTATTGTTTTTATTTAGATTATTCACACAACTTTTATTAACCTATATATATTTTTACATTTCAAGCAACCAAACAATCAATTTATATACACTTTAATAATTTCTGAAAAATTGTTTCCTTTATATATAAAATATAATCGAGGTAAAATTATTTCGTTTATCCAATTTAGAATAATACTATGTCGACTTGCCTCGTTTAAGTGTTTGGAAATCCCTATCGATAATATGGTCTTCCACATACCGACAAGAATTCACAACAGCTCAACAGATAAGCAAACACAATATAAATCATTTTATATCACTAACAAATACGCGCTCATGTATATAATACACTCAAACTCAATCTAGGGTGCTACTGTCCCTATTTATACTAAGTACACATCAAAGCTTAGGAATATACAAAATCTAAGTTTTGATACCACGTGTGACGAATGGGCAGTTCCGTACCCGCCCCGATAGGCTTTTCTACCATCCCGTTACCCTTCTGCTTTTCAACATGGGGGTACTCCTGCTTTTCAACATGGAGGTGACCACAGGTGGTACCTCGAATCTGCTTTTACAGCAAGCCTCTCGACTAACAACCAACCCTTTTACACTAGAGACATGTAGGGGGTAAGAGTCTAAGCTTCGTCATTGTTCATAGAGCGAGAACCCCCTATCATGCCGAACATAATCAAGCAAATCTGATACCGTATGAAAATTGACTATTTTTACACGTCCCCATTCCCATTCATTTTGACTATCTGTCTCAGTTTTAGTTTCTAGGGTTACTATTGACTTAATAGTTTTCATGGGGTTACAAAAAACATGTACAATGTTTTCCCATTTCCTGTCCAGTTTCATATTTTCATGGGATCACTAAGAACCCAATGGCCCCTGCTAATATCTTTACAGTTTCATAGGTTCTCCCTGAACCTATTGGTAACTCCAATGTCTTTCCGCTTATCCTAATTTTCATGGGTTGAACATGAACCTATTGACATTTGTCAACATCTTAATCCGGATATAATTTTCATAGGTTCACTATAAACCTATTGCCCCTGCCAATATCAAATCATAGTTTTCGTGGGCTAACTATAAACCTATCTTCCTGACAACTTCGTTATACACAGTTTTCATGGGCTTACTGTGAACATATTGGCCCTTGCCAATATCTTCTTTTAATATTTTAGCATACTATATTCCAGTCTTTCTGACTCTGGATGCAATTCTACTCATTCAAGAGTTAATCTAATTTATATTCACTACTATGTCAACATAACTGGTTATTCTGCCCTTCCCCAAATTATAGTTATGGGTCCATTACAATGTGGATATATTTAAATGCATATATGAAGAAGCAAATATAATAATACCAACCCCAGTGGTTTAATATCCTTGAAATCATTTTATATAAAACTTGGTCAATCCCTTTAAACCATTAATTAAGGAAAACTTCTTCAAAACTCCATTTCAAAACACTTTATTTATGCCATGGTTTTTCTTTAAATGAGATTGGGTTATTCGTTTTGAAAACTAAGGCTTCCGAAACCTTAAAACATTACTTTCAAAACCCCTGAATAACTCCTTCGAAAGCATAGAAAACTACTTTTCAAAACATTGCATATAAACCTTTCGAAGCTCTTTAAATCATCTCTTTCGAAACCAAAATATACCTTTTGAATGTATCAATAATTACTTAATAGGCCTTAGAAATATAGCTTCGAAACTAATGAAAGTGCCCCTTTCAAAACCATTGGGTTTACTCAAAAACATCATGTGGGTCAAAGTGAAAGCATACGAAAGTATTTCTTTCCAAACCAATTGTTTGGGGAAAGTTTGATGGCATCGGCACCATCCTCTTCGAAAGCTTCAAAACATTTAAGTAAAACATTGATGGATAGCATTGAAACCCTCTTTCAAAGTCATTACCTTTGAAACCCTTGTACCCTTTCGAAAGCATTTAAGAAGTAGCTTGGTATATTTTTAAAACAAAAGCTACCTTTGAAAGAATTGATGACTTCAGTACTCTCGAAAAGAAAAAACGACAGTAGGGTTTCGACTAAGTCGGAACCACCATTTTTGAAAGCATTATTTTATAACAAGGAACCCATTCAAAAATTTATGCTTGCAATTGAAAGATGGCAACCTTCTTCGAAAGTTATTTAGATAACTTCTTTCGATAGCATTAGTTTTGACTCCTTCAAAAGCTTTAGCATAACAATGGCAGGCGCTTAACATTTTAAAACAAAACAAAGGTATCAACCCCATCGAAAGCAATGCTTACGACACCACGCCTTCTGTCTTCCTCCAATTCACTACATACCAACTAACTGATAACTTATGTATTGGTTTCAGCTTTGTGGGGTATCAACTTGATTGAAGGTGGAGGCTATGAGTCGAAAGGTGCTTCTAATAGAGGTGAAACCCACTTTTCTGGTTAAACCTGATTTAATACCAATTAAAGCAAATAATTTCTAACTAACCTGCCTACGTGTAAGCATGTGATTGTCTGCCTTAACCTTTTAAATTCTTTACAAAATAATTGCCCCTTATTATCAGATCTAAATCAAGGAAAATTTAACAATTAAGCCCTTCCGTTAAGCAAAACCAATTACACTTAAATTCTTCTTCTAAAATAATTTATTTTTCAAAGTAAATCTCTTAGGAAAAATCCCCAACAACAAAAATTCACTTTCGTCGTGTTATCAAACATATCAAAATTTTAGACCTAAATTCTTGCTGAAATAATCGACATAAATTTTTAATCCAATTTGATCATATTTTCCATTGAAAATTCATAATAATCTTTCCAAAGCTTGGCAAATTATCAGAACTAAAACCCAACTCCAAAATCATGTTTTACATAATATAAAATCTTTCCATGGAATTCAAAAATCAATTTCAATCGATTTATGCCCTAAAACCGCATAAATACCCATTTAAATAATTTTGTTAAATCAAACAAATTATAATTCAAGCATGTCATCATCCAAGTCATCATAAAAACGAATTTAATCTTAAATTTGAAAACATATGATTATAAAACAAAATAAAGATGGTATAAATTATTATTCACCTTGATTAGGATATGGAGATCGGACTGGGCTTAATTTCCCATAAGCTTGAATCCCTAGCTTTAGATTGAATTTCTCTTTTTCTTTCTTTGTTAATGGTCGACTCCCCTATTGATTTGCGCTTGATTATTTTTGTGAAAATGAGAAAAATAAACATGAATGGTATAAGAAACAGAAATATATATGGGTTATATGCGGCTATTTCCCAATATAACCTTGTGTAAATTAATTTAACTTAGAAACCAATCTTAAGACCATTTAATATGTTAAGTATGGCCTTCATATCATTTATTCAAATCTTAATCTCCTTATCATCCTAATTATTAAATTATTCCTTTTAATTTATCTAATTAAATCTCCTGAATAATGTTATCAAAAATTAGAGGTGTTATAGGCTCCCCTCCTTAAAGAATTTCGTCCTTGAAATTCAATAAGGACTAAATACTAAACATAGCAATCATCTGTAATGACTCCTAACAACCATATTAGTCTACCCGACTAGCAACTATCTATACAAATTTAATATAGACATACCCTCAAAGCAGATCGCGATAAGTATCTTGAATCATGTCCTCTGTCTCCTAAGTACAATCCTTCTCTTCGTCGCTCCACTGAACTTTCGCCAACTTGACTGTCTTGTTCCTCAATCTTTTCTCATCTCTTACTACAATCCGAAATGGTTGTCTAATAAAAGTCAAATTAGGCTTTACTACTAGGTTTTGCCCTAAAACCGCATAAATACCCATTTAAATAATTTTGTTAAATCAAACAAATTATAATTAAAGCATATCATCATTCATCATAAAAATGAATTTAATCTTAAATCTGAAAACATATGATTATAAAACAAAATAAAGATGGTATAAATTATTATTCACCTTGATTAGGATATGGAGATCGGATTGGGCTTAATTTCCCATAAGCTTGAATCCCTAGTTTTTGATTGAATTTCTCTTTTTCTTTCTTTGTTAATGATCGGCTCCTCTATTGATTTGCGCTTGATTATTTTTGTGAAAATGAGAAAAATGAACATGAATGGTATAAGGAACGAAAATATATTAGGGTTATGTGCGGCTATTTCCCAATATAACCTTATGTAAATTAATTTAACTTAGAAACCATTCTTAAGACCATTTAATTTGTTAAGTACGGCCTTCATATCATTTATTCAAATCTCAATCTCTTTATCGCCCTAATTATTACATTATTCTTTTTAATTTATCTAATTGCATCTCCTGAATAATGTTATCAAAAAATTAGAGGTGTTATAGGCTCCCCTCCTTAAAGAATTTCGTCCTCGAAATTCAGTAAGGACTAAATACTAAACATAGAATCATCTATAACGACTCCTAACAACCATACTAGTCTACCCGAATAGCAATTATCTATATAAATTTAATATAGACATACCCTCAAAATAGATTGTGATAAGTATCTCGAATCATGTCCTCTGTCTCCTAAGTACAATCATTCTCTTCGTCGCTCCACTGAACTTTCACCAATTTGACTGTCTTGTTCCTCAATCTTTTCTCATCTCTCGCTACAACCTGAAATGGTTGTCTAATAAAAGTCAAATTAGGCTATGATGCCCCACCTTTATACCCACGCTAGCCAAGAACACTACAGAGTAATACTGTCGGCTAGCGCGGAGGATAAGGCTGTGGAGGAGCGACCATCCGTGTAATTGCTTTGCGCGAGCACCGATATGTCAGATAGTATAACATGCATTTCATTTAAGGAGGAAATCCGACATACCGATACAAACTCAAAGCTACTACACAATGGCTATATATAATCTTCGGAAACAAATATAGAAATAAACATAACACAGATCAGTCACAGACATCCATATCACAAAGGCGGAAAAAGATATGGATATATAACACATGAAAGTGTACATCAGAGTAGTGGTCTGAAAGATCCACAATAACACAAAAGAATAGCAACATGTGCTATACAAAAGAATACATCTATGAGTCGATATCTGTATACAACAAAAACTTCTAATCTAAGTAGTTAGCCAAAAGTCAGAGTAATAGATCCCTGGAGAGAAGACAAGTAGAAGCACATGTAACATCTCGGTCTGACCCGAGTATTATTTCATAAGAAAATAATAAACGGATCAGTCTAGCTATAAATATCAGATGACATGATATAGAATAAGAGATATGGCATAAACGTATAATAACCATAATGGCATACTACTATGAGTATGTAAATGATAATCAACAAGGAGATTAATCAATATCAAAAGAATCTTCTCAAAGATCCAAATCCACAAAAAGGTAATGGCACACGAATTCACCAATGCACAAAAACTGATAAAACTTATCAATAAAAATCACGAAAAGTGGTGAAGCACAAATTCCAGAAATCAACACACGAATTCTAGAAATCACAAAAAGGGGGAGGCCTATCACAAAACGGGAGTATGAAAATTCACCAACACGTGTATCATAAAACGAGACGCTATCTCATGGTAGCTAACCATTAATTTTGAGCCGAGGCTCCACAAGAATGGCCCGAAGACCGTGGGGTGCTACCCCACATATGTGAGTCGAAACATCACACAAACGGGGTTTAGTCTCCCTCGTAGACAAAGAGACATCGCACAATTGCTAGTCTAAAACACAAAAATGACCGTTAATGATCATTAAGAAGTGTCAATTACATTAAGTCAGTAAATATATGAGTTTAGCCTCATGTCCCATAACCACTTGCTTAACTTAAATATTTATGAACAAACTGTAGATCTTCACTAGAAAATTATCACAAGATGTTCAATCGAACAAGTCCAAGAATTAACCGACGAAGCAAACGCAAGCGTTTCATACCACTTGTTTTACTTAGTCGTTTAACTAGATTTCTCATACGAGTGAGGTAAAGGTTTGTATATACTAGTAGATTGGAAAACGGTTTACGAAACGAGCTTTGTAATAAAATAGTGTTGAAATCGTTTTGATGAAAGAGTTTTGATATTTACTACTAGTATTGAAACCTTTATATTTTTAAAGTGACAAATCACAAAAGTGATTGTAGAAACAATCACTCACAAAGTTCACCTTCGAAGACGTGAATAAAATCCAAGGAAATTAGTTCCAAATGCATCAAAGTAGAAATCCCCTTGCGACCCAACATGGTCGACCTAATGAGTGAAAGCAGGCCGAGACGTTGCGACCTAAGAAAGTGATGGCCGAGCGACCAAACCATTTAAGGCCGAATGACCTAACTAACTCGCGACCTAACAAAGACAAGGCCGGGAGACTTAACGGTGAACATGGGGTCAAGCGACCTAATGGATCATGACCTAAGGGGTTGGCAAGGCCGAGCGACTTAGCAGGGTGCGCGACCTAGAGGATGTGCTCGTGCGACCTAACTTGGTGGATGGTCGAGCGACCTAGTGGATACGGGGTCAAGCGACCTAATGGACCGCGACCTAAGGAATAGGCAAGGCCGAGCGACCTAGTGGCTGCGACCAAATATGGAAACAGGGTCGAGCAACCTAATAAGGTAAGCATGCGGTCAGGATGGTGCAACCCAAGTGGTACGCGACCTAACGACTCAATGCCGAGCGACCTAACGAGGTAAGTAAGGCCGAGCGACCTAACGAGGTAAGTAAGGCCGAGCGACCTAATACATGAGACGGCATGATGTGGCGCGACCTAACCTTAACTTCCTAAGAAAATGACGAACGACTTAAGGGCCACGACCCAAGTAGACAGGCCAAGCGACCTAAGGTGCTAGGACCTAAAGGCGAACGACTTAAGGTTGTCGAACGAATTAAGGCCGAAAACGACCTATACGTTGTGCGACTTTTCAACGGCCGAATGACCTAAGGCGCAGAAAACGCAAAAGCACATGAAAATTGGAGTTTCTCACCAATTCAATCCAAACCAAAAGCAAATGCAAATGGAAAAGTGTTAGGAATTCATTCCCAATAATCAATGATAGTTATAGACAAGAATGTGAGATAAAAAATCTCACCTTTTCACAATTTAAATGAAAATCAAGCTTGAAAGCGAAAGAAGAAGCAATCTCACTTTAATCTCAACACAAGAAGCTTGAATCAACGGCTTCTCTCTAGATTTGGAGTTGGATGATGGATTTGCAAGAGAGCTTGATCTTGGAATTTTAATTTCCCATTCCGTTCACCATTTTTTGATGAAGCTTTAGTTTTAGGAAATTTATGAAGGAATGAAGAGGAGAGGGAGTGGAGGTTGGGTCTAATAGGCTAAGTCCAAACCAAGGTCCAAAGCGAAAAAGTAGTGAAATTCCACCAACTCCAAACATATCAAAGTTTATACCTACAAAGATTGCAAACGTCATTTCAAACTCAATGGAAGTGGTCTCGAGTCCTAATTTGACCGTACGCAAAAAGTAGATTTTCGGACCAAAATCCGACTAACGATAAAATATTTAAATATAAAATCGATAAATATGCGGGTTGTTACATAGGCTCTACTACTAAATCTTTCAACCCTGTCGGAGGAATAGTAGTATTTGGATCATGCATATACTTGCAAATATGAGACACATGAAATAAATTATGGACACCTGCCATGCTGCTCAACAACTCTACTATGTATGCGAGGTTCCATTCCTCTCTATAATCTGGAATGGACCGGTGCCAGTTTATCTGAATTTCAAATCATACCACATGTTTCATCGGTGATACTTTAATGAAAACCTTACCTCTAACTGAGAACTCTATGTCTTTACACCTCTTATCTGCGTAACCTTTCTGTCTGGACTGAGCTTCCTTCATCCTTTCTCGGATTAACTCAATCTTCTCGGTTTCCTCTCTAACCAGATCTGGACCTAAGACTAATCTGTCTCTAGTCTCCAACCAACATGGTGGTGATTTTCATGGTCTTCCATACAAGGCATCAAAAGGCATCATTCCTATACTATTCTGATAACTATTATTATAGGAAAACTCAACCAAATATAGGTGGTCTTCCCAAGATCCAATACACAAGCTCTTAGTAAATTTTCGAGTGCCTTGTTAACTGTCTCTGTCTTTCCGTCAGTCTGAGGGTGATATGCAGTACTCATCTTAAGCTTAGTGCCTAACATTTCTTGTAGACTCTTGCAGGATTCGCTAGTAAACAAAGCATCTCTGTCACTGACTATGCTACTAGGAAATCCATGAAGTCTAATTATGTTCTTCACGAACAACTTCGCTAAAATAGGTGCTGACCTGGTTGACTTAACTGGAATGAAATAGGCACTCTTAGTCAACATGTTCACTATGACCCATATACTTTAATTTCCTCTATTTGACCTTGGCAACCCGTCTATAAAATCCATGGATATTGAATCTCATTTTCAAACTGGAATCTCTAAAGTTTGAAGCAACCCACTTGGCTTCTGATGTTTGGATTTCATTTGTCGACAGTTTGCAAACTGCCTAACCCACAAACCAACATCCCTCTTCATACCTGTCTAATAGAAGCTCCTTCTCATATCCTGATACATCTTGGCCCCTCCAGGATGAATCGTAAACTTGGATCGATGACATTCTCTAAGAACTTCTTTCCACATCTCATCGACTGGAAAACATAATCGTCCCTTCTTTCTCAACTGTCCCCTCTGATCAAAACTAAAATCCTTCAGATCATCGATCTTAGTTCCAACATCAAGCCTTCTAATCCTCTCGGCTAATAATGGATTCTCTTCCAGCTTAGAAGTAATTCTCTCAATCGACACTGGTCGAACTTCTAAACAGGACAATATGGTAGTATTTTGACTAGAACTAGTAGTCGATCTTAACTACATACTACAAGTTGTCAAAGCTTCCAAATCCTTCCACTTTGCCAACATAGCAAACACCATATTCTGATGTCTTCTACTAAGAGCATCTGCTACTTTGTTTTCCTTCCCAGGAGTATACTCTATACCAAGATCATAAGAAGCTAAAAAATCCAACCACCTCTGCTGTCTCAAATTCAAATCCTTCTGAGAGAATAAGTACCTTAAAAACTTATGATCGATGTATAGAAAAAATCTCTCCCATAATAGATAATGCCTCTAAATCTTTAATGCGAAGATCATCGCAGCCAACTCCAAATCTTTAATGCGAAGATCACCGCAGCCAACTTCAAATTATGAGTAGGATATCTCACTTCATGTGGTCTAAGCTGTCATGAAACATAGGTAATCACTTTACCCTTTTGCATCAACATAGCTCCTAATCCAGTCCCACATACATCGGTATACACCACCAACCCTTGATTTCCGTCTGGAACTACTAACATAAGAGTAGTAATCAATAAATGTTTTACCTTAAAAAATGCTTCCTCACATTTTTCAGACCATAAAAACTTCACCTCATTCCTGTTAGCTTAGTCAAAGGGTTGCTATCCGCGAGAAATCCTTGATGAATCTCTGATAATAGCCAGCAAGTCCAAGAAAACTTCTAATATCAGTCACCATCTTTGGTCTCTTCCATTATTAACAGCTTCGATCTTATCTGGATCGACTGACAACCCTTTCTCTGAAACCATGTGACTAAGAAACTTAGCCTCTTTCTTACAAAAATGTCACTTGGAAATCTCCGCTTTTAGCTGATGCTGCCTCGGCGTCTCAAGCACAACTCTAAGATGATCCTCATGCTCTCTTTCATCCTTAGAGTATGCCAAATTATCATTTGTAAACACCCACATGGATCTATCCAAAAACTCTCGGATGACTCGGTTCATCAAAACCACGAAGAAAGCAGGTGCATTTATTAACTCGAATGACATTATTAACCACTCATATAAACCATACTTAGTCTGAAACGTTGATAAAGGAATACTGTCCTCTGCCACTCTTAACTGATGGAAACCCATCGCTAAATCCAACTAGGAAAACACTCTAACTCCACTCAACTGATCAAATAGATCATCTATTCTTGACAAAGGATACTTATTCTAGATCGTCCTCTCATTCAACTTATGATAGTCGGTTTACATCCTCAACGACCCATCTGGTTTCTTCACGACACCGCGACCGCTTCCTAAGGTGAACTGCTTGGTATAATAAAATTCCTTCCTTCTAGATCCACTTACCGCACCTTTAATTCCTTCATCTCGGTCAGTGTCATCCTGCTAGGTGGTCTACTTGCAGGTTCAACTCCTGGCATAATATCTATGCGAAACTCAACAGGCCGTTTCGATGGTAGTCCTGTGACCGACTCAAAGACATCTAAAAAATCTCTTGCTATTCGAAACTGACATAACTCTTCTCCCACTTCCATTGCACTTAACAAAGCACAACTCTTCGGTCGGAATTCTCCACAGAGAATATGATTCGGTTATGACTATCGGGGGTCTTACTGATATCTCCCCATCCTAGTAAAATATCCTAGCCTCATACTGACACAACCAATTCATACCCAAAATGATTTCGAAATCTGCGAAATCGAAAATATACAGACTACATGTAAACTTATGACCTAACAAATTAAGTTCTAACTGGTCACATCTCATCTCTATAGTTGCATACTCTCCTATTGGATTCGCAACCCTTAAGGAAGTAACAAGCTTGTAGGTTCTAAGCATAACCTGTTAACCAAACACTGGGATATAAATGAATGTGATCGGTATCAAATATTATCCTAACTAGTATACTATGAATCAAAAGCGTACCTTCCATCACAGTCTTTCCTTTTTCAGCTGTAGTTTTCTTAGCAAATGATAGTCCAACAGCAAAAACCTTTCCCTTATCCACCCTGACTAGCTCTGGACACTTGTTCTTGTAATGCCCAACTTGGTCACAGTTGAAGCACTTCACACTCTTCTTATCCTCAGCCTTCTTCCCCTTGCTTGACCTGCACTCATTTGCATAACGACCCTTCTTGTCACATTTATAGCAAACTAAGTCACCTTTTCCTTCTTGGCAGCACATCCCTTTTGGGCTCCCTTCTTCTTAAAGAACTTTCTCTTTTTCCCCTAAGAACCCTGGGTTGGCTTCTCTCTAGCACAAACCGCAAGCTTCTCTTCATGGCGGATTGCCATCTCCATAACTAAGTTACCAGGATCATGGAGATGTGGCAGGTTGCCCTAGCAATCTTGGGCCTTAATCCCCTAATGAATCTCTTATTTCTCTAGATGACGGTGTCAATATTATTATATCCATAACAAGACAACTCATTAAACTTAGCAGCATACTCAACAACCGACATCTCTCCCTCCTTCGGATCTGAAAACTTCCTTAGCAGCGCTGACTTAGCAAACTCAGACATAAACCTGTGCTCAAATCTTCTTCGAAAATCAGCTCAAGTCAATTCCTCCTTCGGAACTCCGACATTAACATTGTTCCACCAATGAAGTGTTGATCCTTACAACTGCCTAGAGGCCAACCTTCTCTTCTTCCCGTCATCTAAACTCAGACTAGTAAATATTCTCTTACAATGCAATAGCCGATTCTCTATCTCTATGGCATTCTCTGTCCCCATAAATGGCTTCCCACTAAGACATGTGTAATCTCTGCCCAGCTTAGCATAATTATTTCCAACTACAGCCATAGGATTAGCTCCTCCAACGTTTCCAGCAACTCTAGCAGCAACTTCTGCTCACATCATATTGACGAAGAACTGATACAGCGGCCCCATATCCACTGGTGGATTTCCAACACCCACATTGGCATCAGCATGTTGGTTTGCATTAGCCTACCATCCTGGGTTCCTCCCGGTATTAGGTCGAACATTTCCGTTGATTGGGGTGCTTCCTCCATGATATTTCCTTTTTCGTTTCCTGCTTACATGTCCTCTTTCTTGTAAATCTGCATACGAACCTTAGTAAGATACAGAAGAATGGTCTAAGAGAGAGGGGAATACATACTTATATATATAAAATACAAGCACGTTACTATAGCGTCAACCCAAACCTCAATCTTATTTTCTGATTAATTGGATTATGTTTGAAAATCTTTTAGGTTTAAATTTCTATTAAGTTTCATTAACCTATGCTCTGATACAACTTGTAAATCCCTCACTTAGAGGCCCGAAACTAACGGATATGGATGTTGTAGTCATCCATAGTTATTAATCATCGGCGATCAAACACGGTAATGTTAGATACATTGATACACAGAAACGCATGAATATGGAAAAAAATTAAAACATCAAACAAGTACCACATTCCATTTCAAACTATTTCAAATTCATTACATGATCCCAATACGAGAACCATGTTCAAAAAAATTATATATATTATAACATACGCCAAGAGCGACATATGAAGGTGCCCCCCTTGGATAATCAGAGTATATGTAGGCAATTTAATAACTTTGCCTTTACAACACCAAGACAGAGGAATCAAAATAAAAGAGAACTCTAAGTAGCTATCATGGCTTCTGCACATCTCCGAAAGCTTTTTCGTCTAAAGTGGTACCTGAAAACCTCAACTCTCAAACTACTCGCATTGAGTATCCAAGAGTTTAAGGAGAAAACATAAACCTCGAGTTAGACATAAAGTCTAGTATGAATTATAACCTACCATTTCAAACCATTTAGATATCTAGTGACCACAGTGCTTAGCGGAACGGGTTTTCCCTTTACCAGTATCCTGAAACCTCTTGCATCCACAATGGTTAAAACATCTCCAAATAATATGATGATACTCAAAACAAGTAAATCAATTTTGGATTACTCACCATTCATTTTGATTATCTGTCTCGGCTATAGTTTCTAGGGTTACCATTCACTTAATAGTTTTCATGGGCTTACCGATAACCTTTTTAATGTTTATAGATTTTCTCTCTAGTTTCATAGCTTTCATGGGATCACTAAGAACCTATAGGTCCCTGCCAATATCTTTACTGTTTCATAGGTTCTCCTTTAACCTATTGGTAAGTCCAATATCTTTCCTCTTAACCTATTTTTCATGGTTGACTAGGAACCTATTGACATATGTTAAAATCTTAATCTGGATATAGTTTTCATCGGTTCACTATAAACCTATTGGCCCCTGCCCATAGTAAATCATAGTTTTCAAGGGCTAATGATGAATCTATCTTTCTGATGTCTTTGTTTATACATAGTTTTCATGGGCTTATTATGAACCTACTGGCTCTTGCCAATATCTTCTTTTAATATTTTAGCGTCCTAAATTCTGTTCTTCCCGACCTCTTAGATGAAATTCTACTCATTCGGGAGTTAAATTAATTTACATTCACTACTGGGTCAACCAAACTGGTTATTCTACCCTACCCCAAATTACAGTTATGGGTCCATTACAATGTGAATATATTGACACATATATATGAAGAAGCAAACCAAATAATACCAACCCCTGTGGTATAATATCCTTGAAATTATTTACATAAAACTTGGTTAATCCCATTAACCCATTAATCAAGGAAAACTTCTTTAAAACTCCATTTCAAAATACTTTATTTATGCAATGTTTTTCCTTTCAAATGAGATTTGACTATTTGTTTTGAAAGCTAAGGCTTTCAAAACCTTAAAACATTACTTTCTAAACCCCTAGATAACCTCCTTCGAAAGCATAGAAAAATTCTTTTCAAAATGTTGGATATAAACCTTTCAAAGCCTTTTAAATCATCTCTTTCGAAATCAAACTATACCTTTCGAAAGTATCAAAACATTACTTAATAGTATTTAGAAACATAGCTCCGAAACCAATGAAGTACCTCTTTCGAAACCATTAGGTTTACCCGAAAACATCTTTTGGGTCAAAGTGAACACATATGAAATTATCTCTTTCGAAACCAATTATTTGGGGAAAGTTTGATGGCATCGGCAGCATCCTCTTCGAAAGCTTCAAAACATTTAAGTAAAACATTGAAGGATAACATCGAAACCCTCTTTCGAAGCCATTGCCTTTGAAACCCTTGAACCCTTTCAAAAGCATTTAGGAAGTGGCTTAGTACATCATTAAACAAAAGCTATCCTTTGAAAGCATTGATGACTTCAATACTCTCGAAAGACAAAAGAACGGCAACAGGTCTTCGACTAAGTCAAGACCACTATTTTCGAAAACATTGTTTTATAAACAAGGAACTCATTCGAAAGCTTATACTTAAAAATGAAAGATGGCAACTTCTTTGAAAGCTATTTAGAAAACCCATTTCGATAGCATCTATTATGACTACTTCAAAAGCTTTAGTAAAACAAATGCAGGTGCTTAACATTTTAAAACAAAACAAAGGTATCGACCCCATCGGAAGCAATGCTTACGATACCATACGTTCCGCCTTTCTCAAATCTACTACGTACCATCTAGGTGATACCTTATGTATTGGTTTCGGCTTTGTGGGGTTTCAACTTGATTGAAGGCGGAGGCTATGAGTCGAAGGTGCTTCTAATAGAGGAGGACCCACTTTTTTGGGTAATCTGATTTAATACCAATTAAAGCAAACACTTTCTAACTAACCTGCCTACATGTAAGCATATGATTAGTTACCTTAACTTTCCAAATTCTTTACAAAATAACAGTCGCTTATTATCGGATCTAAATCATGGAAAATTTAATAATTAATCCCTTCTACTAAGCAAAACAAAAATTTTCACTTAAATCCCTCTCTTAAAATATTTTATTGTCCAAAGTAAATCTCTTAGGAAAAATCTCCAAAAATTATAAAAAATCATTTTTACCATGTTATCAAATATATCAAAATTTCAGACCCAAATTCTTCCTGAAATAATTGAAATAAATTTTTAACCCAATTTGATTATATTTTCCCTTGAAAAATCATAATAATCTTTCTATAGCTTGGAAAATTATAAAAATTAAAATCCAACTCCAAAATCAAGTTTTACATAACAAAAAAAATCTTTCCATTACATTTAAAAATCAATTTCAATCGGTTTTGCCCTAAAATCACATAAATCCCCATTTAAACAATTTTGTTTAATCAAACAAGTTATAATTCAAGCATATCATCATTCAAGTCGTTATAAAAATGAATTTAGTCTTAAATACGAAAATGTATGACAAAATTGAGATGGTATAAATTATTATTCACCTTGATCAGGATAAGAAGATTTGACTGAGATTAATTTTCCGTAAGCTTGAATCTCCAGCTTTAGATTGGATTCCTCTTTTTCTTTCTTTGTTAATGGTCAGCTCCTCAATCAATTAACATTTGATTCTTTTGTGAAAATGAGAAAAATGAACGTGAATGGTACAAGGAATGAAAATATATAAGACTTATGTGCGGATATTTCCCAATATAACCTTGTGTAAATTAATTAATTTAGAAACCATTCTTAAGCCCATTTAATTTATTAAGCACGACCTTTTATCATTTATTCAAATCTCAATCTCCTTATCATCCTAATTGTTATATTGTTGTATTTAATTTATCTAATTAAATCTCTTTAATAATGTTATCAAAAATTAGGGGTGTTACAAAGATCATTTAGAGAATCCACCAATTTTATCTAGCTTCGTAGAGGGGGAATACCGTTACTTCTATATGGCAGTTTCTGAACATGTCGTCAATTCTATTCTGGTAAGAGAAGATAAGGGAACTCGACTTCTAGTATATTAAACGAGCAGAAAGCTTAAAAATGCAGAAACTAGATAACCTATTATAGAGTAACTAACATACTGCTTGAAGCTCTCTGCTCGAAAACTAAGAGCTTACATCTAAGCATATCCGATCAAGGTCTTAACCAACATCCCACTTAAGTAAGTTTTTAGTGCACTCGAAACTTCAGGAAGAATAGTAAAATGGAAAGCAGAGCTCGGCCAATAAGATATTGAATTTCTACCCCGAGTGGCAATCAAAGGAAAAGCCTAATTCATTTTGTTAATGAATGTAAGAGGTTCATTAAAGAACAATCAGTAAAGAAGGAGGGTTTAAAACCTAAATGACAATTGTTTGTGGATGGAGCTTCAAACGAGCAAGGTGCTAGAGCGGGATATGTGATTATTACCCCTGATGGACATTTTTTGTATTATGCAATGAAATTGGGATTTTCAGACACTAATATTGTAGTAGAATACTAATCAATGGTGGCAGGACTCACCCTAGCCTTACAGTAGAGGATCCCTAAGATTGAGATTTTTAGTGATTCCCAACTAATGGTAAATCAATTGAACCAAACATATCGAACAAATGATGCTAAGTTAGTCTTATATGTTAAGAAGTTATTAACAATGTTGACTCGGTTTGAGGATTTCTCTATACATTAAGTACCGAGAGGGAAGAATTTTCAAGCTGATTCTTTAGCTAAATTCGTTAGCTTACGGGGAACACCAGAAACATGAATTGTACTAGTAGACTACCAACCAAACCCTAGTATATAAGAGAAGGCACTCGAATCAAAAAGTGAATATATAGTATTGACCAGATCTCAAGCTTTAACACATGCAGAGAAAGAGTTAGAAAGTGGAAATGAAACATTTAAAGAGAAATTTTCTCATCCAGAGATGGATGATAAATATAAAAACAATTGGATGATGTTCATTGTTGAATACCTAAAAAAATGGAAAATTACCAATAGAGAAAAAAGAAACAAGAAGAATAAAACACAAAGCTCCAAATCATTATGATGAATGGAATACTCTATAAGAAAGGATATTCATTCCCTTACTAAAGAAGTGTTAATCCCGAAATATAAGCAAAGCTACTAAGAGAAGCCCACGAAGGATTCTGTAAAGATCATTCTAGTGGCATAAAATCATCCAAGAAAATTATGAGACAAGGCTTCTATTGGCCTCAAATGACTAGCCATGCCATCGATTATGTGAAAAGGTGCGAAAAGTGCCAAAAGTTCTCTAAGATCTCACATTTGCAACCAAGTGAATTGACTTCGGTCTCAAGTCCATGGCCTTTTGATGTTGGGGAATGGGCTTGATTGGACCACTACTTATATCCAAAGGAGGATCTAAATACGCAGTGATGGCCATTGATTATTTCACAAAAAAGGTAGAAACAGAACTGCTTTCAAATATCATATAAGGAAAATTTCTCAAGTTGTAATCAAGAATATTGTTACCAGATTTGGAATTTCACACAAGATAATATCTGATAATGGAACTTAGTTTGAAAGCGAAGAATTTACACGATTCTGTCTAGAAATGGAATTATCAAGGGCTTTTTGTCTGTAGCTCACCTCAAGGCTAATGGAGCCCTTGAAACTTCCAACAAAACTATTAAGACCATTCTCAAAAAGCGATTGGACAAGGCTAAAGGAAATTGAGCAGAAGAACTACCTCTTGTATTATGGACATATAAAACTTCTACAAAAACTACAACAGGGCATACTCCATATTCCTTAAAATATGCATGTGAAGCCATGCTCTCAATTGAGATTGATGTACCTTCTTATCGAAGGATTGCATATGCATTTAATCTAAATCAAGAATTAAAGAAAGAATCTTTGGACTTAATCAATGAGTTAAGAAATGAAGCGGCCATACGGACGACTGAATATCAACGAAGAAAATCCAAGTATTACAATTCTAGAGTGAGAAAAAAATAATTTCAAAAAATAGATTAAGTGCTTCGAAAATTATTGCAATACTAAGAATCCAGTGATGGACCACTCGGGCCAAATTCAGAAGGACCTTTAATTATACATAAAGTAATCCTACCAGAAATCTACAGTCTATGACGATCAATGGCAACGTAATACCAAGAATATGGAATGCCGAATATTTGCAGCCATATTTTCCAATAATAGATGAATAAAGAAGTTGAAATAACTATATCTACATGGTTGATGAGTAAGACTCTCCTAAAGTAAAAGGAAAATCCTAAACTATTACCTAAGATGGTAGTAAAGGGCGAAAAATCCTTTGTCCCCAGCAAGATGGCCTGGTCAAAGCACTTCCTAAAGGGAGGTCAGAGTAAGCCTTTAGTCCCGTCTAAAAAGACCTAACCAAAGCATTTACAAGCCTTCTTCCCTCGCCTACGTGACCTGGTCGGAGCGTCTCTTAGCGGGATGATGGGGTAAGCCATTGGTTCGGTCTACGATGGCCTGACTAAAGCACCGAACTAGCCTTTAGTACCATCTCTAAGGCCTTACTAAAGCGTCTCCGGTCGAGTAAATCATAGGTTATGCTTAAGATAGCTAACCAAACGCCCCGAATAATAGACCTAAATCATTATCTAAGACGATGATAAGGGGTTCGATCCAAGTTGAGATCATCACCTAAGATGGTGACAAAAAGAAGGGATTAAGACGTCCAAAACCCAAAGAGAGGCGCAAAAGAAAGGATAAAGGTGCAAAGAAAATGGACTAAGACATCTAAAACTCAAAGAGAGGTGCAAGGAAAAGGGACTAAGATGCCCCGGCCCAAAGCCAGGAAAAAAGGAAAAGGGACAATGGTGTCTAAAACCTAAAAAAGCCAAAAGAACTCAATGAAAATGAATTATTTTACTCTAAAGCAAGAGTCAAGCAATCTTCCAGAGGAAGATCTATAAAATATGCCAGATGGTTTCTAGTCTTCTATTATTCCCAGATGGATTTTTTGGTCATTTTATTCTATTATTCAGTAATTATTATTGCCAGATATATTTTCTAATCTTCTATTATTATCGCCAGAAGATTTTTTAGACTTCTATTACTATTGCTAGATGGTTTTCTGGTCTTCATTTATTATTACTAGATGGATTTTTTGGTGTTAGTTATTGCCAAATGGATTTTCTGGCCTTCTTCCATTATTCAGAAATTATAATTGCCAGATGAATTTTTCGGTCTTCTATTCAGATGATTTTCTGGTCTTTAATTCCCAATATTGCCAGAAGAGTTCTGGTCCTCCGTCCTATGACATTTTCAAATGGGTTTTAGAACTTCTACTTAGGAAATTATAATTCACTAGTTTTCTAATTCATGAAATCATTATTTCCAAATAGTTTTCTAATCCTGCTCTATAGGATTCAATTCAAGTAAAATTGTCGTAAAATGGATTTCTGGCCTCTTCAAGTAAATATATAGATTCTAAAAGTAACATTGAATTACAAACAAGAGATCCTTTATGGTCTTATTAAAATCCTAAAAGGTTGACCCAAAATCAAATTTGAATGAAAATCATGACTTGCTTTGAGGAAAATAGGGTTAGAGAGAAAACCTCACAAAAAATAAGAAAAGATGACAAATTTCTTGATTTTATACTGAAGTGTAAAAGGCCTCTTTCATACAAGGAGGAGGGGGCAAATGTTATCCACATAATTTTTAAGGAAAATGTAATGCCAAATTGAAAACAGGTAATGTCGAAAGTTGCATCAAGGAACTATGCTGACCTTAAAATTCAAGAGCGTCTCGCAATAATCAAGTACAATAAGTCATGCCATAGATAGAGAATGTTGTAAGTAAGCAATATTGAAGGATGAGTTATGGCTCAACGTTGTTATTGCTACAGTATTAAACGACGCAAAGATAAACAATGGCGCTGAGTTGCATCCTGATGCCGCAAAATTGGTTATCATCAATAACGCGTCTTATTGATGTCGTGCCTTCTCAATATCACCTCTTATCAATACCACATCATATCGATACTACACCATATCAATATCGCCTCTTCTCAACACTGCTTATTATCAATAATGCTTCTACGTTGGTATAACTACCGTCAATGCCGCATATCCGTCAATGCCGCATATTCATCAATGCCTCCTTTTATCAATACCACTCTATTTTGATGCCGCATTTTATCAATGCCACCCGTTACAATGCAGTTTATTATCAATGCCGCCTATTATTGATTCTTCTTGTTACCAATGCCGCCTATTATTGATGCCACTTGTTATCAATGCGTTCCATTATCAAATGTTGCATGTTATTGATGTTGCTTGTTATCAACGCCGAACATCACCAATGCCGCTTTTGTTAATGTTGTCTGTAATGCTGCATCTCTTCAAAATTGTTAATTATCAATATCATGCCTTGGTGATATCACTCTTCATCAACCATTAAAGGACGCTGAAAGTCTTCAATGCGACATTGATAACAGACTACGAAAACAACTGAGATATAAATGAAGCCGCAAGTTTATCAATACTGAAGATTGATGAAAATGAAGTATGAGGTCTGACGCCATTAAGATGACGGTTGATATTGCATGACGATGAAGGCAACATAAAGCAGCCATGTCAAATCCCCCTACCTCTATAAATACGGACCTAGGAGCAAGGAGGAAAAGCGATCATTTCTTCTCTCTCCTTTCAAAATCAAACAATTGCAACCCTAAAATGAATTAGGGAAAAAGCCGATATGATTGTAATTATGACGAATTATATGAACAATGATTTGAATATGTTTGTTACCTTGATTGTGTACTTTGAACATTATTGGACATGGACATGTATATGATAAAGCTCTTTGCACCCAAAGCTTGTCATGATTTGATATAAATCATATAGGCTTCGGTCTAAACTAGTGTTCATATGCATAATCGCTATCTTGCCCTCTACATATAGACATAGGACTATGAACTAAGAGGATTTCTTATCTCGTCCATTAACATGCTTAATGAGTCATCGCACATATTTGATCACGTGGCATAGAATTTCTAATGTCTTTTTTCAAAAGAATGTATGGACTTTCGAGCAATTTGTTCTAAAAGACTATATGGACTTTCGAATTCCTTATTTTAAAAGTCCATGGGCATCATCGAGTCATTCCTTAATGGCATCATTTTGTATTAGGCCTTAAATGCTAAGCCTAATCTTGATCTCTTAACATCATTTGGACCAACCAAGTCATGCTTAGTTGAGTCATCAAGTGTGTTAAAATCGAGCTTTGGCTCGTCATACTTGACATCATGGGTGTTCTACCAATTTTTGGGTTAACAGATGCTATATTAGAAAATTTACATATAAAACATTCATGTGACAATTATCTAATTTATATTTTTCAGTTGATTTTCCCACATTTACTAGTACACTTGGGATACATTATAGAAAATGATATTTTCAGTTTATTACCGACAATTACAAAAAGAATGTTAAAATCGAGCGTAGTAGTCAGGTAACTATTGGAAATGCACATTTAGTTAACAAAAAGCTTAACGGACAAGGTAATGGTCCAACTTTTAGCTGCTTCTTAATTTTATTTTACTTTACATATTTTATGTAGTATTATTGTTTTTTGAAACATATGTCATTTCAATTATTAATTTGTAAGAAAATTGTGAAAAGTGGATTGACATATCTTAAAGATAATTATTAATTATATTCAACGTTTTTAAGAGCAAATACTCATGAATTATAGTAAAGAAATGGACCAATATTCAATTGATTACTTTTACGACGATTAAAGAACCGCCAATTTCTTTGTTTGTTTACCGAAATCAGTTGGGCTCAACATTTCAGTATAAAGTGGAATCCCAACTCACTAGGATTAACACAATGATTTCTTCGATTTTGTACGAATTAAAAAAAATTCTAGTTTAAAGAGTAAAGGCATATGTTTATTAAAATTGCATGCTATACCGATCATATAGGATTACATGTTTTAAAATACAAATTTTCCTTTTATCTTCTATTTACGTGGGCTGTTTATTAAATAATATTAAAAATTACATGCATATAAAAAAAATACACGTATGTGAACCACGAGTTAACAGTAGTAAATAGGAAAAAAAAGTAGAAAATAATTTAATCTGATGAATTATCAGAAGTATGTTTTGGAGTTCAGTGGACAGTGGATGCTTCAAAAATTTTGAAGCGCAAGTTTCCGTCATTATTTAGAAAAAAAGAAGTTAAAGCGAGAACCGATGCTAAATGGGCCGGATGCACTTGTTCTTCACTTTATTGGCCTAAAGCAGGACGGCCCAGGATGATTTAACCTAATATTTCAAGTATTTTTCCATCTGCAGACTGAAATCAGATCACAGTTTCCATCAGTTTCAAACGGAGGCGAATCTGAAATCGAAGTCGAAACAAAGGTGAGAATTTTTATTGTAGTTTCGTTTATTAGTATCAATGCTATTTGCACCTTAATTACCATAAAAAAATACCCAATTTCGGTCGGCATCAAGTTCAAGTCAATTGCCTGCCATTTGACTTCAAAAATTATAAAGAAGAAGTTCAATAGGTGATGCAAAGCAAGTTGCCGACTGTAATAAAGGCGGACGGCAATTGTCTACCGAAATTTGGGTAATTTTGAGTAAACAAATATGGAGCCAGTAGCGGAGTAACTACTTGAGGTAGCAATATTAGGAAATTTTTGAAGAATTTTAGCTGATAAGATGAATCAATATTTGGCTTAAAACAGCTGAGGCTTTGAATGATGTTATATAACATTTTGTTATTTAAATTTATTAATTGTGCTATCCTAATGATTTCCGATTGACCATAGACTAATACTATTATTATATTAGAATTTTATTATATATTAAACGGTGCTAAAACATTTATTTTTACGGGGTAACATGTCAGGTGCAAAGGTGTGAGCATCTACTATGTATTACAGCTCCATAATATTTTGTGTGTAACGAACATATTCCAGTAATTTACAATTAGTCATGAATGTAGTTTTATCAAACTATATTTTTTAGTTGTACACATATCATGCAAAAGTTTAGCAATATTTGCTTTTCATTTAAGTCACGTGAAAGTTAAATTATATATTCATAATTACTGGATGGGTTTCTAGAATTCACATCAAGCACGACTTCAAATCATTCGCCTAAAATATTCTTTTACCTTAATTATGACGGGGAATGTTTTTTCTTCAAAAAGGTGATTTTGTCTTGCATTTTCTTAATACATGGTAGATTGCACGTCGCTTATGTTACTAGTTCAATGCATAAACATTATAAGGCTAAACATAAATTAAATTTATTATCAAGTTTCTTTCTATCACAAAAGTTTTAAGATTGAAAGGTGAAATGACATGTATTAATTAATGCTTTTTCTTTAAAAATGATTGCCTAACCTCCTAAAAATTTCACAAGTTTGCGTTTGTCATTAATAATTGTATTTCAATTGTCAAAGGTACGGAGAGTTTATTGGTAATTCTACTAGCTCAACTCATTCTTTTTTCTCTTGATAATTGATCCTTTCGGTCACATCTCAAAGTTCTAACGCGTTAAGTACATAGAAAATACGGTGAGTGCCTGGCTTTATATTTTTATTATCAATGTGGTGAACATTACGAGTGGTACACCATGAAAATAATATGATGACCAAAAGTTTGAACTTATGAGTTTTGACATAGCATTGAGATTTTTTGTTCTCGTAGAAAAATATTTGGTTGCATTGAATGTTTAGATTACTATCTAAATAAATCATTAATTTTGAGAATATTTCATTCTAAAAAATGAATTAAAGATACGTAGTAGAATTATTATTTAGTTGTCTGCAAAATGTGATAATATCAATGCCTGGCTTTATATTTTTATTATCAATGTGGTGAACATTACGAGTAGTACACCAAATGTGATAATATCAATGCCTGGCTTTATATTTTTATTATCAATGTGGTGAACATTACGAGTAGTACACCATGAAAATAATATGATGACCAAAAGTTTGAACTTATGAGTTTTGACATAGCATTGAGATTTTTTGTTCTCATAGAAAAATACTTGGTTGCATTGAATGTTTAGATTACTATCTAAATAAATCATTAATTTTGAGAATATTTCATTCTAAAAAA
Source organism: Allium cepa (assembly GCA_030765085.1). Taxonomy (NCBI): domain Eukaryota; kingdom Viridiplantae; phylum Streptophyta; class Magnoliopsida; order Asparagales; family Amaryllidaceae; genus Allium; species Allium cepa. The sequence continues at coordinate 630,298,330 of CM060928.1, read as the reverse complement.
TGAATTAAAGATACGTAGTAGAATTATTATTTAGTTGTCTGCAAAATGTCATTTTGAACTATTTAAAAAATTGATTTGAGTATATAAATTAACAAATCATAAAACTATAATTAAATCACGATGAAGAAAATAAAATTAACGGAACTTAATGCAATGAAATAAAAGGAATGTGCAAAATAATCATAGAAAATAATTTATCAAAAGTGTTGATAGTCCTATAGACATAACACCATCCACCAATAAATTTTATGGAACACCATTGAGGCGCTAAATTATAATTGTTAAACATCTAGTTAAGTTTAAAAAATACTATTTATTACACTCTATTGCTATAATTTTGTAATACCTTAATTAAACAGAATTGCTATATGTTAAAACAATTCCATGTGGTGGCATTTGACTCGAATGTGCAAAACCTCGCTAACCTTAGGAATCTTGCAAACATAGTCTCCTTCACCTGAATCTTTGTCTTGTGAATTTTCTCGGTCTATACATCGTTTGATATCAATAAGAACAAAATATGCACCCTTATGGGCTTGATGCAAATGAGTGTGTTAGTGAGGGAAATGAGAACAATCAAGGAGCAGCACAGTCAATCCTAATGTGAGTAATTTTCCCCATTAGTTAACGTCCATTCTATCAATGCTACCATTTCAATGGACCTGACCCCAATTTTGCTAATTCGTATTTCAAGGGCACGCGAACATAATTTTCTCGGTTTGCCGATCAAATTCTAGATTTACTATTTTCTTTTTGCATGTCTTCATCGACAAAACACTCTTTTTGTTGGTAGAATTATATTTTTGGTCATAATTCATTTGGAGCCGTCGAGTTGGTAGAATCATTTCTTTCCGTTGACAGTCCTGCATGCGGGCCAAGTTTGGCAATTGCTATGTTCGTCATAATATTTGCTATGATCGATCGTTTCTTGCGTGCATCCTACTAAAATGATTGGTTTGAAACAAGCTATCCAACGGCATTAATGTCAAATTTCAACGTCCACTATACTTTGCTGATTCATGTTTAAACACATCAACTTGTCTAAAACAAAATCTAAGTAATGTTAAACTGTATACAGTCTTGGAATTGAATGATCCAGGTCACCTTAGGATTGGGACCTCGGTAATGTATACTATGATATTTGAATTCAACCGTATTTCACTAAGTTTATCCGTGCTGCCTTATGTTATGTTTTATAAATAGGAAAATTTATTATTCTGCTAACTTACCATTTTAACGCTTTTATCTTCATTGTATCAACACAACAATCAAGTTATAAAACATCACGGTTAACATCCAGTTCAACAATTGTTATATTCAAGTGTTAAAGTTATATTTCATGTAATCAAATTTTACTTATCTTCTTGACAATGGAGTTATTTTTTCTAATTGAGTAAAATATTTAGTGTTTATCAACTTTGGATGTATGTAAATCAATATTAAATAAAATGTGTACGAGATTTTCTCGAGATGAACTTTAGAACCCGAAATGTAAATTCGAGGTGGACTTCCAAAATACAGTTATCTTGTCAAAGATATCACTGGATACAAGATTAAGCCTCAAGAATCTTCCAAACAAGGCGCGATTGAAACCCGAAATTCAAAACCTTGATTGGAATATAGTAAGCCCACATTGACAGTATTGTTGACGTAACATCTCTATTCTATAACGTAACATCCCTAATCTATAAGCATTACTTTTTCAAATGAACATGACCCAAATTCTGCCAAAACTTCAGGAATCACGTGGACGTGATTTCCTCGGTTTGTCGATCAAACTCTAGGCTTTACCATTTTCTTTCGCATATGAAATTTTTATAATACTACAAATATTAAAAATCCGCTTATTTTTCATTTAAGAGAAAACACGAGTTTTTACAAATTTCTCAAGACAAACTTCAACAGAGGAGCTGTCAATTAGTACTGCTACAGATAAACTTCACAGCAGGTCGTTATAGCTAGAATGCATGCTTATCAAAGAAATTTTACTTCTTTTAGTATTGGTTCAAAAAATGCAATGTAGTGTTTCTGCTTGTTGAAACTTCTTTAAACCTAAGGTACTTATTTAACCTCTTCCTAAATTGGCAATCGTTCTTTTCTATTGACAACGTAACTTGATTTTACAGTTGCGGATACTGTGATGATCGAAATAGGTTCTATTTATTTTTTACAGTGCAACTTTGTTCATTTTTTAATCCTAGCATAGTTTGCTAAGAAAGATGCGGCATTTATTATAATGAAAGATGAAATAATAATCATCTATGGATTGATCATTAGCATTATGATTAGGCATTACCTTCAGGTGAAGATTGCAGTATGAATTAGACTAGGTACATGTCATCTCTTAATTGTTTCTGTCTGGAAATTTCAAATATGAAATATTATAGCCTACAATTAGGACAGTCAAATTACTTTTCGATATCCTTCTTACTTGATTATATATACATGAATTGGTTAATGATATATTTAATCCATACAGCATATAATCTACAAGGCTGGCTTTCTAGTGAAAGCTTAGATGTCTCTCTTTATTGTATTGACACTGAATATTTAATAGACGATTGACTTGCAAAATAACAGTTGTCTTGCTGTAATTGCATGGGAACCTATATTTGCTTGAACTGTGAGGTAAACTGAACGAGATTTGGTCCTTGGGGCCAGTGGTTTCTCAACATTTAGTTGGTTTTTATAATGTATATTGTTATATATCCCAGAGTTGCATATACAAGTTCTACACCAGCGATAAATTTCTACCATTCCGACTTCTTAGAAAATTCACTAAACGTGATATTATGTGATTTTCCATATTCCGACTTCTTAGAAAATTCACTAAACGTGATATTATGTGATTTTCCATTCTGTTGTTTTGTTGAATTAACTTCTGTTGTAATTTTCATGTTCTATGAAATGTCTAGAAATCGCTTACTTTAAATTTATGTTTTGTCAAGTGAATCAATTTGCATGCTTTTATATTTCAAAAACTACCGTTATCTTCATTCAGAAATTAGGTTTTATGCATCCTGTAGTATACATGTTGTGCACTTTGAATGTAAAATTATAGTAGGCTACACAAATATGTGCCTGCTCTGATACCATTGATTGATTTATTTATTTACAGATGATTGACGATCAAGACTTGGGTTTCTTTGCCAACTTCCTCGGCATTTTCATTTTCATTTTAGTGATTGCTTATCATTTTGTGATGGCTGACCCAAAGTATGAAGGAAACTAATATGCTTTTGTGAGCAGTGTTGAACTGCATATTTAAATGTAGTAACTCTCATTTCGGTGCAAACATTTGGAGTTTAAGCATGCTATGATAGATTTTGAACCTTTAATCAAAACAGCTGAACTGTGTTGTCACATAACATGCTTAGCTTGTATTTTACTCTATTTTTTCCTACTTGATGATAATGTTTGACCTTTGTTCTTGATTCTATCAGTTTTAGCTTTTTTTCTATCATACATGTGAAATTACATCTGTAATGTATATTTAGCAACATCCTCCATGAACCTATGCAAACAATACTGCCATACACAATATACAACTAAATAAACATGCTTGATCCGCTTATTATCTTTTAGTGGTACAGTTACTTGAGAGTAGAACACCAGTAGGAGGCCCACTGACCCTCATATAACAATGTCCATGCAAAACATAAGTAATCCTTAGAAACGTGCCTACAAAATCCGAAGTAGTCAAAAACGATCCTCTCACTTCTAATCCTACTTCATTTTGACCGATCTCTTTGGTCCATTCTTTAACTCTGTCCATAGGCAACGCAACTTGACTACTGACCATATGTACGCTCCTCAACGTAGCCTCCCCTGCCTCTTCAGAAAAGTCATTGACACCTTGGGTCGCTATAAGCGTTCCATTATAGTACAAATCCAGGACTATGTAACGAAAGGTGACATCAATCTTCCTATTGGGGTTGCTAAAGTTGGCCAGAAGGGTAATGTCGGCATTGAGCAGTTTACCTGTGTCAAGATAGGCGCCATTGAGTGTGACGCTGGAGATGTGGAACCTAGGGCTTTTAGGGCGAAAGAGGAGGTACAGGACAAGGAAAGCGATGCCGCCTAGGATGATGACAGCCCACATTATAGCGCAACATATGGCCATTATCCATGCTATAGGGCTTGTTTTTTGAGGGCGCAGGTTGTATGGCCTAGGGATATGTGGCTGTGGATATGTTTGATTTTGAACTTCTACTTCTATTTGATCTTGATGCATTTAAGATGTATTATGCTCAATATTAATGGTGATAGAGACTCAATTTTTGTGGGAGGATTGAGTGTTATGTAATGCATTGAGTATTGTGAAAAGAAAGGAGATATGGAGGGGGAAAGGATCAAAGGATTCAAAGTTCTTTTGTGTGTGGCAAGTAATTAATTGATGCCTACAAAGCTATTTTTCCTTTTCGTTTTCTTTTAGGCCTCAAAACGCAGCTTGGTTTGAAACCATCTGTTTCTATTTGTATTTCAATTGTTTCTAATTGAAACATCCCTCTCGAAACGTTGAATTGTATATTATATTTTGCTTTATTTTAATAAATATAATCTGCCAGCAGTTCAGTTACTACCAAACTGTTTTGGATGCATGGAAAATTCTGAAAGTGGTACTATAAACGGGGGAATGAAAAAATTCATCTAAAAAATGACCGTGCTACAAAAGAACGACGGTCTGCGAATGAGTGTGTACAGTTATATTTTTACTTGTTTAAAACCGTGCCAATTACTTTTATGTAAATATTAATAATTGGTATTAAATTATAAATTAATTCAAAAGTTCTGAAATTAACAAACGGATGCATCAAAAAAGAATTTTGTACGTCATAACATACAACAGACACAATACGAATACATGAGAAAATCAAACAAATTTCATGGATTATGAGTAAATTTATGGATAAATATTGTTGATACTAAATGTTACGTCTTATCTGTTCTATATCCCAACTTTCAATTGGGCTCGGTTATAGCTCGGTTGTGAGATCGGTTATACGAAGATAGCGATCCAATTGGACATGCTCATCGGTCATATCTACTTCTCTAAAACACTCCTTCAAGGCTTTGTTGAATTCTATTTCAATTTATTTATTCATTTCTTTCTTGTTGGTTTCGGCCAAAGGATATACATCTACGATACATCGTAGAAAATGTAAAGTAGCAATAAAAGATTAGATTTTTAGATTTTTATGTCATTTTTGTGATATTTTTGAAGAAATGAAAAAAATCTAGATGAGAATGGAAGAAGTTTAGAAGGAGACGTGAATTTACAGGGAGAATGAAAAAATAGCCATCTGAAGTAACAATAATGGTCATGCGTCGAAGTTTTGGAGTGCCTAGTTCAAGTGCAGGAACACACCTCTGTTTCCACTAATCCCCTAGAAGCAATAATAATAGTAGTTCGTATAGAGTATCCAACCTGTAAAAAAGGTTTCAAATCCTCTGATTCCCCAAGTCAGTGTCCTTTGAATTCCTATTGACTATTTTTTACATTTTTATTATCTTATTAATTGAATTCATTATGAAGTAACGGTGATCATTGATAAAAATGAGGTGAAAAGATTTACGTTCTAACAAAAAATTATAAATTATCACAATAATAATTAGAGGGAAAGAGAAAAAAAGGTAAAACGATCAGGAGCTACAATAATACACAACCCACCTTCTATATTCAAATATTAAGTACACCTATTTCATTTACACCAATCCCTAACAACAACAGTAGTCTTTAAATTCAACATAGAGCAGTTTATGAGTGTATCCGGAATATTAGATGTCGAATAAGCAATGGACGAATCAAATTGCAATCCGTGTATTACAAGTTGCAAAATCCAGACCACGAGTTTATTCGACATTTAAAATGGCAGATAAACTCGTATATCTTCTATGGCTTTTACCCTTAGTCGACATTCTCTTTCATCGTTTTAAAACCTAATTTTACTGACTTCATCAAATTAATCCCCAATTCACCTCTAGTTCACTCAATTTTAAGTTAACTTTTGTTCCAAACGAGGAGAGTTTTAAGTAGTTCACAGAAGAAGTAGTAGAAGAGCCACGTAGAATGCTGGAGGTGATGGTAAATGATGTGATAGCAGACATGGTGACGGCGATGATGATGGTAACTCGAGCTCTAGTAGAGGATAAAGAGTAGCGGTAGAACAACCATGTCTCGAAAAAGGCGGATGAGGGTAGTATTTAAAGTTGCTGCTTTCGATCCCTACGTGGATCAAAACCTGGAGTAGGATAAGAAGTTGACAAATTGTGCTTTCTGGACAGACAACAACAAATTAGCACAGTTGTCGTTGACATTGTAAGTTTGTTTATAATGAATGAAATTTATTAATATGCATATTAATTCAATTGAATTAGTAGGCACGATAATTTTGATCTATAGTGAATTCAACATATAATTGTTGAACAACATAACAAACATAATGTATGTTTATGACTTTAAAAATATACTCAACATTAAACAAGTTCGGGAAGGTCGTCTCCATGGTTCTTTTGCATCGATATTTCACCAATATAGGTTAATAATAGCTATTGACACTGACCACGTGACTGAGCATTTCTTGCGAGGTATAAGATTGGGTGATTTTTTTAGTATGTAGTTAAATACATAGTTTACTATATTTCACACATTTTTATCTCGTATAATAAACCCAAATCACTATTATAAATAAAAATCATTATTGAATTTAGAAAAAGAGTCATGCAGTGTTTTGCTAACTATATGGTGAATACCACACATTCTTTCATTCTCCTTTTGGAGAGTTGGGTCTTATTTCTTTAGATTTTACCATACTGACTAGCTTCGTTGTAGGACTTAGACAACCACTTCCCTATAATGAGAAGTTCCAAATACATAGTAATTTATGTTATATACTACTGCATCTTGAGATATCCATAGGCTTATCGAGGGTACCCAGTTGACTAGTTGAGAGTCGGCTTCATTACCATAAGGTTTTTTTTTAGAACAAAAAGATATTTACTCAAGAAGAACACTCATTTTGATGTCTTGATAGTTCGAACCCAAGACATCTAGAATCTCAGTCCAGAGCAATTTACCACTTACCACTTGCGCTAATGGTCCTTGACGCATTAAGGCCATAATCAAACGACTAGTAAAGCATTACTACCCAGGTTTCAACCTAGAGATTACAAGTCTCTTTGTTCTTTACATGATGGGGGTATGTTTTCTACTCTAATCCATCCTCCACGGTTTCAGTAGGAAATATTATTGTTGCAGTTGCATAGTTCTCTCTCCATTCACCTATCTTATTTGCTTGGGGCACACCAATTATTATATATTTATATCCATCGTTGGACGCTCAGTGTGTCACTATTTAAAGAGGGACATCACTTAGCGAATTCTGAAAGGTAACATAGTATTCGTATTACATTGCACCTACAATTTTTCATATATGATAGTTGACACATAAATAGCATTATTTTTTTCCCTGAATTTGTGCGTGGATCCCTTAGGATTGGCATGGAGTTGTTGAAGGAGATGCACACATGTTTATGCTGTTACGCTAAACCAATTAGAGTTTTAGATTATGTGTGATATTGTCATTTGGCAACCGTATGATGGTCCCCTTTCTTGACTTACCCAACCACCTAGGATTGGAAATCAATTGGGTGAACTTATTGCCCATGAAATCAAGTATCTCTACCCATAGGATTGTGAATCTGGAGTGGTATACCTCCTGGCCTTGAAATCGAGGATGTACTTGTACAATTGCTTTTGAAAGGAAATCTGTACTTGTGTGTGGGGCTGGATGTAGGGTAACTCCGAACCAGTATAAAATCTGATGTATTCTTTCCTTTATAGCTTTTACATTATTTTTGCATCTGTGTTTGTTTCTGTGATCATATCTGTGTCTGAATATTTTATACATTTGTGTTCAAATTAATAAAAAATCAAAAAGATTTAGTACTTCCTTTAAACACTATTCACCCCCCTCTAGTGTTAATCCCAGCCTTAAGATCCGTATTCCGCATTTCTCACATTTTCTCCATGTAAATTTTCTTCAAGAAATTCAATTTATCTAAGATGCTTTGCTCAAATAGGTTCATGGTAAATTAACCAATGACAATAATTTCCTAGGGAAAAACCCTGGAAATTATCTAGTAATAATATCTTATGAAGGAAAGATAAGAAAACTATCTAGCAGTGACGGCTCTATAAAATGGAAAACTAGGAGACAATTTAATAATTTTAGTTCCTTGAATTGACAAGCAAAGGGTTGTTTGATAATATCATAAGAGAGAGGACTAAATTTTTTTCTGAGAGTGAATCAGAAAATCACTCTAACAATAATAATATTATCCTAAATAGACAACCATAAAATCATCTAGTAATAATTTGGATAAAAGACCAGAAAATCCACCAGGTAATTAAAGATTGCTTTTGCCTTGAAGCACAATTGCTTGATTTTTCCTTGGAGCACAAACGGCTCGTTTTTGACAGGTCTTCCTTTGGAAGTTTTTTTTCTTTGGAGCACTAATGGCTTATTTTTGACAGATTTTCCTCTAGAAGATTGTTTTCACTTTGAAGCATTAATGACTCATTTTTAATAGATCTTCCTCTATAAGATTGTTTTCACTTTGGAGCACTAATGGCTCATTTTTGTCAAATCTTCCTCTAGAAGATTGTTTTAATCCATTCTTTTAGATAAAGTGTGATTGACCCAATTGATTTCATCCCGTGCATTTCGTTAGCTATCTTAAGCAGAACCAAAGACTTACCCAACCTCTCTCTAACACTTTAATCAGGTTTTATAAGCAGCACTTAAGGTCGGTCGGTGCTTTGGCCAGGCAGTATTTAGGTGGGACCAAAGGCTTACTTCATCCTCTCTAGGAGGCACCTTAAATAGGCGGTTTTTAGGCAGAAGTAAGGACTTACTATAGATCTTTCTCTTGAAGATTGTGACAGATCTTCCTCTAGAAGATTATAAAAGATCCTCCTCTAGAATATTGTAATAGATCTTCCTTTAGAAGATGTGAGCGCCAATGACTAATTGTTGATAGATCTTCTTCTAGAAGATGTAACAGATCTTCCATTGGAAGATTGTAAGTGCTAGTGGCTATTTTTGATAGATCTTCCTCTAGAAGATTGTCTTGGAGCGCTAATAGCTCATTTTTGACAGCTCTTCCTCTAGAAGATTGTTTTAGTGTGCTAATGGCTCATTTTTGATGGATCACCCTCTAGAAGACTGTAATGATCTCAGCTTGGAGCGAATCCCTTCTCACCGTCTTAGGTGATGATTTAGTTCTTTCACTATTTAGGATATTCTTACTCCTTTCCATGATTAATTCAATGAAGACTATTATTTCAACTTCTTTATTCACCCACTGTTGGGAACTACGGTCTCAAATGTTCGGCGTTTCGTGTTCTTGCTATTACATTGTTGCCATAAGGTCGGCATACCCTATAGGTCCCAAATGAGATTACTTGTGTATGATTATGGGTCCTTTCCAATTTGTTCGAGCGATCCATCCACTGGATTCTTAGTTTGCGTTGACTCTTCAGAGCACCAAATCCCTTTTTTGAAATGATCTTTCTCTTGCTTTGGAGTTATAGTATTTCAATATTCTTTGTCGATATTCGGGTAATCGTTCAACTGTCTCATTCCTTAGTTCACTAATTAAATTCAGGAAATTTTCTTTTATTCCTTAACATTTTGATGGGATTCAACATTAATCTTGATTGGAAGCATTATTTCTTATGTATATGAAATTCATCCTACCATGCCTTGATATGCCTAAAGTGTGAGTGGTAGTTATTCCATTCAATTTGGTTTTCATAAAGGATGTAATATGAGTTGGGGAGAACTCCTTTAGATCTTAGAAATATAAATCTTTGTTAATGAATTCTTTGGTTAAGGGGAGACTTAAATAGATCCAGTTGGCTTGCTAAGAGTGCATAATCTTCTTGTCAAATTCATACAATCCATTTTAAGATGACCGCTGTAGATCTAATATAAATCCTGTTGCTTGAGAATTACAATATTGGACAAAGATTCGATTTCTGAGTTGCAGATTTACTTAAATTTTCCCTCCTTCTTGATTGAAAGGTAGTTTTTGCAGCACTCATATGGCTACGTGTATTGACCATTTTCTTTGGTTCATTGATTTGCTTTCCTTTTAGCTTTCCATGATCATGATTCTTGATGGATGCCCTTTTCATTCCTTAGCTTTTCAAAAGTTATTTAGTGCACTCCAATGTCATGGATAAGAGATTTTATTCCTCATATTTGAAGTTCAAAGGAAGTTTTTGCTAAACTTATAATTTCATAATGTAAATGTAAACCTTTAAGAAGGGACTAAACAGTCATCATTCTTGAACTGATAGTTGTTTAACTGGAGTTTTAGTAGCACAAATAGGCCATGGTAGCTCTTGAAAACTTTTCAATGGTACATTTTAAGGATTTCGTAAATTCCACTTTGAAATAGATAAACATTTGTTTTTCCGATTCACGGAATAACCGGTGTTAGCTCTTTTGATTAACAAAGAATATTTTCTCAGAGTGTGTAAGGAAAAACTCTTTGAGTAAAATCGCTTGTTAAAAAAAAGTTATGTATATTATTACACCCTTGAAAGATGTAAAATTGTACCTCATCAAGTCTTAATTAGTGAAAATAAATATCTCGTTTATAAGTCTAAAAAGTCATGATTCATAAACTGATACACTCTACAGACAAGAACGTGTTCTTCTATAAGACTCTTCCTTCTTGTGAAATAATTTTTCCCAAAGGGTTATATTTTAGAATATGAAGAATTATGATTTCATACATCGTTATACGAAAGTCTAATTTATATAACTTTACAATTTGAAGCCATGCTTGTAAAAAACATATGTTCGTATTTTGGAATCACCTTATGTGAAACTACATATAAGAAATTTAAGATATTGAAAATTAATGTGTATGAAATCACTTAATGCATATAAGTCCGCTAATGTAGCTTATATAGTTGAAGCCATCTATCACTTCCAGCATCAATTGATTCACTTGACATCATCTGGTTTTGCTTGAAACATGGACTCAATATTCTTTTGTTGTGCGTGAAATCTGATACGTTCCAAAATCTTCTACGTTTTCGGTTTTCGGCATCATTTAATCCATACGACATCACTTATCCATTTGGAATTATTTATTCATACGGCATCACTTAAGCTATACATTAGTACTTGCTAATATCCGAGATCACCTTACACTTATGCCTTATCCGAAGTTCCAGGTCTTTTCTGAACTTGGAATCTTGTATTACCTTTCTTTTAGGAGCCTATACGATATGCCTTTCAATTATGCATACTTGAGACTGTGCGCATGTACCAGATCATTTTTGTTTAAAGCTTGATAGGATATATTTCAAAATTGATATACATGTTTGAAATCATATATGCACGAAATCACATGTACATCTGAAATTGACATATATTTCAAAGTTAAACCTGTATATTCATTCAAAACTCAACATGTATTTAAAGACTCATGTAATTAAAGAAATGGATATTCTTAAAAGCTTGATACACACATATAAATTGCATAGGAAGTCTAATATTTGAAACTAGTATGTTTGAAATTATACAATTTTGAAAACTTAAATGCACATAACCAAAAGTTCATGGTTCTAAAATTGTATATTCAAGGAATTGCATATATAAATGAGGCCCTTGCACCTTTGGAACCTTGCCCATACGTGTATATATATAGAACTAGCTTTATATAAAAATTGATACACATTCAAAAACTTGTTCAACTGAACCAAATGCGTGTGTGTGAAGATTTATACTTCTGAAAACTGATATTCGTCAACTATATTTTACAACCTGCACTTTACTAGAACTTAGTACATATTTGAATCTATATACACCTTTCGAAAATTCATATATTCATTTGAAATTCATACATATAATAAGTTCCATACATCCGGAAAACTGATATGCATTGAACATTAAATATATTGCGAAACCTCACGAAGCTACATATATTTGAAACTGGTCAGTGTATAATAAACAGTACTATGTATTTGAGACTTATAAGATTGCAATTTTTTTTCGAAATTCAAATACCAAAACCAATAAATATCTAAAGCTGACATATTTCAGGGCCTGCATATTTATAAAAATTTACATACATTTGCAAATCCATATACAGGGAATTTTATATCCACAATGCCTGATATGTGCCCAAAACTTGTACATTAACAATCTGTTCTTGTAAAACTTGTACGCATCATCAAAAACTTTATGTAAAAATGCAAAAACCTAAAACTTACATTTTACTTCTATTTATTGAACTCATATTTCTTTGCAAACCTGATACATATTTAAAACCGTACATTCTTGAAGCTCATACTTTCAGAAACCTACATGCTTATTATCCAAAAACTTTTATTTATGAAATCCCATTACATCAACACAAAGTTCCATTCAAGAAAAATCAGATGCATATGAAACCTGTATATTTGAAGCCATATATATACTTGAAACCATACATACCAAAGTCTGATATGTATGAAGTTCTTATGCATTCAAAATCACATTTTGTTGTAATATCCAAAAGCTTTATACATTTATTTTTGAAACTAACATCTGACATCAATTTACATAAAACTGTCGTGTATAAAAGTTTTATGTCCATAATACCCAGAACATGCTCGGGACTTGTATTTATGAAATCAATACATATTGAAAGCTACATATACAAGAAATTGGCATTTATATTTGAGAGCCAATCATGCAACTTTGAATCTTAATAACACACATATCTGAAAGCGTATGCATTTGAAACTTGAATGCAAACCACATGTATACATAATCTAAAGCATGTATATGACATACCTTCATGATCACTGATATGAGACCATGCACTTTATGAAATTTACACATTCCAAAATCCACTTATGTTCAAAAACAATTTATATAAGACTAGTATGCGTTCAAAAAATTATAGATTGTGCTGTACTCACCTGAAAACATATATATAAGCATTTGAAGCTATATATTCAAACCAAAACTCATATGAAACTTAATATTCTCAAAGCTTAGAAATATGGAAAAAATCTTTTATTTCCAAATTCAGATGTGCATACGAAGCTTGGTTAGTTGAAACCTGCTACATACACTTGAAGTTCTATGCTTTGGAAACTCAACTAATATACAGAACTCTACATGCTTGAAACTGTGCGCATCTGATGCCTATAAGAAATTATGCATCCAAAATTAACATATATTAGAAGTCTCAAGACATATAAAACTGCATATATTCCACAATCTTAAGTACACAAAAACTGATATTCATATATGATATTGCGTTTACTTAAAAGCTCATATACACTCAAATCCATAAGCCCATGATTTGGTATAATATATTCAAAAGTTCTTACTCATATACAAAACTATATACTCCTAAAAACCCACATCTTTATGTACTAAGATTCTTTTATAAACCTGATTCTTACTTGAAAAACGTCGGAAATTTTTTGTTTTCAGAAACTGGCACATTTAAAGAACTAGATTTATACAGAATTTTATGTACTTGAAATTGTATTTTCAAGAAATGTTACATACAAAATTAATTATGCAATGCATTTTTGGAATCATAAGCGTGTGAAACTTGGCACATTCAAAATCACTCATTTTCAAAATCATTCATCATATACTTGGGATTTAAGTGTGCACCAAACTTAATATTTTTGAAAATCATTAAAAATCAACGTACATTAAACTTGATATATTTTAAACTGAGCAAGAATTCGAATTCTTCATCTTCAAAATTTGAATATTTTCAAAATATACATATCTGATGCATACTTGAAATCTCAACTTTACGAAACACATTTCAAAAGCATTTACTTTTTTTTTAAAATTAAGTTTTACAAAAGCACATATGCATATATGATTTTAATATAGTTAAGATTCAAGTATATGATATCCTGAAGACTTACAGCATTGTAAGCTTGAAATTCTTTTATAATCACAAGTTGTCGACATCAAATCCCTTTAAAATCAACCCCTTTTTAATCTGAAGCATCAGTTTCGAAATTTGAAATATTCAAAAATTCTCCTTTTTGAAACTTTTGATTCGCAAAATAATTAACTTTTGAAGTTTGTGAATTTTTGCGATGAAATCGTTAAAAAATCATAAACCTGGAGTTCTATATTTTTGATGATTTTTGACATGAAAGTGGGCTCGGACGTTGATCATCCTTACGACATTGATTACTGTTAATGTGCGGCATTAGCTGATTTACGGTATTGACACTTCTTGCAGTATTACCAATCTATGGCATCAATTATATCTGGCGTCAATTAGCGGCATTGCATATTCCCGACATCATCAAATTTACAACGTTGCCCAATCCTAAGGCATAACTTCAACCAGCACCATTACTATCCCAACTTCATAGATCAACTGCGCCATTGAATCTTGTATGCAAACCACATGTATACAAAATCTAAAGCATGTGTATGACATACCTTCATGATCACTGATATGAGACCATACACTATGAAATTTACACATTCCAAAATCCACTTATGTTCAAAAACAATTTATATGAGACTAGCATGCGTTCAAAAAATTATACATTGAACTGTACTCACCTGAAAACATATAGCTTGTCATTGTAAACATATAAAAACTCTAGACACGGAACTTTGCAGCTTCAAAAACACTCTAAATATGAATCTGCAACAAAACTCGTACGTAAATGATTTGCGCGCACATAGCTTGTCATTGATCAAAAAAATGTTAACTTGCGATTCCAACAATCTGGCCCTCAAAAACGGAAGTTGTAGGTCGGTTTGTTTCGATCGGAACAAGATGGTGAAACCGTAGCAGTAGAGGATGCAGTTTCGGAAGGAGTAGATGATCCCTTGTCAGGTTTGAGGCAGGGCGATCTATGAGTCATTCTAAATAGTAGAACTTAGTGTCCAACATGGTCAGGTAAATTTAACTTAAAATAAAAATACCCTTGTGACCAACACTCGAAATACAAAGGAAGTCGATGTGTGTTGACTGATCGAATTCTGGGTGTTGATTAGGGCAAATGAGTGTGTTATCTTGGCAAAGTGAGTCCAATGTCCTAAGCGCCACGAACGGACCATCCCATATAGACAGCTCACTCATGATAGAATAAGAAGTCACGTCATATTTTAATATTATCTCTTTTGGAGCTTACCCGTGATCCGTTCTTCGAAGCGACGTAGAAGGTCTTTCTTTCCAGGATCACTGGAAGTGCAGAAAAAAGAAGGGCAGTACGAAGGAATCATCCATTATGCCCGAATCCAAGGCAAATTATCGTGTTGGATCTATTCGATGATTAAGACTTAGCCAATTTCATGGAGAAGATAGTCGAGGCCGGAGAGTCAAACTTCTCTTTAGAATTATATGAGTTCAACTAGGGCATACCCTAGTTCCATCATCGATTAGACATGCAAGAAATCGATTGTCTCCCACCGAATTGAAATCGACCAAGTTAACTTCATCTCCTCTTCCATCAACACCACGAGATCTACCACCACCCACCTTCAATTTGAATTAAGAATCGGCAATCCTAGGGTTTCAACCTCGGGTCCGAGAGCTTTCGACAGTGGATCCAATGGTGGTGACTGCTCTAAATAACAATGATTGATTTGGGGAAGCTTTGGCAAGTGGTGGCGGTGCAAGGGTAGGAAGGTAGCTCTGATTGGTGAGGGTTGAATTTAGGTCGGTGGAGGGTTTTGAATAGCTTGCTACTAAGAAGTAGAATGAAAGCATAAGAAGTATAAGTTAACACATGTTAACGTATAACGAGAGTATGAAATTTTCTTAAGCTATCATGTCAGTACCGACATGTTCAAGTAGGTACCGACATGTTATACTTTCTTCAATGTTGGTCACCCTTTTCACAATGACCTACTTAGCAATTGGAAATCACACATGATTCCAATATGTAAACTACATCGCCAATATCGAGAAAATGGATTTTAATTCAAACTAGCGCAAGAAGTTATCAAAAATTGGTTAATCAAAGCTAAGAAAAAACAGCATCTTAAGAGGACATTCAAACAATTAACTTGAATTCATAGGATAGTAGTCCAAGATTCGTCTTGATCCAGAGCATGCTTTGTTTTGTATGAAAGCATACTCGATGCGGAAAATGTTAACGGGGTTTTTAACCAAGCAAAAATTAGTAAAATTTAGAACATCAAAACGAAAACGAAATGACTTAAAATCTATGAAGCACACCTAGATATGGAAAAGAAATAGCTCAGAAAAGTTTCAACCCAAAATATGCCAAGTAGAGAAGTCGGTACCGACATGATCATGTCGGTGGTGGCTTCTCCTGGCTTCGTTCACACAAACTTTATAGGAGTCATTCTCTACTTCTTTTATGCTTGATGCTTGCTCAAGAGATTTCTTAGGATTCCGAGCAACCAATTATAAGAATTGAAGAGTTAGTAGCTAAAAGAGCAGAACAAACCAGTAACGAAGGAACAATCATCAAAATCAACCATCGATCCATGGAAACATCATAGGACAACTAAAAATCAAGTAGCATGAAGATTGAAAAAAAAGTTGGATCATATTTGACCAACACAAACATGTTGGCATTAATATGGTTATGTCAGTACTGACATGTTTCAATAAGTCGGGTGGTCCCACAATTTTGTACTTCTTCAGACCGACATCTGGACTTTCCTTGACTCTTCTTCCGGCCCAAAATGACTATTATCTCTATAAATACAAATCACAGAGCAATCAAAAAAGGATCTGGTTTCTGCCATCAGAACAAAGAAAGCTCTATCTCTTCTTCATCTCCTTCCTCTATACAACAGTCACCAAGGCCGCTACTTTAGGCAATTCTATGACTTAAAACCGGTCTAGCCCCTGTACTTGTGACTCATTCTCTCTCAAACCCTTTGTAATCTCAAGAAAACTCTACGAAATCTATAAGCAACAAAGTTATAAAGTGGACGTAGGCCATTGATTGCTGAGCCACTATAAAATCTTGTGCCTCTCTTTCTCGGTACCTTTTATTTTCTTTTACTTTTACTATTTTCTGCTAGATCTAAGTCTCATAGGTTTCCTATAACCTGTTCCTAGGCATTGATCCATTTTTGTCATTGACAAACACGATCCTAAAGCAATAATAAAACACACTAATTATCTCATTTTGTAAAATTTCAAAAATACCAATATTTGCTGTAAAATACATCAAAAGATTATTTAAATATTTTCTAAATTAAAAATTGTGGAAAATTCAAATAAATTCATCTAAAAATATGTCACTAAATATTGAATTATTTTATTATCAATTTTTTATTATTATTTATTAAATTTGAATATTTAAATAAATTAAATATTTTCTTCGAAATGTTAAAATTTTAGGCCGTTACATAAAGTCAAAACAAATTATTTGCTGGAATTTAAAAGCTTAAAAAAATTATGTAAATAATTTCCTTATGGAAATTATTTGTATATAAATTTTTATTTATTGAAATGAAGATGAGAGTAATAATCACTACTAGAAAAATGCCAAATAGCGATGGGTGGGAGCGACGGCTTCCGACGACCGTTTTCCGACGGCTTCCGACGGGCCGTTGGCGACCGTCGGTAGCGGTCGGAAATTCACGATATCTGCAGCTCGGCCGAGCCTTTCTTCCTCATTTTTCAGCTTACTCATTTCTTAAAAAAAAAAACCTCAAATCTCCATTTTCCACCTCCAATCGCTGATTTCGTGATTTTTTCTCCTTCCCGCTGTTAATTCAACGTCTCTTGCTCTTAATCTCAGGTATAATCTCTTATTTTTGAGAAAATTTCAGTTTTACCATAATTCTAGATTTGCATAAATTGATAAATTAGGGCGAATTAGTGATTGCAATTGTTTCCAATAGCGTAATAACGGTTTATAGTATCACATGATATACATATTTCATCTTTTATCGTGAAATTGTGAAAAACACGTATAATTTGTGGTTGTTCATGTATATGTAAATTGTTGTGTATGCCTTGATTCGACGATTGTATACGTTGTTTGGAATAAGATAAAATGATTGAATGAACTAGGAGTATTATACTGTGCACGTATTTACTTATGAAACAAAAAAAATGCATTACTCTAAATTATAATTGTGTGTATTGAAAAATGACAAAAATGTTAAACCAGCCTTAAGTTGATGCGTAATACGTCGAATAAATGTGTTAAATTAATATATATTTTTGTGAATGTGAACAGTGAGTAAAACTATAATTTTTCTTAAAATGCGCGCATGTTAATTGACAAATGTCCTTTAGAGAGTTTTTGGCCTCGTCTGACGAGTGTTGTACATGATCGTTGAATAAATAGTCGTTTTTTTCGAAAAACGACCATTTATATTCATCTGGTACAATGTTTGTCAGATTTGTCCCTGTATTGGACAAGTTATGAACACAGTAAGAATTTACATTTTGTATACTACTTCGTCTTAAACGGTTCATAAAATTTCGGCCTAACTTTTCTTTTTTGTTTCCTGCGTACACGCATTTGTGTACAATGCAGGGAACAAAAGGGAAATGCTGCCGAAATTTTATTGAATCGTTTAAGACAGAGTAATATACGAAATGTAAATGCTTACTGTGTTTGTAATGGGAAGTAGGATGCCTGACCAATGAAAAAAAAATTATATATATTTTTAAATCGTTACGTTAAAAAATAAAATGTGCCGTATTTGAAAATATTTTTAAATTTGTGGAGTTGTTCTTTAAATTCAAAATATTATACGACTATGAAAATAATCTTTTTCGAATTTGTATTCTTCAAAATAAATATTAAATTTTGAACTTCTCATTTTGTCAAATAGGAAAAATGATTGATTATTTTGTTGATCGGAGGAGATAGATGTACCAAAGAAAAGGACTGAGGGGCTCAATAAAAGAAGATTTTTATAATGGTATAAACGTGTTTGTTGAATTCGCTTTAAGTAATAACGGAAACGATCCAGAAATTCGTTGTCCGTGTAGTAGGTATAGACATTTGAAGTATTTGTTACCAGATATTGTGAAAGTTCATTTGTGCCAACACGGTTTCGCACCCGAATATTATGTTTGGAATCGGCATGGAGAAGTTGTAGCAAATACTTCTGTAGAGTCTGAAAGTGTCGTTAACGAAATAGTTTCAACGACCCGTATAGAAAATATGGTCGAAGATGCAACACGATCAATGTTTCCTATGGTTGAAGTTGACGACGATGATGGAAATGTTGAAGAACCAAATATTGAAGCTAATTTTTTTTATGATTTACTAGATGCAGCTAACAAGCCTATTTGGGATGGTTGTAAAAGCGGCACTCAGCTGTCAGTAATCGCAGAATACATTGCGATGAAGTCAAAATACAACATCACTGAAGCTGGGTTTACGGCTGTTGTACAAGCTGCAAAAAGACATATGCCGTCCGATAATCTAATGTGTGAAAATCACTACGAAGTTAAAAAACTTATGTCGGCTTTTGGTTTACTGTATCAGAAAATAGATGCATGTTTAAAAGGATGCATGTTGTTTTGGAAAGAAGACGCAAACCTTAGAAATTGTAAAGTTTGTAACCGGGAGATACAAATCAAGAAAAAAGAAGGGGAAGGAAGTTCCGTACAAGCGTATGCACTACTTACCCATAACTCCAAGACTTCAAAGATTATATGCATCTTCTGTAACTGCGTCTAATATATGATGGCATAGTGTGAGAATGGAGGAAGAGGGTACGTTGACACATCCGTCCGATGGAGAAGCATGGAAACATTTCGATAAAACGTATCCAAATTTTGCAGCGGAGAGTCGATGTTAGATTAGGATTATGTACGGACGGTTTTTCTCCATTTTCTCAATTTGGTTCTAAATATTCATCATGGCCCATTATCGTCACACCGTATAATTTACCTCTATGGATGTGCATGAAAACGCAATATATGTTTCTTACTGTTGTCGTTCCTAGCCCCGACGATCCGACACAAGGAATCGATGTATATTTACAACCGTTGATTGAGGAGTTAAAAATATTGTGGAACGAAGGAGTAGAAACATACGATGTGTCCAAGAAGAAAATTTTTCGTATGTTTGCCTCTTTGTTGTGAACTATAAGTGATTTTCCTGCCTATGCAATGCTTTCGGGATGGAGTACTGCCGGTCGTCTAGCATGTCCATATTGCATGGATGAAACACGAGCGTTTTCTTTACCTCATGGTAAGAAAATTTCATGGTTTGACTGTCATCGATATTTTCTCTATGTAAATCATCCCTTCAGAGGAGACAAGAAAAACTTTTTAGCTAATAGAGTAGAAACCAGACAACCACCGACGATATGGTCAAGCGAAGACATATATGAACTTGTTAAGGACTATCCAAAGATATATGAAACTAGCGAGCAAACAGAAATTGAAGGCAAATCAGTTGTTCATAACTGGTGCAAACAAACTATTTTTTGGGAGTTGCCGTATTGGAAACATCTTCTGCTTCGCCATAACATAGATGTGATGCACAATGAGAAAAATGTATTTGATAATGTTTTTAACACAATTTTGAATGTGAAAGGGAAGACGAAGGATGATTTGAAATCAAGACGGATATAGAAGAATTATGCAAACGTCCTGAGCTTCATATGAAACCAAAATGACAGTAAAAAACCCAAACCTTGTTACGAATTAGATAATAATCAAGTTAAATGTGTGTTAAAATGGGTGGAAGAGTTAAGATTTCCTGATGGGATATCATCAAATCTTCGTAGATGTGTTGACTTTAAAAATGGTAGACTGAGCGGAATGAAAAGTCACGACTGTCACATAATGATGGAAAATTTATTTTCCGTAATATTCAAAGAACTACTGCCGTTAAAAGTTTGGAAAGTAGTAACGGAGCTTAGTATGTTTTACAAAGAGCTTTGTTCGAATACTTTAAAAGTGCAACATTTACGTAAACTTGAAGTGGACATTCCTATATTGCTTTGCAAATTAGAGAAAATATTTCCGCCCGGTTTTTTTAATGTGATGGAACATTTACCTGTTCACCTCCCATCTGAAGAACGACTTCGAGGTCCTGTCCAATATGGATGGATGTATCCATTTGAGAGGTATGTAATATGTTATAACGTAATTTAATTGCATTTGAAAGATGAAGTTAATATAAATTAATTTTGCATAGATATTTGAATCACCTGAAGAAAAAAGTGAGGCAAAAAGCACAGATTGAAGGTTCGATATGTAAATCTTACATCGAAGAAGAAGCTTCGTTCTTTTTCTCTCGCTATTTCAGTGACCATGTGAATATTTCATTTCAAAGTGTTCCTCGTAATGACGAAGGCGACGAACAAGAGTCCTCTCAAGCAATGTTATTTATTTTTAGACAACATGGTCGGCCTTCTGGAAAATGTGTAGAAATATGGCTAGACGATAGAGATCTTCATGTAGCACACACTTATATTCTTCTAAATTGTGCCGAGGTTGCATCGTTTGTTAGGTAATCTGAAATAATAATTTGTGTTTTATTCTTTTCTATAATGCATGCGCATGTATAACCTAATATAATAATTTGTTTATATAAACAGTGTTTATGAACGTGAACATCCGAACGGAGATCTCAGTAAAGAATTTTTCGGTTGGTTTTCAAATTACGTTTATGAGCCGAGAAATAGTGTTGTTGACGAAGGGTTGAAACATCTTGCGATGGGACCAAAAAGAGTGGTCAAGACATATCCAATATATTTCGTCAATGGATATATATTTAACACCAAAGAATACGGTGCAGAAAAATTAACAAATAATACTGGTGTATTTGTTAAAGGTAGTGATGATCTAGAAAATCATTTAAATGATTTTTATGGCGTTCTGACACAAATTTTGCAACTGGCATATTTCTCACGACCCGCGGAGGAGGTGTTTCTATTTAGATGCAATTGGTTTAGCAATGTTCCAGGTTCTGGAATTAATATGCACAAGGATTATAATCTTATCGAAATAAAGCATACATCGCACTTCACAAGTATGATCCTTTTATACTAGCCAAACAAGCATTGCAAGTTTATTACGCTCCTTACCCGTCTCTAAAAAGAGATAAAGCAGAATGGTCTGCAGTTTTTAAAACAAAGGCCAGATTCACATTCAATGGGAAGAATATTCCGGACGAACAAGCTTATCAGGCAGATCTTGAGCAAAATAACGAAATAATAATTACAGACGATCATACAGATTTTGGTCCCTTGATCGATGAATCAAATATTTGGGTACAAGTGTTTGAAAGTGCAGAGGAAAATATCGTCGAAAACGAGACCGAATCTGAATCAGAAGACGATGATGACTGATACAAAACTGAATATGTTTTTTTGCAATTGATGTAACTATGAAACCAAATTCGTTTACTATTGTTTGCGTGTTTTATGTTATTTCCATTTGTCATTTATTTAGCAATTTTTATTAAAAATGCAATGAATCAGGTATACCCATTATGAATCAGGTATAACACACTTTCATTTCTATTTCCATTTCAGTCATTAATTAAGCAATTTATACCGTTGATGTCATTTTCATATGAAATATATTTCATTATCATGTTTTTATTCTCTTATATAATGATGTGTATATGTCACAGGTTTATCATTATGTCGTATAGAGGTAGGTGCTCTTCCCGATCTTCAGGAGGCGATGGCAGTAGCCCATCGCAAGAGCCACAGCATGCAGTTGTATCATTAGTCCCTAGAGCAGATGGGTAAGAATTAAATTTTATTCAGCATCTTATTTTTTCTATGATATACGTACGTACTTATCTATATCGTACTTAAAAACAGGGGGTTCGACCTACTTCCCTCTAAGGTTGTGCTGGATGTCTCTAGAGCATCTTATCGCAGTAGGATGAGTGCGTGCTGGCTGAGATGGGATACCATCCATCCTCACATCATAAAGTGCATATGGCAGGATGTCCCAGTATGTATAATTTTTCTGTTTTTAATTCGTTTTTGTCATTTTTCTATTGTTTGTCATTTAAAGTGTAATCTTTTTTTTAATAGAGGCTAAGATAGACATCCAGACACACGATATGATGCTGGCACGAGCGTACTGGATGAAGAAGATGCGTAAGAACTACAGGAACACGATATCTGAGATTAAGAAATCTGGTAAGAAACCACGGTGGATGGAAGAGAGCGTGTGGCAAGCTTGGTTGAGCTACTGGGAGACGGACGAGGCGAAGGCAAGTATACTAATTTTTTTTGAATTATTAATTTGACGTGATTGAAAAATAATGTATCAAATTTTGAATGTACAGGCAGAGTCGGATAGAAACTCAGCAAATAGAAATAAGAATCCCGTCACTCATCGCAGAGGATGGAAGTCGTTTCAGCAGTATCGGCAGGAGTTGGTAAATTTACTGAATAATAAATGTAAATAGTTTATGCTATATGATTTTAAACGTATAATAATTGTATGTAACAATCAACTTCAGGTAGCCGAGACACATGGTCCTGTCAGTTATATGGACGTGTTCACCCGTACACATGGTGTCAAGCATGTTAATCCAGACGGGGCTGTTTCGTACACATAGCAGGACGATAAATCCAGCAAAAGCCATGTAAGCATATTTCATGTTATTCAGTATTAGTAATTGTTTTAATTGTTAAATTATGATGAAATAAGATATGATATTATTAATTTGTTAATGCAGGAGATGTTTATGGAGCAACGGCAGAAACTCCTTACTGATACGGGTAGAGAGCAGCTGACGACTGATGAGAAGGACGTTATTTTTGAGTCCGTTATGAGTCCAGCAGAGCATGGTCGACGATACAGATTTGGCAATTTAGCGGTAAATAATTTACTTTTTCTTAAAATACTGAAAATATGATATTTTTACCTTTTCAAAACAATAAACTTGGATTTTATTTATTTTTCAATTATTGCAGTCCAGTAGTCAGAGTAGGGGACGGTGGAGTAGACCTCGGAGCGATTTAGTAGGTATAGAAGAATTACGGACTACAGTGTCCCAATTGGAGGAGCAGAACCGCCAACAGGCCTTGCAGACCGCACAGTTGTTAGAGTACATGCAGCAGTTTGGTGGCCGCTTCCCTTCCTCGGCCAGCTTTGGATCTAGAGGAGATTGATTCATTGCTTGCTTATTCGTTCGTGCAGGTATGTTTTGTTTTAGTTTAGAATGATTTGGTAGATGGTGCAATTAATTGTTGCTTGTATAATTATGTATGATACACTTTGTTCTGTAGTTGTATGAGGATATGCATGAGAATGCTGATGAATTTGTGTATTAACAGCATGGTCGAACAGTTATTGTTAGGATTATTGTTAATGTTGGAATGGTATGTATATTTTGTATTTTATTTTTATTCTAATTCTATCCATTTGTGTGTTTATTGAATATTTTGTAGTCTAGGTTTGGATATTTGGTTGGATTATTGTTTATTGGATTGTGCAGTATTGATACCGTAGTGTTTGGAAGAGAAATGTGGTTGGAAGGCTCTACTTGCAGCAAATATAAAAAAAAAACAGAAGATTTCCGACGGTTTCCGACGGCTTACAGGTCAAAATTTTCGACGGCTTCCGACATTTTCCCGCGGCCTGTAGCTAAATATTTTCGACGGTTTCCGACGCCCGTCGGAAGCCGTCGGAAATTGTCGAGAGCTGTCGGAAACGTGCTCGGCAGCATCCGTCGGAAGCCGTCGGAAATACTGCTCCCCGACGCAGTCTTTTCCGACGGCTTCCGACGGCCGCCAACGGATTCTGGCCGTCGGAAAATGCGTTTCCCCTTGTAGTGAATTTTTTTAAGATTATAAATTGAAAATAATTTAATTATTTAAAAGTATAATTATTTATATTAATGTGTGTGTATATATATATATATATATATGATTTCAGATCCATAAATATTTTTTAAATGCCGCAACTTGATTTTTACACACACACACACAC
Organism: Allium cepa; assembly: GCA_030765085.1. Lineage (NCBI taxonomy): Eukaryota > Viridiplantae > Streptophyta > Magnoliopsida > Asparagales > Amaryllidaceae > Allium > Allium cepa. The sequence continues at coordinate 630,273,391 of CM060928.1, read as the reverse complement.
ACACATATGCAATAAAACAATATTACATTAATTAATAAAAAACTATTATTAATTTTTGAGTTTTTCTAAATTATGTTGAAATAACATGGTTGTAATAAGAATCTATATATTATATAAAGACTATTGATACGCATATAATTGAATATTTAAATAGAAATGTTACCTCCTACTTGTGGTCTTATCGATTGTCAAACATGTTTTTATATTTAGTTTTCTTCTATGTCCTTGGCTACGAGTTGCAATGTAGTCACATTGACTTCCCCAGTGTTAGCTGTAGCTAGGGTTTACGTTGGTTGCTTGTCAAGCGAATGAGAATGGAGGCTTCCTACTTATAACTAGGGCTGTTATGGTTGAAACGCTCAACCGCTCAACCGTACCAACCGTTCATGCAGTTACCATCTATAACAGTAACGGTTATGGTACCAGTTGAAGAATTTGAAAACTGCGTTTAACCATACCAACTATACATGATTGTTTTATGTAATATTTGACATTAAAGAATAAAAATTAGTAATTTAAGTTAAAGGAATAGCTTGTAAATTAATAATACGTGCCTTCATGAACTAATAACATGTGCGTGCATATTGGTCATTTTATAAACAAATAAGTAAATTTGCAAAAACCAGTTAGAGCTATATCATTTTATCATCAATAACGCATATAATTGAAAATATATGTACGAAATGCTTCAAAATTGAAAATACGATGGTTAACCATCATAGACGGTTGCGGTAATGGTTATAAGAATTAATAACCGTCAACAATAGTTAAGGTTACGGTTGTTGGTAATAACGACGGTTATCGCAACCATAACACCCCTACTTATAGCCACACAAATATTAAATATCCGCCCCATTTCTTTCAAACCCTAGGAGACAAGGTTCCTTTGCCCCTTCTCTTTTATGGCCGACCTTATTTGAGCATTACTTGGTCAAAATTTCCATTGAATTTATTAAATAATTTATTTAATTATATTATTTATGCTCCTTTCTCAATTGAACAGACATACAACTTTTATGCATCGTTGTGGTTGATTTTAAGGTTCAAATAATGGTTGAATAGGCTATAAAATTTTAAAATAACATTTGTATTAATTTATAACATTTATAAATTCCTTTGAGATTGGTAGAATTTTGAAATAATTAACTACTTGGTTGTCTTGAATCTTTTGTGTGAACTTGATCCTCAGTCAATATTAAATAATTTAAATACTAAAGCTTATAAGGACTTTGTAGAAGTACGGTATCTGGAACAAGTTCAAAGCTTACAAATCATTAAGAAAAATCCAATATCTAATCTGTATTAAGTTCACTTAGTAACAATATTTTGTACACGTATTATTTTCATCATTATTGTATCAATTAGATATCTAGAGTTTGGTCTGAGGTCAAAAATTCTACTAATATCTATATCTGATTGCACAAACCACTTTAAAGTCCTTGTTTCATTTCGATAACATTTATCCATCAACAGATTTACTCTAGTTTGAAATTTTGACTTTAAGTTAACTACCAATTACAGTGATACTAACCTTCTACAATAAAGGAGACGAATCCACTCTTTGATAGTGTTTCACTTTAAATAGTTAAACATATACCCAACTATAGTCTTACAAGGTTGTCATGCTAAGTGTTTAACCATAATCAAAGTATACCCTAGCTATTTTAGACCAATAGTACCTTCAAGTTAGAAGACTATAATATGCCATTACCATGAGATCTTTCATTTTGACCTAGTTGTATTAACTAATAGAAGACTCTCATCGAGTAGTTTTGTGATTTTTCCGAATAACTAAAAGTACTAACTCTTTGATATCCATAACAGCCATAACTAATTCACCATCCATCATAAGGAGAGCATTACGTATACTAATCTCAATGGAGTATCAATATCCTTTTCTCGATTTGTGTTGTTAAAGCGCTTAGTGGTTCCATAGTGGTAGAGGTGCAAAAGTTATAATTAGAATGAAACAAGGGTATAGCAGAAAATAGCGGAGGTGCAAAAAGATTCATTAGATATAAAATCGAATATTTAAAGTTATTTTATTCTTATTCTCACATCATTTGTTCAGAAAAAAGAATTTCTAGTGCGTTGTAGATTCTTATCCAAGACTTGTATAACAAAATCGAGGAATATCGTAATTTATGTAGTCCAGATTTGGTGACTACAGTAGACTCCTAACTTATATTTTGCATTTTTTCCTTAACATCAGGTTTTTATCCTAACTTTATTGATTTGGTTCAAATGATAACTAGTCAAATAAAACTTCCATTTTAATGTTTGCTAAAGTGAGTGCTAAAAAGCCTTGATTTAGCAGGTGTGGCTAAAAATAGTGGGGCTTAAAGCAAATTTTCTATTTAATAGCACTATATTGAAAAAGCATAGCGATCAGAGAGTGCTATGCATTATAGCAAGGATTTTGCGAGGCTTTAGCGGAGCTTTAACTCCACATTTCTCGCTATGTCTTTAGGAAAATGTATGGAGTAGCAATTCAAAACTCATTGTTATAAACACATTCGTAAGTCGATTAATATAGCGCTTCTCAGAAGGATTTTCTACTTATATGTATATATATTTAATGTATTTGATTCTTTACTTATATCAATGTGTAACAACATTTATAAAAGAAAATAAAACCAATACCTACTTCATTTCAAACAGGATTCTTTTATAAGAGTTAAGGTATATAGTAAATGACATAATTGCCTCTAGAGCATACCCTTAACTCTATCGATCTCTCACTTTCACTTATGGTCAATTATGGTGCCTCATGCACATACCTTCGACTGATCTACCTAAACTGGACTGGAAATAGGCCTTAATGAATGGATCTGCGATATCATTATTTTATATCTACTTTTCAAGTACTTCCCCATCACTAATAATCTTTTTATTATCATGCATCCATTACAGAGAACACATCACAACTTCTTATCAAGCTATCGGTTCCCACTGTAATCTGTATTGCATGATTGTAATCTTAATACGTTGTTGGGTATCAATGGTGAAAATCAGCCCTAGCTTTCTTATAAATCTCTGCACATATATTGTTTTCATTATGGAGTTATTCAAGGTGATGTACTTAGCCTCTATAGTTGAATCTGCCATAACCTCCCATTTGGAACATTTCAACTTAAAATGCATTAATTAAGGTTGAATAAGAATTTATGATTGACTTATTACATTCGATGTTTATTATGAAGTTTGAACCTGAATGCTCCTTCATAAGCAATTTGTTGTTTCTATAAAAAATTCTTTAGTATTACATATATAATCGAGAGTACTCTTAACTTCCATTTAGTAAATTTACCTCAGATATGATATTCTCTTAATATACCAAGTGTATTAGAAAAATCTAATATACCACAAAACATATCATATCTTATGATCTCTATTATTGATGCATGAGGGATCTACATCATATATTCCATATTAAATATTTTAGTATGGCATCCATGTATATAGGTTGGGACAAACCTAACATCCTTTTACATCGAGTATAAGAGATGTCTCTTTCAAATCTTTCATCCTGAATTAAGTAACCAAACTAAAACTAGTTTTAATACTAGTACAACATTAACAATCACTAGTATGTTGTATACTTATAATATTAGAAATTATTTAGTACCACTGATTTTCTTTTTTTTATAGACACACGCTTCCTTTGCATTTTGACTGAAATCAAATTATTTGATTTTGTGTCAAAATACTTACTCAACCTGTAAATGCTTATTAGACACCATTCTTGTATAAGCTCCTGGATCATATCTAAAAAACTTTAAATTATGTTATCACTGCTATTAATTGAGACATCTTAGCTATTGTGTGCAAATAGTTTACTTTAAATCATCATTTAGATGTTCTATTTCAACATTACTATGCCAAAAAATCAAAGTCAAATTGAGAGATAATTGCATGTTGAATCCAAAGGGCCTCAAGTAGTGAAATTAATCCACCAATTTTAACATTTGAAGTCAATGAACTCATCCCCTTTCAATAGTAGATTACAAAATTCCAATTGCGTTGATCTTTTCTTAAAGACTCATTTACGGTCGACGGATCATATCCTTTTGGGTACATTTACCAAAATCATATTTTGCTAATGTGTTGGAATTCATTTTAAATTTAAAGCATCACACTATGTAGTAAAGTCTTGACTCTTCATAGCCCGTTGATAACTGAGGAGATTGTTAACAGTTTATTTTCTCGATAATGATATAAAAATCACGGTTCCTCTTTAATGCACAAGAATTCTTATTAGTCATTCTAATGAAACCATGTCTAGTTTAGGCTTGTTTAAATCTATTTCATCTATGTAATTAATTACTATATTAGGATCTTGGGTCAGTCCAAGTCTATCACATTATCACTAATTTCTTTAGAAAGAAATTCCTTCGGGAAGAAGGTGGCATGTCTTAAAACAATAATTATTTACTCAGGGTGATGGAATATACAACATTTTACAAATTTCCTACATACTTACATAAAAAAGATCTAGTATTGAGCTCCCAAAACTTGCATTCATAGGGTAATTGTAAAACCACATACCTTAAACTATTTAAGATCGAATTTCCTTTCTAATTCATATCTTATATGAAATCACAAACTATATTTCAAATGAAATAAAATTTAATATATATATATATATATATATATATATATTTCTAAAAACATATCCTTAGAAAGAAGTAAATCGGCTTTACTCATTATTAATCGTAGATGTCCAATAAAGTCTGGTTACTCCTTATCGATACATCATTATATAACATATGTAGGAGTGACTTTGAGAGTGAGTCATATTCACTTTTAGGTACTATTGGAACTCTTATCCAAAATAATAACCTATCTGATCAAATTGAATTGTCTTATTTCCTTTGCATGGTATATTTATTACTTCCGTTTTATATTCTATGAACTTATCATAGATATCTAACTTCTATATGAATAACTACATATTCATATCTAAAATAATTCATCGGTGGATTTAAATGAAGTAGGTGGATTCATTTTGATGCCATTAGACTTTGGATCGCATACATCTGTGTATCAATCTAAAAGTTCATTAACTCTTTTTGTCACTCCCACCGAATGAGTGTCTCGCCTTGATCATTAAGGTACAATTCAAAGATACTATACGATTCAAAGTATATGATTAGTGAATTATTTTTTAAAGATATAACTTAGTCCATATAAATTATTAAATATTTTAGATGTTTCTATATTTTCTATAGCTAACACATTACTATTATTATGAGAATATACACCATCATCGAAATTCCAAAACATGGATTTATTTTATAACAAATACCTCTAATATTCATATGAAAACAAACTACTTCTATTTTCGATCAATACCAAAAACAAGTATTATTTCATAAATAACATTTGGCATGCATGAAAGTAATCTTTCAAAACTTGATGCATCCACTGGTAAGTGTTATATGATATGCTCCCACTATTTTTACTATTACAAAAACAACATGGGAAATAAGAAGCTCTATTCAAGAATTTACTAAGTGTTACTTATTACTTTTTTGGTAATTAATTTACAATTGAGATTTTTAGATAAGATATTCTGAACCCAAAGAAATAAATCTTATAGAGAATAATTTTTCTTTAAGGAAAAGCACATTCGGAATGGAAATCATATTGCGTAATCCCTTATTAAGCATTTACAAATATTAGAACCAATTATGTTTATGATGTCTCTTATTGAAGCAAAAGTGACCACTCACTCTCCTTATCAAAACCATGCCAACATTGTTACTATTCTTAAACTTTTGCTTGCTCTTTCAAAAGGTCGAATCCTTCAAAAGAAACCCTTTGCTTCAAGGCTACAATGGATTTCTTTACATAAAAGCATCCAATCATCCTTAACATTTTATGGATATTGAATAAGTTGCGGTTAAGTAAACATATCAAAACTAATATTTCAATAATCAAAATCCTAGGCCTGTCTATAGTTCTTGGTCTAGTGTTATTTCTAACACAACAGTATCCTTGTTGTGTTGAATCATATTGAACACAGGATTTCACACTTTGGTTAGCTTTCTCATTTCAAATGGAACACTTTCACTGAGATTTCATATTTACATGGATCTTGAAGCGACAACATACCAAAAGATTTATCCGTAAGTACATTTGTAACGACCCATAAAATTATCAATTTGATAAATTATATTTAACATTCAAATATATGGCTTGTTAACATAGATTATGTTGTATTGAACAATAAATAATAATGGTAAGCTTATTTTGAATAAGTACTTACGAAAATATATACTTTGGAAAAATATCGATAAAATGACCGAAAACCGTTTTATCCATAAACAACTCTATAATTATCAAAAGTCATGTATGGAGATGGACACATAGATTTATTTATCCACTTAAACAAGAATATGAAATGAAATTGTTTATTTTATTTTCGGAATACAAAATGTATTTATGACATCATCAATAACAGTATCATATTTAATAATGGATTTATGAATTTAAATTGAGATTTAATAATTTAATAATCATATTAATTATTCAAATAATTATTTTTAAATGATAATAATTCATTTTAGTTGGTTATGAAGTGGTAATAAATCATTTATAATAGTTTTATAAGGATATATACTTGAATTAAAATTATAAGGAAAATGATATCGCTTTATCGATATAACAACACTTTTTTGTAAAAAATTATTTAATATTAATTTATATGGTTTTATAAATCAATTATGATGATTTTAATTAGATAAAAATGATAAGAAATTAATTTCAAATTTCGATTACATTTATTTGTAGATTAATTTATAAGTAAAAACATGACCGAGAATTGGCTTTTCGATTTTCAACGTTTCAAGGAATGGATGTTGTTTAAAGTTGCTGCAATGTTATTTGTATGTCATGTGCACATATATAACATACACATGCACACCCTAACATATACATGAACACATATATACATACAAATATACATATACACTTATATATATATTACAAATGATCTAAGATATTTTTACATAAACTTCATCCTTACGCAAACAAAAGTCAATCTTTTACACACATTAACCCGTAAACATGGCTACACACATGGGTGGGGGGTACTTCAGTCATGCATGGTATGAGGAGGGTGGTGTGGTGGTGATGTACATGCACATAAATATCATGATATATTTTTTCCACCTTTTTCCTCTAAATACCACCCTCCATCTTCACTTCATTTGTTCATAAATTCCTAAGCTTCTTTACCTCTTTATACTCCTATTTAATTGTCTTCACTGTTTAGGAAAATTATGAAGAAAAATTAGCAAAAAGAAAATAAATTTATATAAGTATATATACATTAGCAATCCACTTCAAAACAAGCCCAAACCACTCTTTCCTCCACCCTAAACTCACAGCCACCACCTCCTACCACTAAGGCCGAGCCCATATCCACTTTCAAGCATAGGCCGAGCCCATTCAAAGGTCGAAGGCTGGATTCCATAAGCCTTCATTCGATCGTAGCGAAGCTGCAGCAAATTTTCATAAAGTTAGAAACCAATGAAAGTGATAAACTCTATTTATATTATAATATACTGTACGATATATATTTTGGGTTATGCTTGTTTGTGATAATTGTAAACCATATTTGGATATGATAATACATTTGTTTGGATGTGTAAACAGTTCACGTTTAATACATGTCGAATATCACAAAGGGATCACTTTCCTTCAATAAATGAAATGTTGTATATGAGATTATGAAACCTCTTTAAAATGGTTTATGAATGTTATTTTAACACTAAAATCCACTTTGGTGAAGTTTACACAAGTTATGGAAGTTGAGTCAAAAATAGGCATGTTGCGTAACGGTAGTTCGTGATTTTGCACCGTAGAAAGTTAAATCTATTTATATGATGGTTTTGACGTCGGAATTCTTTGGAACAAGAATTTTGCAAACTCTTATAATCATAGTTTTCAAAAAAAAAAGAAAAAGATCGAGATTTCGTTTAGTAGATTTTGAAATATGAGCAAATCAAGTTTTCAAAATAGTCGAGGTTTGGCAGTTCGAAAACCAAAGTGGTAAATTCTTTAAAATTGATAATTTTAATTATTTAAAAATATGGAATAAATTCTATTAATATATAAAAATGTTTTAAAAGAGATTTGAGTTGTGAAAATGGATTTCTAAATGAGCAAAAAGTTGTTTTGATCAAATAAGCCTTAAAAACACTATTCGTAGCACTATTCGTAGTATTTTTTTGCGGCGCTTTCAAAAATATTTAAAATATGGCTTTAAAATTATGTATTCTTTCTCAAATATTTTATTAGTATTTTCAAATAATTAATTAATTATGTTAAAGATGATTTTGTGGTTTTATACTTTATTTTTTTTTTTAAAAAAACTATTCAAAGAAAAACTATAATAATCAAGTGATTTAATCTTGGCTCTAAAAGCCGATGAGTAGATTGTATTTTTCTATTCATGAGATTTGGAGGCGTAGTGCTTAAACTAAGGAGATGTCTAGAAGCAACCAGTGCGTGCCTTGGCACACTTGGCCTCATTCTTGGGCGAGGAATAGATAAGGTCGAACTGTCGGAAATGAGGCAAGTATAAAAGATTCAAATTTAATTTATCAACTTGAATTGTATATAAATAATTTTCTTATACCTGGTATTAAATTCCGAGGAGGGAACCTATACTATCCGTGTGAATTTAAAAGGTGATTTTACCATTATTCGATGGATAATAATGGTTAAAAATGCAAAATTGATGTTGAGTAGAATTTGTATAATTTCTATCGACCCTATTTGCTCAATAAGGTTTTACAATATGGGTTATAAGAAATCATTTTGATTTAGTACTTCCAAATTTAAAGAGAGGTTTAACGGTTCCGTATATACTGGAAAAGAATATGATTTAAAGATTTATATCTCCAAATGAATTTTATTTGATGAAAGATATTAATGAATGAAATGATAATCACCCCCAAACTTAACATTTTTTTATAAATGATTGGTTTGAAGAAACTGGGGTCGGATTTGGGTGATCCTTATTTGAAAACCACTTTGAACCAATTTTACACGTTCAAAGGTGAAGACATGGAATTATAATAAATGGAATGAAAGGCTGCTTGTCACTAACCCTCGGAGGAAATTTCATATATATATATATGTGTGTGTGTGTGTGTGTGTGTGTGTGTGTGTGTGTGTGGAAGTAGTATCTACTTTTGATCTTCGATGCAAGGGTTGCTCGCTCCAAATCCTATAGGTGATTCCCGAAAGGATGTAGTCGTAGAGTTCCTTCAGCTTGTCTTGTTCTTGAACAACTTTTATGGACGAATGTCTGACATTGCATTTCAAAATTGTACGTACATTGATTTTTACAAACGTACATCTGTTTGGTGGTGTAGGAGGTAACTCTCTTATACTTAACACCTTCTCTAAAATGTATGAGCTCAAAGGTTGTACATTTGTGGAAATTAATAGTGTGCGATGGAATTGGCAACGTGGCATTCAAGTGAAACGTATGCTATGTGTAACGATCCGTATTTTTGGCTATTTTAAAGTATTAAAATTTATGTAATTATTGAATAAAAATGGTTAGAAATTAAATTTAATGATTTATTTATATTGGTTTATTGTATAATTAAACTGCTTAAAAATTTAATTTCTGAAAATTAATTGAATAATTTGATTCGGTATTTAAGATGATGGGAAATGATATCGGGATTTGATTTAAATGTTATTCAAAATATAAACGAAGATGGTTAACATTTAAAATTTGATTTAAATGTGAATAATTTGAAATTTGAAATTTTATATTTTAATTAACGAGTAAAAAATAGCCATTTTGGCCACTATCTCGAATTCCGACGAAACTAGTTTCATCGGATCCGTAACAGTGAATTATTGTAGGATTTCAAGTTTCATAGCGATCGGACTTTTCGTTTGGCCGTGCGAGCTTAAAGCGCGTAGAAATCAATTTAAAGGAATATGATAAAATAAATTGACTTTGAAAAGCTATCTTCCACATACGATCGAATTAGGCCTCGAAACTAGTTCCATTGCGTTCGGAGTGGAGGTAAAACATTATGAATGTCTGGTGGCATGCTTCATTTGGAATTCGGGATTTCAGATGATTCAAAGCGAGATATTTTATAATTTAAATAATAATATAATAAAGGACAACTGCCATTTTCTCGTGCACCACGTCATTCCTTGACCTTGTATTCATTTTTCTACCTTTTTTTTGAATCTGAGCCTTCATTAAAAAAACAAAACCAGATCGAAAGAGGGGAAATAACGAACGACGAAGAGAAAAAAAATTCAATCTAAGACTCAAATGAAAAAAAAGAAAAAAAAACGATGTCGAGCACGATTTCGTAAATCGAACGCGACCTCTGTCGCTTGTGACTCGAGTGACGCTGGAACTGGGGAGATTCGCGGTGCTTGGAGGATGATGGATTCGGCATGTAGCCTGATCGAGTTGGAGACATTTTGGGTATCACAAGTCGTTGCAATTCTAGGGTTTGAAGGGGACGAACGACGCGCCAATCTAAGGTTTGGACGGCGATTTTGAGCACGTACACGCACGTGCGACCAATGGAGAGAGGGTGGATGTTGGTGGAGGTTCTAGGGGTATCTGGGTAGTGTGCGGCAATCAAAAAAAGGGAAGTGACGAATCGTGATTCTTTCCTGGGAATAGTCAGTAGTGTGCGGCTGTTGGGAGGTAGATTGTTTGTTTTAAATATATTTTTTCTTATTAGCTTTTTTTTAATTTATCGTTTATTAATTATTGTATATTCCTTTTGTATGAGGCCCGATTTGAACGGAACATGAGATGTTGGAATTGTGTTGACGAGAGTTGTGGTGTGGAATCCAAGCGAAATTTATTTGGAGCTGAAATAATTTAAAATAAAAGGTGAGTATATATTCGCTCACAATTGGCTGAAATGAATTTTATGTTAGTTAAATTAATATTGTGAAGTGATTGAAATTTATTGATTGTTGTTTGATAAGTTTAACTGACATTGAAATTGACATCTGAATTTATTATTGAATTTAAATTGACAGTTAATTAAATTAGAATTTAATTGCCCGTAAATTACTCGATATTGATAATTATGAAATTGTTGTGAATTTTATTGACTGTATGGATGATTGGTTGTGATGGATGCTATTGGCTGTTATTTATTTTGATATATCCTATTTCACCCCATATGTTATTTATAGTATATAAAATTGTAAACATAATTATTTCGAATAAAAACAATAGGTTGAAATGATATATCTATGACATATATTTGGATTTAAATGATATATATCCATCCTCGAAATTAAATTGAAATAATTGTCCACTTGGCCACAGGTTAGAAAATTATATACGGACACCGGGTTGGTTAAATTAAATGATTTTAAAAGTTGTTTTGAAATTATTTAAATGAATTGTTTTTTTGAATAAAATCAAATTTGTGGAAATTGAATTATTTTGAATTGGAGCTCGAAATGTTGTAATTTAAACTTGGTAATGAGATTGATTAATTAATCGAAGTTTTGATTGTTAAGAAAAAATTGGAAATACAGCGTAAATTTTCGAAAGTTAATTTGTTTTAAAAGATGGGTCTTTATATGAACTTTGAATATTTCTAAAAAAATGATATGAAATGATATTTCAAATTTGGGTTTGGAATTGAAAATTTGGATTTAAATTTGATATTGTAAGTAAATTTGATATAAAAGTTTAAAATGATATTTTGAAACTAAATTTGGAATTGGAACTGAAATTGGAAATTAATTTGAAATTGGAATTTAAATTAATTTGGAATTGAAATTGGAAATTAATTTGAAATTGAGATTTAAATTAATTTGGAAATGGAAATTGAAATTGAAGGAATTTGTGAATTGAAATCGAAATTTATATGGAATCAAAATTTATTCAAGTTGGAATCGGAATTGAATCGATTAAATCGAAATGGATTTTGGAATTGATTTGGGTCGGAAATTGGAAAGTTGACCAGTTTGAGTTTGGAATTATTTTTAAAACGAATATTTTAGTATAAATGATTTAAAATCTATATTCTTAAATATTCAAACTATTTTGATCTTCCAAACTATTTTACTATATAAACCATTTTTATATTCAAATTATTTTCGATTAAACTATTTAAATAATTTCTATTAAACTATTTTTAGCAACTTAATTTTTTTATTAAACTAATTTTTAAATTCCAACTGGTTAAAAGGTAAGTTGTTTATATTAAAATCTTGGATTTAAATACGAATTAGGTTAAAATGGAGAATAAACCTGAATTGAATTTGAATCAAATTTTGGAACTAAAATCGATTTATCGGACAAAATTGAAAATTTTGAATATATGGTAATTTCGAAATGGAATTGATGTTGAAGCGAAAATATGATTCGAAATGGATACAATTTCTGAGTAAATATGGATATGATTTTTGAGTAAATATGATGATTTTGAAATGAATTTGATTTTGAAACGAATATGATATTTGGATATCAAATACGAATTGTTTTTGAAATATAAAAGTACCAACTGGTGTGTAAAATGGTGATTGGGTGTTAAAGAGACCGGGGCCTCTTATTGAAATACTCTCTTTCAGTATTGGAACCAATTTGACAACCATGTACGCGGTGGGTGATATCCAGAATATAGTGGTTGAATAGGCGACGTTTACTGGAATGAAGTAAGAGAACGATGATGGATAGCCTTGACATTCGTGTCATAGTTAAAATGACTAAAACAGGAGCCTATGTCTGGCCATTGAGGTTAGCTACCTCTAGCGACGTTGATCCCTCATATTACTATTATGATTTCGTATTCGATGGTGCACCTTTTGTCGTTTGGATTGATTGTCGCGGTCGGCCACGGATGGGTTACGACCAGCCAGAAAGGGTAAACTGGTAGAATCCTACCTTGGGAATTGCCTCACGTGCCTTGTCATATTTATCCCTATACGAGCCCATTACGATTTTGGTTTAAAACTATAAAATGTGTTAAGGTGGATCAATGTAAAGCCTTAATGCTATTTTGATATTTATTTTACTGATAGACATTATCTATTATAGCGTAAACTATTATATATAAGTAGTTTAACAGATTCTTAGGAGATGGAAAATCACATAACATCTCTTAAGTTATTGCACTCATATTTATGATATTGATTTGACTTACATAAGAGTTTTTTGGTCCTAACTCGAGTGTTTGTCTTTTCATTACGCTCTGGTCAGTCCTATGTTTTTCCAGCATATTGAAGACTATTCTCTGAAGGATGAAGATGGAGTTTTGGTATATTACTATTATTATTATCTCCTGCATCATGCTATTCTACTGTATCAATTATTTATCCCTGATGAATAGATATAACTCTGATAAACGTGTATAGATTAGAATCAGATGTATAGTAAACAACTTTATGAATAGTTTATTTGACTATTATATTTTATCGATTCCGTTGTGAGATTCTGTGTTTTGTTTTCTCCTTCTTTTCTTATTTTTATTATTTAACCTCATTGATTATCTACATTCCAGATTGTTTAAGTCAGGCATGTGTGGATTATTGTCGATTTAAACCTTCTGAAATGTGGGTCGTCACAGTTGGTATCGGAGCGAAGGTTTAGCGATAACTTTGGCTTTGTGGGGTTTGACTGATTAAAGATAGGGTAGGAGTACCTTAGAATGAGTCAGTTTGAGTGTATATATATGAGAGAGCGTACTTGTTAGTGTTATAAAATGTTTTATATTGTGTTTACTTATCCGTTGAGTTATTTATAAATTCCGATCGATTTGCGGGACGCCGTGTTATCAATAGGGGTTTCTAAACACTTAAACGAGGCAAGTCGACATAATATTGTTTTAAAATCGAGTAAATGAAATAATTTTGGCTAAACTATATTACATACATACATACATACATACATACATACATACATACATACATATACATATATATATATATATAAACTGATTTTTAATGAACTTGTTGTTAGGAAATGACAATATTTAATTATCATCGATTATTGATTGAATTTAAAATAAAATGAATACTTAGTGAATTTTATTTTATGAAACATTGATAATAAAATTGAAATAAAATTAAAATAAAATTAAATGAGAATTGATTAAAATGACCAAGTTGTAAATTAATAGATTATTTGGTAAATAAGTTAAGGAAATTTGTATAAGTGTATTATAATATAGCTCATATATAGAAATGATTTTAAAAATTGAGATTTTAGAATTTAAAACCTTTTATTTTCAATTTTTTTTCCAAAGCTTTAAATATTAATAATAGTATTATTTGAAAGTGTTTTAACTAGAAATATGTTTTGAAAATATTTTTGAATAAATAAAAGCACCAAACTCACTTGGTCGTTGGGAATTAATTCTGGGATGACTGCAGCATCACCAGTGTTCATTTTCGAGTTTCTGAGTGATGATTGCTACCAAAGGAAATTTAATTTCGATTAAACAAGTTTGGATTGAGAAAATGTATTCTAACTGTGATTTAGTAAGTATATGAAAATAGTTTTGAACTTATAATTGAAATTAGTATATAAGAAATAAGTTTGTAACTTATAAATTTGAATAGAAAAAAAGAGTTATAACTTGTAGAATTTGAACAGGGAAACAAAAATAAATTTTAAAATGGTAAAATCTTGGTTGAGCAAACGAAGGAAAATTTTGCATTTGAGAAAGAAATAAAATAATTAATCTCAGGAAATGTTGATTAAATAAAGTTAGAAAAATTGAGTAAAACGTATTTGAAATAAATTAGATAAAATAAAATTTTGAATGAATAAATTGTATAACTTATAGATTTAGGAATATTAAGCTAAACAAATTTACATTTGTTGAATGATAAGAAAATTTAACTTGAATATGATTAAATAAAATGAGGAATGGATTAAAATTGAATTGAAGTTTACTTAATATTAAATAAAAATTGAATTAGATATTAAGTGCAGTTAAATGAGTAAAGTGAATCAATTTCATTTAAGTTATAGAATGAATTAACCAAATGAATACGAACTTAAATTTTTGAATAAAATGAAATTTTAAATTGTGTAAGTAATTAAATAAAATAAACGAGAGTAAATAAAGTTAATATGAGCTATTGAATTTAATGTAAACTGAATGTAAATAAATGTAATACAAATAGAACGAGTTTCAATAAAAATTGAATGGTAACTAATTGAATATGAAATAAGTTAAGGGAAGGTAATGTGAATTGAAGCTTAACTTATGAGAAATTGAATAAAAAATTGATGGTGAACGGAAAATAATTAATATGAATTGTGATGTAAATTAAATTTATTTTAGTAAATTTATAATATGAATTTGAATAAATGAAGTAATCGATGAATTAATAATAATTTAAAATATGAAGTAATAATAATAACCGTGATTGTGTTGTATAAATTACTTATAATACATTTAGACGGTTTAA
The DNA here is from genome assembly GCA_030765085.1 of Allium cepa. Lineage (NCBI taxonomy): Eukaryota > Viridiplantae > Streptophyta > Magnoliopsida > Asparagales > Amaryllidaceae > Allium > Allium cepa. The sequence continues at coordinate 630,257,941 of CM060928.1, read as the reverse complement.
ATGATGTTAGTATATTTAAAAAATATACTAAGTGAAAATAAATTTTATTTAACAAAGTTAAATGGAATAAATTTATAAGATGGTCCATAATTGAATTTTATAAACATTGTTAAATTAAAGTGAAACGATTAGAATTTAACAAATTAAATCTAATGAATCAAATGTAAATGAAATAAATTTGAATAAATTAAAAGAAAATCAAATTATGAATGTGATTAAGCATTAAAAAAAAACAGTCAATGGAATATAAATGTGAATACAATAAACATTGATGAAAAAGAAGAAAAAGAAAAAAAATGAATTGAAACCAGATTAGTTGAATGTTAATCAATTAAAAGCAAATGAATTGATTATAAATTCATTGTATGATTAACGAATGAGTATTAATAAGTGAATGTGAATCAATTTTAAATATATGGAATGTGGTATGGAATTAATTTACTTAAGTGCAATTAATTATATGTATTATTGAAATAAAATAATGGTAGTGAAGAAAGAAAAATGAAAGTAACTATAAATGAGTGTAAATAAATAGAATGTAAATTCATTAATGTTGATAAGTGCATGCAAACTAATTTGAAGTAAATAAACTGAATGAAAAATCAATGGAACATGAATCTAATTGAATAAAAGTTGGTTGAATGCAAATAAATCGAAAGGAATCAATTACAATGTTAATGTAATGAATGCTAAAAAGAGATGAAGAGTATAAAATTAAAAATTTACATTTGATAATATAAAATTCACATTGTTATGAATTTATTGGATTAATTGAACGGATATCGATGATTGGATGGTTTCTTTTGTTGCAAACCATTGTTTTTACTGTTTTGATTGCATATGATTGCTACATATTGTGTATTTATGCTTGAAATTATTGTTTGAATTAAAATCCATGTTATATCGTTATATTAGATTTATACATGCTTCTATATCGTTGTATATTAACTAATATGTTTAATTTGAGTTGAGATAGGTTCATACGAAGACCATTTTGGGCGTATATGTGGGTTTTACATGCTTTTGCTTGCTTAATACGAGTGAACTCGCTCGTATTATAAATAATAAGGTATGTATTTCGGATTAAATACTGCGATTTTATATTTTTGCCCTTCGGGTTGCCTCATCATTGAGACGAGATGTATATTTGATATATATTGGATATATTTGTATTTGAATTGTAAATTTTTTTTGATCGAGCCGCGCAAAGGATACTTTGCTAAAATTTTCCGTAAATTCGGGAGTTAGAAATTTTTTGAAGTTTTAAAAAGTTTTTTAACTTGTTTTTCTATATAAATTATGTTTTCGTAAAACTGATAGCGGAATGACGCAGTAAAAGCGTAGTAAAGATTCTCGAATAAGATTGTTATGTTTTATAAGTGATTGTTTTAAATAAAATCCATCGTATGTTAAGTTCTTACTTCACACCTTTTCGAGGACGAAAAGTTTTGAGTGGGGGAGTATGTAACGATCCACATTTTTGGCTATTTTAGAGTATTAAAATTTATGTAATTATTGAATAAAAATGGTTAGAAATAAAATTTAATGATTTATTTATGTTGGTTTATTGGATAATTAAATTGTTTAAAAATTTAATTTCTGAAAATTAATTGAAAATTTTGATTCGGTATTTAAGATGATTGGAAATGATATCGGAATTTGATTTAAATGTTATTCAAAATATAATCGAAGATGGTTAACATTTAAAATTTGATTTAAATGTGAATAATTTGAAATTTGAAATTTTAATTGACGAGTAAAAATAGCCATTTTGTCCACTATCTCGAATTTCGACGAAACCAGTTTCATCGGATCCGTAACATTGAATTATTGTAGGATTTCAAGTTTCATTGCGATCGGACTTGTCGTTTGGCCGTGCGAGCTTAAAACACGTAGAAATCAATTTAAAAGAATACGATAAAATAAATTGACTTTGAAAAGCTATCTTCCACATACGATCGAATTAGGCCTCGAAACTAGTTCCATTGCGTTCGGAATGGGGGTAACATTATGAATGCCTGGTGGCACGTTTCATTTGGAATTCGGGATTTCAGACGATTAAAAGAGAGATATTTTATAATTTAAATAATTATATAATAAAGGACAACTGCCATTTACTCATGCATCACGTCATTCCTTGACCTCGTATTCATTTTTCTACCTTTTTTTTTCGAATCTAAGCCTTCATTAAAAAAAACCAGATCGAAAGAGGGGAAATAACGAACGACGAAGAGAGAAAAAACCTCAATCTAAGATTCAAATGAAAAATAAAAGAGAAAAAAAAACGATGTCGAGCACGATTTCGTAAATCGAACGCGACCTCTGTCGCTTGCGACTCGAGTGACGCTGGAACTGGGGAGATTCGCGGCGCTTGGAGGGTGATGGATTCGGCATGTAACCTGATCGAGGTGGAGACGTTTTTGGGAATCGCAAGTTGTTGCAATTCTAGGGTTTGAAGGGGACGAACGACACGCCAATCTAGGGTTTGGACGGCGATTTTGAGCACGTACGCGCGCGTGCGACCAATGGAGAGAGGGTGTATGTTGGTGGAGGTTTTAGGGGTATCCGGGTAGTGTGCGGTGATAAAAAAAAGAGAAGTGACGAATCACGATTCTTTCCTGGTAATAGTCAGTAGTGTGCGGCTGTTGGGAGGTAGACTATTTGTTTTAAATATTTTTTTTCTTATTAGTTTTTTTTTTAAATTTATCGTTTATTAATTATTGTATATTCCTTTTGTACGAGGCCCAATTTGAACGGAACGTGAGATGTTGGAATTGTATTGACGATAGTTGTGGCGTGGAATCAAAGCGGAATTTATTTGGAGCTGAAATAATTTCAGTTTTAAATAAAAGGTGAGTATTTATACGCTCACAATTGGCTGAAATGAATTTTATGTTAGTTAAATTAATATTGTGAAGTGATTGAAATTTATTGATTGTTGTTTGATAAGTTTAACTGGCACTGAAATTGACATCTGAATTTATTATTGAATTTAAATTGACAGTTAAATTAAATTAGAATTAATTTCCCGTCAATTACCCGATATTGATAATTATGAAATTTTGTGAATTTTATTGACTGTATGGATGATTGGTTGTGATGGTTGCTATTGGCTGTTATTTGGATGTTATTTATTTTGATATATCCTGTTTCACCCCGTATGTAATTTACAATATATAAAACTGTAAACAGAATTATTTCGAATAAAAACAATAGGTTGAAGTGATATATCTATGACATCTATTTGGATTTAAATGATATATATCCATCCTCGGAATTAAATTGAAATAATTATCCACTTGGCCATAGGTTAGAAAATTATATACGGACACCGGGTTGGTTAAATTAAATGATTTTAAAAGTTGTTTTGAAATTATTTAAATGAATTGTTTTTTTGAATAAAATTAAATTTGTGGAACTTGAATATTTTGAATTGGAGCTCGAAATGTTGTAATTTAAACTTGGTAATGGGATTGATTAATTAATCGAAGTTTTGATTGTTAAGTAAAAATTTAAAATACGGCGTAAATTTTCGAAAGTTAATTTGTTTTAAAAGATGGGTCTTTATTCGAACTTCGAATATTTCTAAGAAAATTGATATGAAATGATATTTCAAATTTGGGTTTGGAATTGAAAATTTGGATTTAAATCGATATTGTAAGTAAATTTGATTTAAAAGTTCAAAACGATATTTTGAAACTGAATTTGGAATTGGAACTGAAATTGGAAATTAATTTGAAATTGGAATTTAAATTAATTTGGAATTGGAATTGGGAATTAGTTTGAAATTGAGATTTAAATTAATTTGGAAATGGAAATTGAAATTGAAGGAATTTGTGAATTGAAATCGAAATTTATATGGATTCAAAATTTATTCGAGTTGGAATTGGAATTGAATCGATTAAATCGATATGGAATTTGGAATTGATTTGGGTAGGAAATTGAAAAGTTGACCAGTTTGACTTTGGAATTATTTTTAAAATGAATATTTTAGTATAAATGATTTAAAATCTGTATTCTTTAAATATTCAAACTATTTTGATCTTCCAAACTATTTTACTATATAAACCATTTTTACATTCAAATTATTTTCGATTAAACTATTTAAATAATTTCTATTGAACTATTTTTAACAATTTTTTTTATTAAACTAATTTTTTAATTCCAACTGGTTAAAGGGTAAATTGTTTATATTTAAATCTTGGATTTAAATACGAATTAGGTTAAAGTGAAGAATATAACCTGAATTGAATTCGAATCAAATTTTGGAAGTAGAATCGATTTATCGGACAAAATTGAAAATTTTGAATATATGATAATTTCGAAATGGAATTGATGTTGAAACGAAAATATGATTCGAAATGGATACAATTTTTGAGTAAATATGGATATGATTTTTTAGTAAATATGATGATTTCGAAATGAATTTGATTTTGAAACGAATATGATATTTGGATATCAAATACGAATTGTTTTTGAAATATAAAAGTACCAACCGGTGTGTAAAATGGCGATCGGGTGTTAAAGAGACCGGGGCCTCTTATTGAAATACTCTATTTGAATGTTGGAACCACTTTGACAACCGTGTACGCGGTGGATGATATCCAGAATGTAGTGGATGAATTGGCGACGCTACTGGAATGAAGTAAGAGAACGATGATGGATAGCCTTGACATTCGTGTCATAATTAAAATGACTAAAACATGAGCCTATGTCTGGCCATTGAGGTTAGCTACCTCTAGCGACGTTGATCCCTCGTATTACTATTATGATTTCGTATTCGATGGTGCACCTTTTGTCGTTTGGATTGATTGTCGCGGTCGGCCACGGATGGGTTACGACCAGCCATAAAGGGTAAACCGGTAGAATCCTACCTTGGGCATTGCCTCACGTGCCTTGTCATATTTATCCCCATACGAGCCCATTACGATTTTGGTTTAAAACTGTAAAATATGTTAAGGTGGATCAATGTAAAGCCTTAACACTATTTTGATATTTATTTTACTGATAGGCATTATCTATTATAGCATAAACTATTATATATAAATAGTTTAACGTATCCTTAGGGGATGGAAAATTCCATAACATATCTTAAGTTATTGTACTCATATTTATGATATTGATTTGACTTACATAAGAGTATTTTAGTCTTGACTCGAGTGTTTGTCTTTTCATTACGCTCGGGTCAGTCCTGAGTTTTTCCATCATATTGAAGACTATTCTCTGAAGGACGAAGATGGAGTTTTGGTATATTAATATTATTGTTATGTCCTGCATCATGCTATTCTGCTGTATCGATTATTTATCCCTGATGAATAGATATAACTCTGATAAACGTGTATAGATTAGAATCAGATGTATAGTAAACAGCTTTGTGAATAGTTTATTTGATTATTATATTTTATCGATTCCGCTGTGAGATTCTGTGCTTTTTTTCTTCTTCTTTTCTTATTTAACCCCATTAATTATCTACGTTCCAGATTGTTTAAGTCGGGCATGTGTGGATTATTATCGATTTAAACCTTGCGAAATGTGGGTCGTCACATTATGAGAAGGTAATCAATGCCTCAAGCCTTATCACCCAGGAGTGACAAAAAACATGTAGATGAGGCAGGGCTAAGTGGGTCACTCCCATTAGGATATGGTCATCATCTATCTAGATTACCTTTATATATCGGGTATGTTGTGTGTGCTATGAGAGCCCTCGGATAGGTCGGGAACAACCGTGGTGATGTCATATTTGGTACTATCTACGGTAAAGGTAGGCCGGTCTTGTGTTAGTGGATGACCATTTGTTAGTGCCTCGGTTTATTTTTCTAGAGATATACTGTCGGAAGTAGTCCCTTACCTTGTCATTATATGGAATCGTTTCTCTAATATGAGCCTTTACGGTTGTAGTTGTAGAACCTAGTATGCTAGAATTTAATAATGTAACAATTTCAGCTAAGACTGTATATATTTATTTAAATGAGTTTTTAAAGAATTTCATCAAAGATAATATTCCCAGATTTTGCATAGCAAGTGTTTTAGCTATCATAAGGTAAAAACCCTTTTCGTGTTTATGTGCGGCTTGGTCTTATGGGATACCCTTTATTTTCCAATACCTATATTTTTGAGTTTCGCACAATAGTCCCATGATTGACCCGGAGTTTATTTTCTTTTACCTTAAACTCTAGATGCCCTATTTTTCTTGGCAGTCAAGTAGTCAGGTTTAACTCAGAGCATTGTGATAGAGCTTAAAGTCTGGAGCTGAAGATGTTCCTATAGACAGTACCCCATTTCCATTTCTGATGCATTAGTTTTCTTATTGTATTATGAATTTATAAGGACGAAGATTTATAACCGTCCAGGCTGATTTATAGGATAGACACTGATACATGTATGTAAAATTTCCATTGTGAAGATATATATATATATTAAAATTTATATGTTATTCCATTCATGTAAATACTGTTCTGTCTTTTTTTACTTTTCCCTATGATAATCTGCCTCTCCGGCAATTGGATTTGCGGAACGTGAATAACGATGATGTATTAAAGTCGATTTACGAGAGTCGAGGAGGTGGATCGTCATATTTGGTATCGGAGCTTCGGTTGAGCGAATCTGGGCCTGATAGGGATGAAATCTCATCAGAGATAGGGTTAGTAATGCCTTAGGATGAATAACGCATTAGACATAGGGTAAGTGACACCTTAGAATGGGTTGAGAGTATTATATATGGGCATATATTTATTAATGATATATAAAATAATTTATTTTGAATATTGGTAAATGAAATAATTTTACCAAAGGTCATTTTTAAATATAAAGAATATATTTTGGAAAATATAGTTAGTTATGATATTAAAGTCATAAATTGGATAATTGTTTTAATAACAAGTTAGTCAAATAAAGATTAAAGGACTTGTGATTAGAATTTCACAGTTTCACTATATGATGTTTAATAATGGTATTATAAGGATTTTGAAAGTAGATGATAAAAATGTTTGGAAAACATTTTTAAAGAATCAAAAGGATTTTTTTAGGAAAGAGATGAAACATTTTGATAAAAATCTCAATTTGTTTCCTAAGTATTGATCGAACCTTGATTTGAAATGCAGTATACTAGTTAAGTTAGGATAAATACTTAGCGTCTACTTCTAAGTATTTGTGTGTATGTTTGTAGATTTCATATGGAGGTAGTATTCAAAAGTAGAGACCATAAGAGCAAACTAGGATGAGAAAGATGATCTTATCATTTTTTCAAATGATGAGGAAGAGCCCATGGAAGAGGAGTATGATCTGTATACTCATAGAGACAGAGATGGTTACCCGATAGCAGGAATGCTTATACCTCCCCTAACTCCATAACTGGTCATAATATGTAGCGCTGTTGGGGCCACTCTAACCTCAAAAGGAAGGGGGATCAATGACCCTGCTAGTTCAGAGGTTTTGACTTGAAGAATAACCCATGGAAGAAAAGTCTAAATCAAAGGAGGACCCGAATGATATAATGCCAAATGAATCAAACCATAGTAGTGAGGGCAGCAACAACATATGGGAGATGGATGTGGATCTAGTTATTTGGAGCGAAGAGTCATCAAGTTCATACATTCAGTGGGAAACATGGAAGATGATGAAGCGAAAGCTGAGGAGGAATTTGAGAATCTAGAGGAGATGAGAACACAAAGATCAGAGGAACTGGAGGAAGGAGAAATTTTGTAGGAAGTTCAGTTGGATTTGGACATATTCGATGGAATCGGCATTGGCTACCGTATGGGGAAATGAAGAAGGAAATGAAGCTGACAACAAACAAGAGAATAAGGATGAGGATGTAGGGGAAATTTCATTAGAGTTTGGATGTTGGAGTGTACCATCGGTAACAGATTCGGAATGACGATTGAGAGTGGGATTGAAGACTAGTTATATCTATCTAATATTAAGTGTTTAGTAGTAGCTTATAAGTATGGCTTGTGATAAGGTGATGTGTGGTTGGTCATATATTTGTATTTGTAATATGAACTTTCAGTATGTATCCAAGTAGGATTGGGATAACTTGAGGATGACCAAGTGTGGTAGAAAGAATAAATGTAAGATACTAAGATATATAATATATCTATGATCTTTCATTTTAACTTTATTTATTGCAATAATACAAGTCACTTAAGAAAATTTATAAGAATTCTTGATAAAGGAACAAAGCTTAAAAGGAGAATTTTCTTTGTAAGATAAAATTTATGAAATAAATTTTGGAAATTAAAATGAGATTTATTGACAAAGAAATTTCAAAAGAAGTTTGAAATAAAATTATACTGCTATTATTTCAAATAATGGGTAATTTATTTCTTTTGAAAAGGAGATAGAAATATTTTGGGGCAAATATTTTAAAATGACTATCAATGCGTTATAATAAAAGATATTTATGGAAAAGTATTCATCTTCTGGAATGAGAGTTTTCCCTTAAGAGGAAATATTTGGAGAATAAATTTATATATGAAGAAATTTCTTTATAAAAGAATTTGAATAAATGTTAAGATTTTATGAAATATTTTCATAAAATATTTTGGGAAAGTTAACAAGTGTGTATGTTGTAAGTAGATCATTTCATTGCATGATTCTGATCTAAGATTCGAGTGTAGAACTTTGAGGTAGTTATACAAGTCCGAAAAAGGATTTGTCACTTGATTCTTGATGACAAGCATTGATGAGTCTTTGTGGTCAAATACTTAAATTTTCTATCATAATTAAGAGCTATGCAAAGAAAACTAAAATTCTGATCAGAAAACATGATCGAAGTCCACACTAGAAGATCGAGGGATCAATAATAGTTCGAAAGTAACGTTGTGGATTTGAATAGGAGATCAAATCAGATATTACATATGGATGATCTATATATATCGTACAAATATAAGTTTAAAAATAAATATTTTGCATTGCAATTTCGAGGACGAAATTCTTTTATGGGAGAAATATGTAACGACCCATAAAATATAACTTTAATCAATTTTTTTTTAAATATTCAAATAATAGGCTTTTTTAACATGGATTAAGTTGCTTGAACAATAAATAATATTGGTAATCTTATTTTGAATAAGTATTTACGAAAATATATACTTTGGAAAAATAAGATAAAATGATCGAAAACCTTTTTATTAATAAACAACTCTATAATTATCAAAAATCGCACACGGAGCTAGATACATTCACTTATTTATCCGTTTAAACAAGAATATGAAATAAATCTATTTATTTTATTTTTGGAAAATAAAATGTATTTATGACATCATCAATAACGATATCATATTTAATAATGGATATATGCATTTAAATTATGATTTAATAATTTACTAATTATTCAAATAATTATTTTTAAATGATGATAATTCATTTTAATCAGTTACGAAGTGATAATAAATCATTTATAATAGTTTTATAAAGATATATACTTGATTTAAAATTATAAGGAAGATTGATATCACTTTATCGATATAACAACAATTTTTTAAAAATTTGTTTAATATTAATTTATATGGTTTTGTAATCAAATGTGATCATTTTAATTAGTTAAAAATGATAAGAAATTATTTGGCAATTTTTGTTTACATTTATATGTAAATTAATTTATAAATGGAAAATGTGATCGAGAATCGGCTCTCCAATTTTCAACGGTTTAACGAACGGAAGTTGTTCAAAGTTGTTGCAACCTCGTTCATATGTCATATGCATATATATAACATATACATGCACACCTTGACATATACGTAAACATATATATAGACACACACACACAAATATACATATGCACTTATATATATATATATGTTACAAAAGATTTAAGATATTTTTATATAAACTTCGTCCTTAAGCAAACCAAAGTCAAATTCTTACACACATCGCCTCACACACATGGCTACACATATGAGAGAAGGTACTTCAGTTGGGTATGGTGTGGAAGAGGAAGGTGTGGTGGTGATGAAATGGTGATGTATATGCACATAAATATCATGATATTTTTTTTCACTTTTTTCTATAAATACCACCCTCCATCTTCACTTCATTTGTTCATAAATTCCTAAGCTTCTTCACCTCTTTGTACGTCTCTTTAATGGCTCCTCTACTTAGGAAAATTATGAAGAAAAATTAGCAAAAAGAAAATAAATTGATATAAGTAAATATAAATTAGCAATCCACTTCAAAACAAGCTCAAACCACTCTTTCCTCCACCTTAAACTCACGGCCACCACCTTTTACCACCAAGGCTGAGCCCATCTCCATTCGCAAGCATAGGCCGGGCCTATTCAAAGGTCCAAGGTTCGATTCCATAAGCTTTGATTTGATCATAGCGAAGCTATATTGAATTTTCGTAAAGTTTGAAACCAATGAAGATTAGAAATTCTATTTATATTCTGATATATTGTATGATATATATGTTTGGTTATGCCTAGTTGTGATGGATGTAAACCATTTTTGGATATGATAATATATTTGTTTGGATGTGTAAACAATTCACGTTTAATAAACGTCGAATATCACAAAGGAAATCACTTTCCTTTAATAAATGAAATGGTGTATATGAGATTATTGAACCTCTTTAAAATGGTTTATAAATGCTTTATAAACACTAAAATCATATTTGGTGAAGTTTGGAAAAGTTATAAAAGTTGAGTCAGAAATAGGTGCATCGCGTAAAGGTAGTTCGTGATTTCGCACCGTGGAAAGTTAAATCCATTTGCATAATGGATTCGCAATCGAAATTCTTTGGAATAAGAATTTTCCAAACTCTTGTAATCATAGTTTTCAAACCAAAAAAATGATCGAGATTACGCTTTGTAGATTTTGAAATATAAGCAAATCAAGTTTTCAAAAGAGTCGTAGTTTGGAAGTTCATAAACCAAAATGATAAATTCTTTAAAATAGATATCTTTAATTCTTTAAAAATGTGGAAAATTCTATAAATGCATTAAACTGTTTTTAAAGACATTTAAGTTATAAAATGGATTTCTAAATGATCGAAAAGTTTTTTGGTCAAATAAGCCTTAGAAACACTATTTGCAGCACTATTTGTAGCACTTTTAATAACCTTTGAAATATGGTTTTAAACTTAAGTATTCTTTCCCAATCGTTTAGAAATGTTTTCAAATAAACAATCAAGTATTTAAAGATGATTTGGTGGTTTTATAATTAATTTTAAAAAGCTTAAACAAATGATCTAAAGAAAAGCTATTATAATTAAGTGATTTAATCTTGGCTCTAAAAGCTGGTGAGTAGGCTGGATTTTTCTATTCGTGAGATCTGCATGCAATGTGCTTAAACTATGGAGATGTCCAGAGCAACCAGTGCCTTTGCTCACTTGGCCTCTTTCCCGGACGAGGAACATATAAGGTTAAAATATCGAAAATGAGGCAAGTATAAGAGATTCAAATTTAATTTAATACAACTTGGATTGTATAGAAATTATCTTCTTATATTTGGAATTAAACTTCAACGAGGGAACCTGTACTATCCATGTGAATTTAATAGGCGATTTCACCGTTATTTGGCGGATAGTAAAGGTTGAATACGGAAATTGATGTTAGATAGAATTAGTATAATTTCTATCAACCCTTTGTACTCAATATTTTTTACAATATGGTTTATGAGATATAATTTTTTATCTGGTATTTCAAAAGATAAAGAGAGGTTTGATGATTCCATATATATTGGAAAAGAATATGATTTAAATATTTAAATCTCCAAAGGAGATATTTTATTTGATAAAAGATATTAATGAATGAAACGATAATCACCCTCAAACTTAATATCATTTTATCGATGATTGATTCGAAGGAACCAGGGTCGGATTTGCATGATCCCTATCTGAAAACCACTTCGAACCAATTTTACACATTCAAAGGTGAACACTTGGAACGATAATAAATGGTATGAAGGGCTGCTTGTCACCGACCCTCGATGGAAATTCCCCATATCATGTATATATGGCCGTAGTATCTTCATTTGATCTGCGATGCAAGGGCTTCTCACTACTAATCCTAGAGGTGATTCCCAACAGGATGTAGTAGGAGAGTTTGTTCGGTTTGTCCTATTCTTAGACAACTTGTATGGACAGTTCAAATACTCCATTTCTAAAATGCACGTATATTGATTTCTACAAACGTACATCTGTTTGGTGGTGTAGGTTGTAACTCTCCTGTACTTAACACCCTTCTTTGAGACGTGTAAGCTCAGAGGTTGTACATTTTTGGAAATCAATAATGTGTGATGGAATTGACAATGTGGCATTCAAGTGAAATGTGTGCGATGAGAAAGGTAATCGTTGCCTTAAGTCTCATCACCCGGGAATGACAAAAAACAGGGTATACGCGGTAGGGCTAAGTGGGTCGCTTCCATTAGGATATGGTCATCAACTTTCTAGATTACCCTCTATATATTGGGTATGTTGTGTATAGTATGAGAGCTCTTGGATTGGTTGGGAACGACCGTGGTGATGTCATATTCGGTGTTATATACGATAAAGATAGGCCGGTCTTGTGTTGGTAGATGACCATCTATTGGTGCCTCGATGTATTTTTCTAGAGATATACCGTTGGAAGGTAGTCCCTCACCTTATCATTGTATGAAATCCATTCTTCAATATGAACCTTTATGGTTTTAGTTGCAGTACCTAGTATGCCGAAATTTAATATTGTAACAATTTCAGCTAAGATTATATATATTTATTTAAAAGAGTTTTCAAAGAATGTCATTAAAGAAAATATTTCCAGATTTTGCGTAGCAAATGTTTTGGTATCATAAGGTAAAAACCCATTCTATGTTTATGTGTGGCGTGGTCTTATGAGATACCCTTGATTTTCCAGTACCTGTATTTTTGAGTTTCTCAGACCAGACCCATGACTGATCCAATGTTTATTTTCTTTTCCCTTAAACTGCAGGCGTCCTATTTTTTCGGACAACTAAGTAGTCAGGTTTAACTTGGAGCATTGTGATGGAACTCGAAGTCTGGAGCTGAAGATGTTCCTGTAGATAGTTCTCCATTTTTATTTTCGTTGCATTAGTTTACTGATTGTATTCAGTATTTTAAGGATAGAGATTTATAACTGTCCAGGCAGATTTATAGGATAAACTCTGATTAATGTATTTTAAATTCTACCGTAAAGATATATATATATATATACACACACACTGAAATAATATACGTTATTCCATCCATCTAAGATGCTATTCTGTCTTTATTTTCTTTTAACGCATGATAATCTGACTCTCTAATACTTGGATTTACAGGCGTGAATACCGAGGATGTATTAGTGTCAATTTTCGAGAGTTAAGGATGTAGGTTGCCACAACATTTTACATTTATTTATGTTTGCACAAAAAATGGACAAACACCTCCAAGTCGTATTATTTAGTTGATTATATGTGATTTTTAATGGTTTAGATGAGTTATGTAAATATGAAAAAAGTAGGGGCTGAAATGTAAAAGACACACAGATTTATAGTGGTTCGGCCAGAATGTGCCTACGTCCACTTTATATGTTATTATCTTCTTTCTTTCGGATTACAAGTACAATGCTTCGTATACGAGTATATGAAGGTAGTTTGAAAGTTCCTTCCTTGCTTGAGCTCTCAAACTTGTCTGCCATTGTTGTACCCCTGCCCCTCTATTTATAGAATGAGGTAGGGGCAGGGGTCTTGGAAGTATATAGCTGCTGGTGGGCCCGGGTTGAAGCAATTTGGACTGGCAATCATCTGGTTCGGCGGAGGTCCATTCGGTGGTGAGGTATGGTTTGGCTCGGAGGTGTTGGTCCGGCCAGGCATGATTCGGTGTTGGTGGTCCGGTCGTGGAGTTGGTTCGGTGGTGAGCTTGAAGGTTGGTTCGGTCGTATGTGGTCCGGTCATGTAGGAAAGGGGTTGGACCGGTGGAGCGGAGGGAAGGAGGCTGGCTATGCCGAATGGACACGTGCTTGCTTCGCCGAATGAGAAGGGGGCTGGCCATGCCGGATGGACTTGGGCTTGCATTGCCGAATGAAGCTTCATGTGTGAATGCCGAGTGTACCTTGCCGAATGAATTGGAGGTTGCGAACCTGGGTGAAACTGACGCTTCTTGGTCTCAAGATCCCCTGGGTGAGAATTCGCCCAACATTTGCCCCCCAAAGTGGGGCACGTGCTTGCATGTGTCGCGCTTTGTTTTTTTTTTTTTTTTTTTTTGGTAGGAAGTTTAGCTTTGTAACGCCATGGGTTGGATGTTCGTATTCTGTTGATGTCCTGCAAAGGAATTTACAGTTTTAGAGTGATTTCAAACAACAACCGTTCGTGATCGAAATATTCGAGTTGAATTGAACTGTGCCGTTTGGGACGAGAGAGTGAGCCCCGAGGGGGCTTAGCATCATTGATGCCAGGTTCATGTCAGAGTGGATCCTTGGATCGTTTGTCAAGATGGTTTATCGCCAGCTCAGAGCATGCCTAGGGATCGTTCGCGACCCCGTACATGTGTAAGTAGCTTAGCCATTTCATAATTATCAGAATCAAATGTCCGTTTAACCTACGAGTTTAAAAAGGCGTGTCAAAGTGTAAATTCCCACGACAATAGGGTTAATAACCATTCAGAGCGTGCCTATGGACCGTTCGTGGTCGCGTACACGTGTAAACGATTAATCCATGTTAGTGAGAGATTTACAACTTATACATCGTTGTCATAATCCTCATTTTATTAGTTAGTTCTGGAGTTCGGTACTTATCTGCGTGAGGCGCTCTGCACGCCCCTAGTTCCAGGTTGTTGTTGGTAGAGAGAGAGTTCATTCGGTTTTGCGTTGGTCCGGTCGTGCTCATCCGGTTTTGGTTTCATTCGGTATCTTGTTGGTTCGGTATGTTTGTTATTGGTCCGGTGTTCCTATCCGGTGGGCCGAACCAGTTGGTTCGGCGGCCCTGAGCTCGCCTATATATAGAGGCTACACCCCCTTGGTTTCTTCTTACCGAACCAGAGAGCCGAACCAATTCTTGACCGAACCATCCTTCTGCCGAACCAGTTTATACTGAATCAGGTTTATATATTTTTTGCCGAATGATCTCTTATCACCGGATGGACCTGTTTGCCGAACGTATACGAAGTGTATTGGATTGCCGAATGAGACTCAGGCCTTAGGGCCGAATGATATGTATGCCGAATGAACTTGTCTTGCACCGCCGAATGAGACTTCATACTTGAACCTTGAGCGGAATCTTAGACTTTTTTACACGCTTGCCTTATATACTTGCTTGTTTATGTTTCTATACTTCTTATTCTAATATCAAGTTTTTCTTGTGCTGTAGAAAATGTCTCGCAAAGCGGAAACACGATCGGATAGAAAGAAGTCTAAAGGTACAGGAGAGTCTTCTTCTGTGCCCCCAGCCCAACCAGGATCCGGGCAACATAGACCTGTTCCGAGGTCGTTAGTGGACGGATATGGTCCACAGGAACTTCTAGTCTCCCCTCCCGATTGCTTTCCTAGCTCCCTAAAGGAGGAGCAACTTGACGTCATATCCCGTTCCTTCGGGATAGACAGGGCTCTTATGCTGCTGCCGGGAGATGGAGTGATGCCATATAATCCTCCCGAAGGCTATTTTGCTTATAGCAGATACCATTGTATGTGCGGTGCTATCCCTCCTATCAATGCTTGGATAGTAAGTTTCACCACATATTTGAAGGTGGCTCCTTTCCAACTTCAGCCTAACTCTTATACCATCCTGGTGAGCCTCTTTGTTATCTTCCAGAGGAGGTACGAGCGTCCTCCTTCTAACCGGGAAATTCGATACTTGTACAACCTGAGAGGCTATAAGAAGGGGTCTCCGTATATCAGTCTGGAAGCGGCCGTGCCCTTCAAACCAGTCCTAGACTTATATTCCAAGTTTACCATGTTCAAGAAAGAGTGGTTCTTCATCAAGGACGATGTTGTTTCTTTCCGCCTTTTCACTTCCGGCTGTAAGATGGATTTCATTTATATTTTCCATGTTTTGACTGTAGTGTTTTTTCTGACATGCTTCTATTTCTGGCTAGCGACAGGTGGTATTGCAGTCGTGGAGGATGATTCCTTGGTGCGAATGGCTGCTGAACTAAAGGCTATTCCGGCACGGGACCGGTCGGCCTCCTTCTTGATCAGGAATGCAACCGTCTTGGAGTATAATTTGATCTTACCGCACCAGTCCGTGGTTAAGCAAAGAGACACGGCTGAGGAGAAGGCTGCCAAAGCTAAGGAGGGAGCTATGGTGAAGAGCGGTAAGAGGGAGCCTTTTACAGAGCGTCCCGTTGTCGGGGGGAAGAAACTGAAGAAGTCTGATGGCCCTTCTCCAAGTACTTTTCCGACTGTCCCGGAGGAGGAAGGCGTAGAAGAGGAGGAAGGAGGCGAGGTTGGAGAAGGGTCGGAGGGTGGAGGAGATGGCGACGGTCAAGGTGGTAGTGGCGTCGGTGCCCTAACCTCTGAGCAAGACCTTGAACTGGATGAGGCTCTCCGTCGGGCCTTCGGGGAGTCGGAGGGAGAGTCGGAAACGAGAAGGCAAAGGAAACCGGCAAAGCTGTGGCTGGCACTGACCCATCCTCTAAGGGTTTCTCAGCTAAGGCGACTCCGGCGATGCAAGCTGAACTTTTGTCCTCTGCCGATTCCATTTTCGATAGGGACTTAGAAACTTTTTACGGTTCACTTCCGTCCTGGAATGAGATCCAGGACTTATTGCAGTATCCCACTCCTCCGCCGGGTTTGTATAATAGATGTGTCTTCTCACTTTTCTTTCCTTTTAACTTAACACACTTTTCGAACTGTGGATTATTGTATGTTCGTAACACTTGTTCTTTATTCCAGGGGCAGGCCAGGTGGTTAAAACGTCGGACGTTCGACACCGCCTTGAGCAGTTTAAGTCGAGGAGAGCTTCTGCGAAACCCTCTACTGGTCGCACTGGGGATGTAGTCAGTTATCGCCCTCTTCTTGGGGTCATTGAAGAGGGCATTCGGAAAAAGAAGCGGAGCCGTTCCTTATTTGAGTCTTCCCCTGGTTCGCAGCTTCCTACTCAGCCTCCTCGTGACACTACGGAGGAGAGCACGGAACCCGGCCCCCCTCATCCTCCTTTCAAGAGCCCAATGTTATTCGTATAAGGCGTCCTGATGTGCCTCGCCCCGTGCCTCGTGACCCTTTTGCCGGTCATCCTGATTTAGATCCGAGCTTTCAGGATATCTCATTTGATGAGGCCACGGGCGAGCACCTCCTTCCCCGCAACCCCATGGTAAGAGTGCTGGACGAGGCCAAGTCTTTAGATCTTGATTTACTTACTACACGGGTAGTCACCATGGGGGACGAAGCCAAGGCTAACATCGATCGGGTGGCCGCAGAGACTAAGAAGTTAATGGAGCATCATGCTAGATTGGCCAAGGCCGGGGAAGAGATCGGGAGTGCTAATATTCGGTTGAGGTTAAAAGTTGCCGATCAGGCCAAGCAGCTCGCCGATCAAGCCATCCAGATTTCTCAGCATGAGGAAGCCTCCAAGCGGCTGAAAGAGACGATGGAGAAGGCCAGTAGGGCGGAATTACGGAAGATGGAGGTCGCCTGCAGGGAACGGATTAACATGGCCATTACGACGGTGGACGAGGTTCGAAATGCGGATCTTGAGCGGGTAGAGGAGTTGTCTGGGAGGCTCGAGGCTGCGGAGATGGCTCAGGCCGAGTTGAAGGAGGAGATGGAGGGGATGAGGAGGTCCCTCAAGTTAAAGGAGGAGGAAATGAGGAAATCTCTTCAGGCGGACTGCTTGAGATACCAATCAGAGAGGGACATTGCCGTCGCCAAGTTGCAAGCTTCCGAGGCCCGGGTGAGGGAGTTTGAGGAGAATGAGGGGATGATGGATGAGATGCTGCAGGACATGTACTTCCACACTTGGAAGGAGGGCGGCTTGTCTTGGATGGACGATTACCCTCGGGTGATGGCCAAGGTGTATCTCCAGGCTTTAGAGGAGGCCAGGGTGAACGCGGGTAAGGAAGGCGGAGAGGCTTTCAATTTGGATGCGGTTACTGCCCAGTTCTCGAAGGAGGAGCAAGCGGCGGTGAAGGAGGGGATGCGGCTGCTTGCTGCAGAGGAAGCGGGCGTGCAGTTGGATGATGAGGATCGAGCGGCGGATGCTGGTGAGTTATTCTTTTCCCTTTCTTTCCTTTCCGTGTTTTCATAACTTGATTGTTCGTTTAATGAATTCCTCTTCTGAACTGGACAGGTGGGACTCCTGATCCACATGCTGGGGGCTCTGATCCTGCGGCTAAGTAGACTGGGGAAGTTGGCGATGGAGTGTGGACGCGGCTGCCACCTTTTTATTTCTTTTTATCACGGTTTACGTTAGTCATCGACATGTAACTATAATAATATTATTTGCAAAGAATAACTTCGTGTGATTTTATAATATAAGCTGATGTTGTTATGTTTAAATGTTGTTGTCATCTTGATGGGCTGCGTGAGAAATATAACTATGTATATGCTTGTGATTCTAGTTGTGTTTGATGCTAAGTTTTTTGCTAGAAATATAATTTCATGTGTTGCAATGTTATTGTACGAACAAGCTATAGTTACGTATTTGTGTACAAGAAAAGAGAGTACCGCCCTTTATGTTTCATTCGCAGGCGGTAGCTTAGAGTGTCTTATGTAACTGTTCACGGATATAGCTGAGTACCCTGCCACCCAGTATGCAGACTTAGTTTCTTATGAGCGAATGCTTCCTATTTGGTTTCCTGTACTTTAGAGTTTGTTATACAGGATAGGAGAAAAGTATTTAAATGAAATGGAAATATAGTAAAAGTAAAACTTCCAGTCACGGAAGGCCGTCGATGTGCTTAAGTTCGTGGCAAACGGGTTTTGTAGTCACTTTCCCTAGCTGTGGGTCTTGGAGACATTTGTCACCCATCTTACGCCTCCGCGGGGAGTTTTCTTTTTTACCACAGCCGCACTTAAGACACATCGGAGCCGAGATCGCGCACGGTAACTACCCGAACCATTATGGTCCGTAATCGTGGGTATTATTCGATTTACCGTGGCCGGCTAGCGTGGGTGCCGTTGGCCGTGAACTACCCCTGGCTGGCCACACCTTATGTTGGGGCTTAAAGTAGGTTCACAGTTGCCGGCGAGCCGAACGCCGTAATGAGCTGCCATCGGCTATAGTCGGCCTTTATGATGACTTATAATCGGCTCATTACAGTTGGCTTTGAGGGCAGGCGCGCAATGAGTTAACCCGCAGCAGAGGGATGCTGGAGCAAAAATGTCTCATTGGCGAGTGCATAGAATCGTAGCGTACCTGTTAGGCCTAGTCCAGATGAGGCCGCGGTGCGTCTTGAGTGGAGATGCCATAGGATTTTGTTCAACAGAAAGGGATAAAACTTAACAAGTAGCCAAGACATAAAGGAACAAGCTAAAAAGAGACAAGATTTTTTAAAGTGGTTCGGCACGAAAGTGCCTACGTCCACTGATTCTCTTTGTTAATTCACTTCATATGGGCAGTACAAGTTAAGAAAAGTATCGACGGAGGTGTCGGATGTTCCATGCCCTCTGGAACACCTCTCCATCCACTGTTGACAAAATATAAGCTCCGTTGTGGAGATCTTTATGAATTACATATGGTCCGTCCCAGACGGGGTCTAGTGCCCCGGGGCGCGGAAAGATTCGCCTGAGGACAAGATCTCCTTCTTGTAAGCTGCGATGCTTGACTTTGGAATTGTATAGCGCTACCACCTTTTGTTTGTGAGCTGCTGCTTTAAGTGATGCATCGTTTCTCCTTTCCTCAATCAGATCCAAAGACATGAGGAGGAGTTCTTCGTTTTCTTCTGGGTTGTAGTGGATCCTACGGTGGGAAGGCACAATAGTCTCAACTGGGAGCATTGCCTCCGATCCATATGCCAAGGAGAAAGGAGTATGTCCCGTTGATGTTCTGAAAGACGTGCGGTATGCCCATAGTGCCGTAGGAAGTTTGTCCACCCAAGCGCCTTTTGACTTTTCAAGTTTCTTCTTGATTAGGGTTTTGAGAATTTTGTTGACAGCTTCAACTTGTCCGTTTGCCTGAGGATAAGCTACTGATGAGAAGCTTTTATGAATTCCATGCTGTTGGCACCAGTCGGCAAATTCTTCGCTGTCAAACTGGAGTCCGTTGTCTGATATGATCTTGAGTGGGACTCCGTACCTGCAAAGAATATTTTTGATCAAGAAGTTTATAACTTTTGCTGAAGATATTTTATTTAGAGGTTCCGCTTCCACCCATTTGGTGAAATAATCGACTGCCACTATAGCATATTTGGCTCCGCCTCGGCCCGTTGGCAGTTCGCCAATTAAGTCAATTCCCCATATAGCAAAGGGCCAAGGGCTGGTCATTTGAGTAATTTCATTTGTGGGCAGTCGAGGAATCTTGGCAAATTTCTGGCATCTGTCGCATTTCTTGACGAAGTCTAAGGCGTCTTTGTTTAGCGTGGGCCAGTAATATCCATATCGGAGTATCTTTTTTGCCAGAGTCTGCCCTCCAGTGTGATCTCCGCATCCTCCCTGATGGATGTTTGATAAGATTTCCTTGGCTTCCCTTCCGGCGACGCATCTTAATAAGGGGCTAGAGAAGCCACGCCGATAGAGGATGCCTTCTTGTATTGTGTAGTGGGGAACTTTCCTCAAGATCTTCTTGGCTTCATTACGCCTGTCGGGCAGTGTGCCATCTTGCAAATATTTCCGGATAGGAGTCATCCAGGTTCCTTCTTCGATTGCAGTTACCAGATTTACTTGTTCGAAACTTGGGGCTAGCTGCCTTGAGATGGCTAGTGTTCCGAAAATGGTGCTATTCTTCATACTAGCTTGCTTTGCAAGTTCATCTGCCTCTTGGTTCTCTTCTCGAGGAATATGTTTGATTAGATAGTGGTCCAATTGATCGAGCAGCAGTTTGGTTTTCCTTAGGTATGTTGTGAGTCGTTCTCCTCGAGTCTGGAATTCTCCTAGTACCTGGTTTACGATAAGCTGAGAATCACTATGAAGACATAAGGAATTGATTCCAATTTCTAGGGCAAGCTCCAATCCCGCTATTACTGCCTCATATTCAGCATCGTTGTTGGTGGCCGTGAACTCCAACCTTAATGCGTAGTACAACTTTCTTCCCCTGGGAGTGATGATCACAATTCCTGCCCCCGAGCCTTGTTCGTTCGATGCTCCATCTACAAAGAGGTTCCACTTGATGTTTTTTGCCACTTCGGATTGTTCCTTGCCTTCGTTGGTAGTGAATTCGGCGATGAAATCGGCCATGGCTTGCCCTTTGATAGCGGTGCGAGGATGGTAGGTGATATCATACTGACTTAGTTCGATGCACCATTTGAGGAGTCGCCCAGAAGTGTCAGGACGATGGAGCACTTTTCTTAGCGGTTAATCGGTTAGAACCCTGATGGAGTGAGACTGGAAGTAGTGTCGCAGTTTTCGTGACGCGATTAATAAACAATATGCTAATCTCTCTAGTTTAGGATATCTGGCCTCTGCCCCTGTAAATCTCTTACTTACAAAGTAAACCGGGCGTTGTGTGCGGTCTTCTTCTCTTACCAAGGCGGCGCTTAGAGCATGAGATGATACAGCGAGGTATAGGTATAACACTTCACCTTCATTTGGAGTTGAGAGTACTGGTGGTCTCTGAAGGTGTTCGATTAGGTTGAGGAAGGCTTTTAAGCATTCATCGGTCCACTCGAATCTCCCTTTGTCTTTCTTGAGAGCTTCGAAGAAAGGGACACACTTGTCAGTTGCCTTGGAAATGAATCTGCTTAGGGCGGCCACCTTTCCGTTTAGGCTCTGCATTTCTTTTCGAGTGGAGGGTATCCTTATTTCTTTTAGAGCCCGGATTTGTTCAGGGTTTGCTTCGATTCCTCTGGCGTGGACGATAAATCCTAAGAATTTTCCCGAAGATACTCCGAAGGAGCACTTTAGAGGATTCAACTTCATTCCATATCGGCGAAGTACTTGAAACATCTCGCCCAGGTGGCTTACATGGTCGTCGGCTTTCCTGGACTTTACCAACATGTCATCCACATACACTTCCATAGTCCGTCCTATTAGTTCCGCGAACATCTTGTTGACGAGGCGCTGATAGGTAGCTCCAGCATTTTTGAGTCCAAAGGGCATGACTTTGTAACAATATAGTCCGCGGTCGGTGATGAAGCTAGTGTGGTCTTGATCAGGAGCGTGCATGGGAATCTGGTTATATCCGGAGTATGCATCCATAAAAGATAGGAGTTCGTGTCCGGCTGTGCTGTCCACAAGTTGGTCAATTCGGGGAAGTGGGAAGCAATCTTTTGGGCAAGCGTCATTCAGATTGGAGAAGTCAATACATGTTCGCCACTTTCCATTGGCCTTTTTTACTAGCACTGGGTTAGCGATCCATTCTGGGTAGATGGCTTCCCGTATGAAGCCATTAGCAAGTAGATTCTTTACTTCCTCATCAAGGGCTGCTGATCGCTCTGCCCTCATGCTCCTCTTTTTCTGCTTTACTGGTACCTTGGTGGGATCGATGTTCAGCATGTGGCATGCTATGTCGGGGGAGATTGCTGTCATATCGGCATGGGTCCACGCAAATACATCTAAGTTGTGGCGGAGAAAGTCAATGAGTTGATCTTTCAACTCCGTTTTTAGCTGAGATCCGACTTTTAATAGTTTACTTGAATCGTGCTTGTCTACAGATACGAATTCCATAGCCTCTGCAGGCTCGGCGGTAGCCTCCTCCTCTTTATCCCTGGGGTCTAGTTCATTGAAGGGATCGCTTGTGTATCGAAGAGGAGGGGCTTTCTTTAGTTGCTATGCCTCCAAGCTTTTCATGCAGAGAGTAGTCTCTGCATCTTTTCCTTTATTCTTTCTGCGGTTATTGCGAAGTTCAGTTACGTAGCAGTCTCGGGCAGCATCTTGATCTCCTTCTACTTCTCCTACTCCGTTGTCTGTTGGAAATTTCATTTTCAGGCACCAGGGGGCTAATACAATCTGGAAGTCAGACAAGGCTGGTCTTCCCAAGAAGGCGTTGTAAGCCGAGTGGTTTTCTATTAGCACGAACGTTTGTTTTCGCACAACGGAGCGGGGATGACTTCCTATTTCGACGAAGAGGTCAAGTTGCCCGAGGGGCATTTTTGCATCTCCAGTGAAACCGTGCAGTGGTTTGTCACAGGGGGATACATCCTTCATTGATAACTTCATTTTGTCGAAAGCATGTTTGAATAGGATATTTACGGAGCTTCCTGTGTCTATTAGAATCCGAAAAACTTTAGCTGGACCGAACCAGGCGGAGATGACCATAGGATCCATATGTGGGTACTGTCTTCCTTCCAAATCACGCCTACTGAATATGATGTCGTCGCTCTCTTTTCGTTTCGGGTGGCGTTCTTCCGTGATGGAGTTAACATAGCCTTCTGCATTTCTAAGCGACTTGCCGTACCTTTCCATCTCTGCCCAACTTCTATCGGCGATGTGTGGTCCTCCTGAGATGGTAAGGACCACTATCTTCTCTTGACTAGAGCCACTGGTGTTGTGATTGTTGCGATTCCCTCCGCCTACCTCTGGGAGGGGTTGCTTCGAGTTCTCATTGGCTGGAGTTGGAGTCCTGTTCTGACCCTTCACATAGCGTTCCAGTCTTCTTCTTCTAATGTGTTCTTCGATCAAGTCCCGAAGATGGTGGCATTCATTGGTGTCATGTCCGTGGGATTCGTGGAAGCGACAGAACTTTCCGGACTTGAGTGCGTTATCTGACTCTTTCTTGTGCGGGGGGCGCTTGTATCCTAGTTCGCCCTGAGTGGCTAGGAAGATATTTTCGATTGTGTCGTTCAAAGGAGTGTAGGAGTCAAATCTCGGCCCTGGTCGATATTGGCGCTTTTCGACCTTTCTTCCCCCAGTATTGTCTCTAGATTCATTTCTTCGAGCGTCCTTAGCTGCAGTGGGAACCTTGTCCTGAACTGTCTTACCTTGTTGTCCTGATTGCCTCTCTGTAGCAGCGTCTTCAAGTCTCATATACTTTCCAGCTTCATGGAAGAAATCAGGCAAGGTACCTGGTTTTTCCTTAGTTAATCTTCTGGCAAACTTGGTGTCTGGATGTACACCACTACAGAGGGCCATTAGAGTGAGTTTTTCATCGGCATCTTGAACTGCTGCCGCTGCGGCATTGAACCGCATTAGATATTGTTGCAGCGTCTCTCCGGTTTTCTGTTTGACATTGGATAGAGAATAAGCATCCTTGGGTTGTTCCACATGGATGCGGAACTGGCTAATAAACCTTTCTTTCAACATCTCCCATGAGCTGATGGATCTTTGGGGTAGATGGCAGAACCAGGAGGTAGCTAGATCAGCTAGGAATAGCGGAAAGCATTTACATAACACTCCTTCTGTTGCTCCACTCATGAGCATATGCTGGGTGTATCTCTGCAAGTGTACGATGGGGTCGGAAGTTCCTTTGTAAGGTTCCATGGTTGGCATTTTCCATTCCCGGGGAGTGATGGCGGTTTCGATATTTCGAGTAAAGGGACTGGTGACCCTAGCGCCTATTCCCCGGTCCCTTTGCTCCCGTTGGACACATTCTCTGAATAATCGTGCCATTCGTTCATCAGAACTTGGAGCGGACAAAAATGAGCTTGGTTCTTCCCTGCGGGATCTATCTCGTCCAGATGACCAGTAGGGATGGTACAGTCTATCACTTCTAGCATTATCCAGTGGTTGTCTTTGGCTGCTCGGATGCACGCTAGGACCAGCTACAGTTGCCCCCTGCCTTGATTTTCCCCTGTGGGGTTCTGTTTCGAGCACATCCATGGGGTCAACTTCGGGCTGGGTTCTAGCTCGGCTCCGTTCAGCGGGGTTTCTATGATTAGGTGGTATGACTGGCTCAGCTACATCCGACCCTCGCCTGGTGCCTCCCCCGCTGGGTTCGGTTCCAAGGGCTTCCTCGAGTCGGAATTCGGGCTGAGTCCGGGCGCGGCCCCTATCATTGTTATTCCTGTTGATAGCTTCTTCGAAGAGGGAAGACCTTTGTTGCCTCCGAGATCCTCCGGATTGGGACTCACCCCATGATTCAGTGTTGTGGTTGGACTCTTCAGCATCCCTTAAGCGTGACATGAGTTGGTCCACCAAAGCTTCTTGTTGGGATGTGAAGCGGTTAGTTACTTCAGCCACAACCCTATCCAGATCTGCCCTAGTGATTGGTTGTTCCGTTGCGGGACCGGTTGGATTTTCCTGATTTTCATCTGGTACTGCTGTTGAAGTGGGCTGATCTGCGATTGCTGGATCTGGAAAGCTGCTAGTTGCGATGTTCTTTCCTTTGTTAACATCCCTTCTCTGTTTGGAAGGCATGATTTCTAAGCAACGAGCGATGTTGTTAGGAAGAAGGTTGAGTGGGAGAAGATGAAGCCCTGAGTTCAACTCTCAATGAAAGCACCAAAAATGTTTGCACAAAAAATGGACAAACACCTCCAAGTCGTATTATTTAGTTGATTATATGTGATTTTTAATGGTTTAGATGAGGTATGTAAATATGAAAAAAGTAGGGGCTGAAATGTAAAAGACACACAGATTTATAGTGGTTCGGCCAGAATGTGCCTACGTCCACTTTATATGTTATTATCTTCTTTCTTTCGGATTACAAGTACAATGCTTCGTATACGAGTATATGAAGGTAGTTTGAAAGTTCCTTCCTTGCTTGAGCTCTCAAACTTGTCTGCCATTGTTGTACCCCTGCCCCTCTATTTATAGAATGAGGTAGGGGGCAGGGGTCTTGGAAGTATATAGCTGCTGGTGGGCCCGGGCTGAAGCAATTTGGACTGGCAATCATCTGGTTCGGCGGAGGTCCATTCGGTGGTGAGGTATGGTTTGGCTCGGAGGTGTTGGTCCGGCCAGGCATGATTCGGTGTTGGTGGTCCGGTCGTGGAGTTGGTTCGGTGGTGAGCTTGAAGGTTGGTTCGGTCGTATGTGGTCCGGTCATGTAGGAAAGGGGTTGGACCGGTGGAGCGGAGGGAAGGAGGCTGGCTATGCCGAATGGACACGTGCTTGCTTCGCCGAATGAGAAGGGGGCTGGCCATGCCGGATGGACTTGGACTTGCATTGCCGAATGAAGCTTCATGTGTGAATGCCGAGTGTACCTTGCCGAATGAATTGGAGGTTGCGAACCCGGGTGAAACTGACGCTTCTTGGTCTCAAGATCCCCTGGGTGAGAATTCGCCCAACAATTTATTAGTCCTTAATTCATTCAGGTGGTGTATTTTAATTGATAAATAATTTTATCAATCATACTTGTTTCTTAAATTTAATGAAGTAGATTTTTAATTTCACATTTGTTCAATGCTTATTAGGTCGATTTATCATATTTAACCAACAAGGATCCCACTGAATTCTGATCTTTTAAAAACCCTAAAAGAGATATAGGAATTTCATAAATTCTTTCAATAGGTGTTTGGATCCATTTATCATGTTACTAAAACCTTAAGGTTGCTCGATAAATTATATCCCCTATAAAATAGTTAGTAACACTTTATCGGTTATATTCGTATATAACTCCTAACATACTTTTTATACGTTCCTAATCATTTTTATGAACTTGAGTTTGCTCAATAAATCATGAAGTACGTTAAATTACTTTAACCCATCATATTGCAATATCTTATGGGGAGTTATGTAACCGTTGAGGTTGCTCAATAAAGTTACATAACAATCTTACTTATCTAAGTATGATATAAACATCACTTGGATATTTTAGGGCTTGAGTTTGCTCAATAACCATAGCTATGTGAGGTACTCTATTTATATTATAAATGTGACGCCCCACCTCTATGCTCACAATAACAAAGAGTATTAAAAGAAATACTGTCCGTTATCACGAAGAATAAGGCTGGATAGGAGCGGCCATCCGTAGTTAGGCCTTACACTAGTATTGGTTATCTCGATAGGAGTGGTATATATTTTTATTTTTCATCTCTTATTTATTTACTCCCATCAACATACCCAATTCCAATATAAAACGAACTACGATGGTTCATAATAGTTTAGGACAATAAATATAATAATAACACAGATCATATAAATGCGGAACACAGATAAAACAAAAATATCTCATATATATAATAACTGATGTCAGTTACAATACATGTGATACAATACATATGATACAACTACAACTGTCGACCCTGGAAGTTACATATACAAGTACATTATCGTAAATAACATACATGAATATACAACATCCTATACTATGACAACATCTACTCCAAATGATATAAAGAAACTTCATAGCTCTAGCAGCAACCCAAAGCAAGATATCTACAACCTGTAATAACTCGGTCTGACCCGTATTAAATTCAAAAGAAAATAATACACGGTTCAGTCTAATTCAAACTCAGTTATTAGTGCACAGAAGCAATAATAATTAAATAATGAATAGACGACAGTCACAATAAATCTCGTCCATCTGATTCTTTAACAAGGAAATCAGATAACAGTAAATATAACACATAACGGTGTTAAACAACAAATCAGCATAATCAAATCATCAACAAAGATAAGTGAAAAGAATATCAATGAAGATAATTTAGAAAAACATCAGAATTGCCTAATCGGCAATTAACAACAAAATCTAATTTTTGAATAAATAATTAGAAACCCATAATCTAATTATCAAGTAGATAATTAGACATCAACAAAATGATCAAATTAAACCTAATTAAAATGCAATTTCAAAACATTTTGAATTGAATAAACGAAGCAGTTCAAACAGTTGAAATATCAATTAAAACGCCAATTCAAGTAGGGCTGCAGTACACGCACGCGTGCACTGCCTCGCCACTACAGTAATTAAATACACAAAAGATCAATAATTCAAAAGAAATAGAATATCAATAAAATCAATACCGTGTGGCTGCAGTTCACGCTTGCTTGCACTGCCTTGCCACTACAGTGATGATGTACACAATGAAAATTCACCAACGAACACACGGTCAAACCCAAGAAAGAGTCAGGTTCAACACAACTGCAGTTCAAATAAATTGGTCAAGATATAAAACTAAGTTTCGACCATAGTTCAAATCGACTAACAGAAGACAGAGGCTGCAACATCTCTGTTCAATTCTATAAAATTTATTATCCAGTCAAATGCAAGCATGGACATAAATACAACATAGCAATGTACACACTTCGAGGTGGCACCTCGCGAATACAAGGCAAGACTGCAACAAGATTGCAGTCACGAGAAGATCAGCAGCAAGCAACCAGGATTAACATTTTAACGCAAATGTACATGTATGAATATATAGGTACACGCATACATATCTACTCAATGAAACAGAGCCAGTGAACTAAGCTCATATGTGCAGGTAAATGAGGATGCAATGAAGCCAAAGCAAGCAATCATAAACAAAGTCGAAGTCAACTAGACCGAACAACATGTAACAAGAGTTACAAGTGACTCAGGCAAATGTACAGGAGCAACAACCACTATAGGTGCAACTTAATGCAACAGTGGACAGGGTCAAGGCTACAATTCAAATCCATGTGCAAATTGAAATAGGCAGTGACAACTGATGGTATTCAAGTGCAAGATTCAATACAGTATATCCCAATACCAGATTACAGTGAATCAAAAAGAAACTGCAACAACATGAAGTGGCAGTCATGCCAATGACAATAATTATCACAATCAAAGTCAAGTGATTTCAACTGCAAGTGAAGTACAAGAAGCTCGGACAAGTTTAAATATGAAACAGAGATAATGGTACAATCTGTACATGTATAGTGAAGATAACTTCACGTAACTAGTTGAGTCAAAGCCAAAACTACCAAGCATAAAAACGTTTCGATAAGTCAAGGCTAAAATCGAACAAAACCATGGTAATACACGAGTGTCACCAGAAGTCAAGACCGAAGTCACAATAGGAATCAATGCTCAGGTCAAATTGAATTCTCATCAAAATTATATTTCCCCAAAATCATACTTGCAGAGTTCATACAAAAATCATTTCCGTGGTATACAAAAATCAAACCAAGCTAGACAAAACTCATCGACATCGAAACAAAGTCGAAGTCGACGAGACCGAACAACATATAGCAGCAGTTACAAGTGACTCAAGCAAACGTACAGAAGCAACAACAACTAAACTCAAATGACCAGAGGCCGTAAACACGAATGACCAAAGTCTAGTATCAATTTATACGAAATTGAAAAATCAATGAAATCACCAACTTCCAAACAAATGCAATATCACGAGCCGAAGCCCAAAAAGAACGGAATCAACCAGTTCAAAAGTAATCGAAGCCAGGTTAAACAACAACGAAATCATATGAATAAAACAGAAGAATCAGGGAGCTTGAATTGGATGTGAGTGAAAGTTTCACTCACCTGGTTTTCGAACTTGGCCAAATAGAAACGGCAGAGGGAGCAACTCGAAGAGACAACCGAGAACGAGATTGAGCAGACGCGAGGGAAGTGAGGGCATCCACGATTCTCACGAGTCCTAGTTTTGAAGACGAGCAGGAAGATCGAGCTGCCGCCATTTATTTTCTTCGTGAGCTAGGGTTTTCGAATGCGTGAAAATGAAAGGGACGGGTATTTTATTTTTAGGGTTTTGAAATGAAAAATGGGGAGAGAAGTGTGTATCGGCCTTAGATAATATCACGGCACTACAAAAAAAACGTGGCCCAAAATTATTTACAAAGCCCACACCCCTTAACAAATTTTCAAAAGAATTTAAACCGCGTTTTAAAAACTTCAAATAGCAATTAGCTAGCAAATTAATCGTTTAATGACGATATAAATCGATGCCAAAACCCCGGTTGTTACAATAAATTACGTATGGAATCATTATTTGTAATTCACAATTCAAAATAATTTTATATTTATTAAAAACTATTTAACAGAGATGAGTATAACTCATGATATCATATATCTTTGTATACATCCAATAAGTATCATGGATATTACTTTATTAGCCTCTTATTTTTTATACATTATATATATATTATAAATTTTGTAGTTCATTAAGTTATATATATATATATAACTATATTTATCCTTTTATTTGTTAAACATTTTAATTATATATATTTATTTAATATAATTTTAAATTTAATTAATACAATTTTAATATTTTTAAAATATATTCATAACCCGAATAAATTTTAATTTAATTTAAAACAATGTAAAATTTGCATTTTACAACTCTTTATAAAATTAAGTAAATATTTATTAATTTTTTTTAATTTTTTTTTTAATTTTTAATATTCAAACATGCTTATTCGAATCAACTTAATAGTTTTGAGCCTTCCATAAGGGCATACATTTGGAACAGACCACTTCAATGAGACAGGCGACTGAAATTTGAACACTTCGTCTTCAACTATCAAATCGTTTTGAAATATAATTATGTGTTATAAATATGATTTTATAACTATGTTAAACATCATTTAATTAACGAATAATGGTAAAAAACTTATTTTTGAAATCTTTTTACAAAAATATTTTGTTCGAGGAAAAATCGATAATGTAGCCGAAAATCAGTTTATTGGTAAATAGCCTTTCGATCGATATAAGTCATTCAAACTCTTATGCACTTATCTAATGATCAAATAAACATATTAGCAACTAATTAACACACTCTCCTCTTCATAAAGCTTGGAATGTTTTGGAAGCTTCTAATGGATAAGAGATATTATCATGAGAGAGGTATAATGGTAATCAACATAAAGGAGAAGTGACTTAAAGGGGAAGTGATGGGAGGTGAAGCTTCTATGACATGGTGTGGGGGGGGGGGTGAGTGCACACTTAGGAAATACCATTCTTATGCCTATATAAGGAGAGGAATACTACAGAATTAGAATCATAAATTCATAAAGCTTAAGTGAGAAAAATCAATGGCTTCTTCATCTCTTATGTTCTAAAGAAAATAGTTGCAAATCAACTCCAAATCACTTCAAACTTTTCCACTAGGCTTAGTACAATATTACAGCACCTTCCACTTTGTAATATATTGAACAAGATAAGCTATACTCCCTAAGCAAGGAAGGTCGTGAGCAATAGGTCCATTTTTGGGTTAAGACAAGAGTGAAAGCAAGGAAGAGAGGAAAAGAAAGGAGGTTGCTAACTTGGGATTGAACTTTATTTCTTAGATATTGGTTGTTAGCGAGGTTAAAGGTGAGTTAACACCTCACTTTGAATGGAAACATAACACTTACATATGTTGTGTTGAGTGTATATATGTTGTTCGAAGTGTTGTTAACATATGTTAAAACATTAGTTTGAATTCTTACTTTAAAGTAAGTAACATATGAGATATATGTATATGGAATGAACGAACTTGGAATGAACTTGAATGGACTTGTATGACATATGACTAAGCTTGAGCAATGCACATAGGTTATAGATGGACTTTGATTTAGATTGGACTCAGATTTGAAAGTGCGCTTATAACGATAGTCACTATAGAAGTAGTTCAGAATTCCCTTATTTTTGGAAATTTTATGGAACTTTGTAGAGAGATTCTTAAAGGTTTCTCACCATATTTATAATGTCTTATAAATATGTTCATTGATATTAAAATCTTAAAAAGTAAAAAGTTAAGTAACATCTCAAAAAAGGCAAAAACTTCACTTGTGTAAAACTGCCCTATTTAGACTTGATTTTTGGACTTTAAAAGGTTTGAAAAAATATTTAAATTTAAGTATTTTGTTTCATTATTTTTACAAGTATTTACTAACTCATATTACAGTGTTTCAAAAGTGGTATGAGATTTTATGAATTTTTAAGAATTAGTTGTGAATTTTTAAAGAAGGGAAATTTGTTAAAATATACAAAAAACATGTCATTTTCAAGTTTTAAGAAAAATTGTGAAGTTGTTGTTTTTGAGTAATAACTTGGATAAATTTTTTAAAATCTATTATGTATTTTCAAGTATTTTAAAAATATATACAAATCTTTTACAAAAAGGGTTAGAACTGCTAAATGGCCAAATGGTTGATTGTTTAATTACTTGTTTAAAAAGTAATTAACTATGCTTAACATTAAAAGCCGACGAATTAAGGCTCATCTATTTGTGAGAGGTAAAATTGCTGTCAAGTTGGGACAGTGCAGTTGAGCTTTAATCTACCGGGTTTCCATCTTGACTAAGGAATAATATGCCGGAAAATGTCGGAAACATGTTAACCGTGTTGATTTCTTTATTGTTTATATAAATCATTAATACTATAGTTAACATTAAAAGCCGAAAAGGTGGACTTATCTATTTATGATATTTAAGAATGAAATGTCTAAGCAAGGATTTGAAGCAAGCAGTGCTCTAACTTACCTGACTATGCTCGTGAATGAGGAATAGTTAAGTTGGAATGTTGGAAACGAATTAAGCATACGAATCGTGATTTTTATAAGCAATTGTTTTGACTAGATAATATATTTGTTGATTATTGAACTTGACATAATATTGACTTAGGAATTTATCTAATGACTTCACGATTTTATATAAATAAGAACCCCTGGGGATGAGTATTGGTACGAAATGTCTCTGACTTTTGCATACTTTTGAATGAACGGGAATTGAGTTAACGGGGAATTCATCGATTATTGTTGGAGAGTCCGATAAGTGGAAAGAGTGTACTTATATGAGATGACTCGAAACTGATAATCACTTTAAAACCATATATGCGATCTATGTTCTGAAAGCGGTTATGAAGTGGAATGTTATAGAGTTAAACTATCTATCCTTAGGTTAAATCCAAGGGAAAGGTCAACATTAGCATTCCAAACGATGTTATCATATGGGATTGTCTATCTTGAGGAGTATTCCAAGCAAGAGGACAAAGTTAGCATTCGTTTAAATATTTATGCTGGAATCTACGTGGAGATTCGAGATTTGTTCAAGATGCTCGAATCTATGTAGTGATTTGTTATCTGTTCGAGATATAGGAATCCATTTAGGGATTGGCGTTCTGTTCGAGTGATGAAGGTTTCAGTAAGAGATGCTGAACGTAGTCTCGACATCTGGAAAATGAAAAAAATAAATGGAGAAGGGCCATGGCTAGGGAGGTTTAGCAAACCTCAAGGGTAAATCAACTCCATGCCTAGACATTCTTATTGATATGTTGGTACTGGGAGTTGATATGGCTCGAACCACACACCGAGGGTGGTTTAGTTATGTTTACCTTAGAGTATCATCTAAATATATACGTTACTCTAAAGGTAGTTTCTGTCCTTGTCATAGAGTTTGGATTCAATTTGGTCGGAGGAGATCGCAATGGAAAATCCATCATGCGAACGTGCCTTAACGGTTTTGATTGTATACCTATTATTGTTGTAGTAATTTGTATGGACTCGATGGTTACAGTTACTTGTCTCATATTTCTTAAGTCTCTCACGTTGGTTTACCAGACTAATCTGAGTGTTATTTTCTTATAATGCTTGGGTCAACCTTGGATATGTTTCCAAATATAGCAACGGACACTTTGGAGCTTATGGAAAAGTGCTGGATGATTACCTTCCATAGTATTCTTATTTCCGCTACATTTTTGAGTTATATATATATATATATATATAAACATTGTGAGAACAGGCAATTATATCTGTCCAGGCTGACGATAGTACTTAGGTTATAGTTCTCTGATATTTCTGTATTCAGAGTAGCATTTTGTATTGTTCCTTTAATATTATATATTACCATTCCATTGTTAGATTCTGATATTGTGTTCTTTTCTTATTATATTCTTTATTTTTTTTACCCTAACTTTCTGTCTTTGAGGCATTTGGGTGCTCGGCACATGAATACCATGGATGTATTTTGTGTTGACATTTGGGGGTCAAAAAGTCGGGTAGTTACAAGATTGGGAGGTTTTCTACTCATTTGAACATTCCTAATTAGAGTAACCTTCTCCTTACTTTAAGAACCCTTTCCTTAGAAACACATCTAGTTGATTTTCTCACAAGAACTATGTGATGACCCACCACCTCGACCCTCAGAAATCGACAATAATACATCATTGGCGTTCACGTGCCACAAATCAAAGTGCCGAAGCAGCAATTATCATGAAGTAAAAAGAAAATAAAGACATAACAGAATCTTACACAAATGGAATAACATATATTATTTCAATATATATATATACAGTGGAAATTTTAAATACGTTTATTAGATTTAAACATAAACAGTTATAAATATTTGCCTTTACAAATGTGGAATACAATAGCACACCAGCGTTCTAAAATAGAGGTAATAGTCTACTGAAGAATCTTCTTACTCCATGCTCCGAGCTCTTTTACATTTTTTCTAACTAAATCTGACCACTAGACTGCCAAAAAAAATAGGGCACCCGGAGTTTAAGGGGAAAAAGGAAATAAACTCTAGGGCAGTCACGGGAGTGGTGTGAGAAGCTCAAAATACGGATATTTGAAAACAAATGATATCTCATAAGACCACGCCGCACATAAAAGCGGATCGGGTTTTTACCTTACGATAATCAAAACATTTGCTATGCAAAATCTAGGAATATTATTTTTAATGACATTCTTTTGAACATACTTTTCAAATAAACTTATGAATCTTAGCCAAAATTATTACATTGATTAAATTCCAACATGCTAGCTACAAAGTTGGTTCAACAATCAAATCTGAAGGCTTATTGGAGAATGGAATTCCATACAATCACAAGGTAAGGGACTACCTTCCATATAATACATCTCTAGAGGTATATGCCGAGGATTGACATCTTTAAAACGTATGCAAATCAGAATCGGCCTACCACAGACCCATTTGGTGGCTGATTGGACTAAATATGACATCATCTTGGTTGTAATCGACCTATCTGTGGCCATAACATGCACAACAAACTCGACATATATAGAGTTATGTAGAAGGGTGATGACCACACCCTTATGGGAGCAACCCGCATAGCCTTGAAGCAACTCTATTTTAGCCATTACCG
The DNA here is from genome assembly GCA_030765085.1 of Allium cepa. Lineage (NCBI taxonomy): Eukaryota > Viridiplantae > Streptophyta > Magnoliopsida > Asparagales > Amaryllidaceae > Allium > Allium cepa. The sequence goes on along the minus strand of CM060928.1, from coordinate 630,223,049 downwards.
GTTGATGAGGCCAGAGGTAATGATTACCTTTCACATAGCACACATTCTACTTTGAATGCAACACTTCCATTCCATGATCACATAACTGATTTCTACAAATGTATAACTCCTGAGCTCGTATGTCATAGGAAAGGATGTTAAGCTAAGAGAAGTTGCCTTCTCCGCCGACAAACATATGATACGTTTATAGAGATCAATCAATGTGATTAGAAATGCAATGTCAGACATTCATCCATACAATTTTTCTAGGAATAGGACAAATCGAAGGAACTCTCCTACCAAATCATGTTAAGAATAATCTTTAGGATTAGTAGCAAGTGGTCCTTGCATCGAATATCAAATGAATATACTACAACCACATATATATGATATGGGAAATTTCCCTTAAGGCCGGTGATAAGAAACCCTTCATTCTATTTACTATCATTCCAAATCTTCACTTTAACTATATAAATTGGTTTGAAGTGGTTATCGAATAAGAGTTACTCAAATCCGACCTCGACTTATTCAAACCAATCACCGATAAAAAGATATTAAGTAAATATGTGCTTATAATTAATTATTTTCTTTTCTCAAAAATATCTTCTAGAGATATTTATCTTTATACGGAATCATTAAACCTCTCTTTAACTTTGGAAATACCAAATCAATTTCATAAGTCACTCTAGGAACATTATTGAGTAAAAAGGGTCGATACGAATTAAATTAATTCTACTCAACATCAATTTCCATATTCAACCATTACTATCTGTCGAATAATGGTGAAATCACCTTTTAAATTCATATGGATAGTGTGGGTTCCCTCCCTATAATTTAATACCAAGTATAAGAATATTATCTCTATACAATCCAAGTTGTATTAAATTAAATTTGTAAATTCGAATCTTTTATACTTGTCTCGTTTTCAACATTTCAACATTATCTATTCCCCGTCCAAGAAAGAGGCCAGCTAAGTCAGGGCACTAGTTGCACCTCAATGTCTCCTTGGTTTTGAACACCTCACATCTAGATATCATGTATAGAAAAATCCAGTCTACTTGTCGGTTTTTAGAGCCAAGATTAAATCACTTGATTATAACAGCTTTTCTTTAAATCATTTATTTAAACCTTTTTTAAATAAACTATAAAACCTCTAAATCTTTAATAGAACACTTAATTATTCATTTGAAATATTTATAAAGATTTGGAAAACAATATTTAAGTTTAAAGCCATATTTCAAAGGTTCTTGAAGTGCTGAAAAAGTGCTTAAAAGCCTATTTTATCAAAACAACTTTTCGATCATTTAAAAGTCCATTTTTATAACTCAATTCTCTTTTAAAATATTTTAAAATATTTATAGAATTTATTCCATATTTTCTAAAGAACTAAAAATATCATTTATAAAGAATTTGTAGCTTTAGTTTTCGAACTCCAAACCGCGACTATTTTGAAAACTTGCTTTGCTCATATTTCAAAATATACTAAATGAAATCTTGATTTTCTTTCTTCATTTGAAAACTATAGTTATAAGAGTTCAAAAAAATTCTTATTACAGAATTCCTGATTGCAAATCCATCGTATAAATGGATTTAACTTTCTACGGTGCAAAATCGTGAACTACCGTTATGCGATGCGCCTATTTTAACCAATTTTCCATTTTACTTCCAAACTTTATCAAAACACTTCTAAATGTTTATAAAACATTATTAAATCATTTAAAACCATTTTCAAAGAGGTTTAACAACTCATACACACACACACATCATTTCATTTACAAAAAGGAAAGTGATTTCCTTTCTAATTTTGGACGTGTATTAAACATGACTTATTTTACACAATCAGACATGATGATCAAATCATAGCAATCAAACAACATATCATATCATCAGCCAAAGTATATATATATATATATATATATATATATATATATATAAGTGGAGTTTTCTCATCTTTGACTTGAATTGAACTAACTTTAAAATAACTATAGCTTTGCTACGATCGCTTTAGAGCTTACAGATCCTAGTCAAGGACCTAAGGGAAGGCTCGAACTATGCTTGAAAGAGGTAGAGGCTTTGCCTTGAGCTTGAGATGGAAGGTGGTCGAAATTATGGAAAATAAGCGGCGGAGCTTCGACCTTGAATTCATAAAACTAGACCCGAAAATGGCTATCTTCTCTCGACTTTTTGACTAGTTTGACTCAAAATTTGAAAATGTTGTCGACTGTACAGTTCTTTGAAATTTTCTACTCTTTAATTTAAAAATAATTACTTAATTCCAAGTTGCTTTGAAGGAGATATGATCAAAAGAAGTAAAGGTATTCTCGGACCTTAAATCTGGGCCCGAAAATGCGCTGCAAAGAAGTGAGAATTAGACATGTTTAAGCTTAAAAATGGAAGAAGTGGTACACATGAAAGTCCTAGCCACTAGAATTTTACATGATTTGAAAAAATGATTTCTCCATTTGGTTTAATTTTGAAGAAGTAATGATAGAGTGAATAAGAGGCAAAATGAGTGGGTATTTCTAGCCAAAGTCCTCTAGAATATTATGATATTTTGGCCACCCTACATCACCACTACATCACCACCCTTATGTCACTTTACATAGCTAAAATGACCCCCCCTCCATGCATATGCTCAAATGTGTGCCCTTGGTTGATTTTGTGAAAGCTTAAGTGGTAAGGAAGTGAGAAAATATCTTAGATATTTCCACTTTTTACCTTAAGTAAATTTCTAAATGTAAATGGTAGTTTATGTCTATGTATTTGTATATGTTCATGTACATGTGACGTGCATATGTTTATGTTAATTTGTATGTGTGTATGTCAAATTGTGCACAAGTCATTGAACAACGTTGTACCACTTATATACGACAAACCTTTATGAATTCTGATTCCGATTCCCGGTCATCTTAACACTTATTAGTTAACATACCTATATTTGTAAACAAAGTTTTACAATAATATTTCTACCACTATATAGTAATTAAAATGATCTCATTTAATATACAAAACTATATAAATCAATATTAAATAATTGTTTACAAAAAGTGATATTATACCGATAAATCGATACGAATTTTTCTTATATTTTTCAATTCAAATATATATCTTTATAAAACTACTAATGTATTATTATTACTTTATAACTAATAAAATGAATTCTTATCATTTTAAAAAATTATTATAATAATTAAAATAATGATTAAATCACTAAATCTCAATTTAATTTCATAAATAAATTATTAAATATAAGGGCATCACCAATGATGTCATAAATACATTTAATTTCCAAAAAATAAAATAATGAAATTTATTTCATATTCTTGTTCAATTATAAAAATAAGTTTATGTACTCAACTCTGTGCATGATATTTTATGATTTTAGAACTGTTGATTAATAAATGGTTTTCGGCTATTTTATCGATATTTTTTCCAAAGTATATATTTTTGTAAATACTTATTCAAAATAAGATTACCATCAGCATTTGTTATTCAAGACAACACAATTTATGTTAAAAATCATATATTTGAATATTTATAATAATATAAATATCTTCAATTAAAGCAATTAAATTGCGGGTCGTTACATACTTCCCCCCTTAAAATAGTATCGTCCTCAAAATTACAATGCAAAACCGAAAGGTATTTTCCCAAAATATTTTCTTTTTAAACTTACATCCATACAATGTATATAAATCATCGGTACGCAATATCTGATTCAATATACTATTTGAATCCACAACATTACTTCCGAACTAGTATTAATCCTTCGATCCCCTAGTGTGGACACTGTTCAAGCATTCCAATAAGAATTTTAGTTTTCTTGCATAGCTCTCAACTATGGTAGAAAACTCACGTATCCAACCACAAAGCCCCATCAATGTTCATCGTCAAGAATTGAGTGGTAAATCCTTTTTTGGACTGGTGTAAACAATTCAAAATTCTATACTCGGATCTTTGATCGGAATTGGGCGAAGAAATAATCCACACACTTTATATACATAATAGTCTTTCCCAGAAATTACTCAAGTTAAAAGATAACTTACCTTTTAAACCTCCTGTATTATCTTTTATTTTTTCAAACCAATATTAATTGCAATGCCTTTGTAATTAATTAAACTTCTTCGTTAGTCAAAGAATTCTTAATTAATTAACATTCTTTATTAATTAAAACTCCTTTTATATGTATATGTAAATATATCCTTTTCAAAATGTTTAGCAAAATTCCGTTTCGAGTTCAAAAGAATATTTTCCACTTAAATTTTGTGTAACGACCCAGAATTTGGTTGTTTGAAATTGGAATATTTAATTGATTTTAAGTATTTAATTTTTAATTTTTAAATCGAATTTCAAATATAACAATTTATGGGATAATTTAATTATTTAATTTAATAATTCAAAATTTGACAAAACATTTTATCTTGAGTTTTAAGCTTGATAAAAATAATTTTAAAGCTTATTAAATTTATATTAATAAACATGATGGCAATAAAACTTTTAAATTGAATTTAAAAGTGATTTTTTTCGATTTCAAAATAACTCATTTGAATCGACGAGTAAAAATAGCCTTCCGAGGCATAATCTTGGAATTCGACGAAACTAGTTCCATTGGATCCGTAATAGTGTATTATTATCGGATTTCAAATTTCATAGCATTTGGAGTCATCATTTGATCGTACGGGTTATAAATGCGTTGAAATTAATATCGAAAATTCAATATAATAATTGGTTTGACATCTCCATATGATTGAATTAGGACTTGAAACCTTTTCCATTATGTTCAGATCATGGGTATAACATTATGAACGCCTAGGGCATGCCTCGATAGGGGTTCGAGATTTTAAGTTATGGAAACCAAGATATTTTGAAATTTTAATTGATATATATTTATATTATAGTCAAACCTATCTTATCTCTGCTACCTAGGATTTGACTATTACCTCTTCTACACGTTACTATCTTGTTCTTGCCTCCTTCTTCCTTTTAAAACACAACTGAGTACAGTTCGAAAAAAATGGAAAACTTTAAAAATTCAGAGCTCCAAAACTACTCGGCGAAAAATTCTCCAATTCATTTTAAAAATCAAGTTTTGGTCTCCTCTTAGATTTGGTATGATTGTTAAGGGGCGCGACGTCGAGCATGGTTGATCGACAGTGAATGTCCAGGGGTGTGATGAAATAGGGTTTAAGGTTTAGGGAATCTAGTTATCAATTTGCAAATTTGAGTTTGGATTCGAGTTTATCTTGGAATTTTGCATCACCTTGTTAAATTTCATCTTGACCGATGGATGTTTAAGGGGTGCGACTATTTGTTATAGTCAATATCGAGCAGCGGGTCATAAACAAGTGTGGGTTGCGAGCTCGAAGACATTTGTATGTGGGGATGGAGATTTCGAAAAGTAATTTGTCAGCGTTGTCGGAATATCATTTCAAGTATTTTAGCGCCATATCACCATAAACATGCACGGCTGGGTCTTGTTTATGTACAAGAGAAGGAATGGGGGAAAGGAAGAAGGAGTTGATGTTGGGCCGAACATTTTTGTGAGCCTGGGTACAAATTTAAAAAAAAAATTAATTGGTTATATAATTTGTTATATTAAATTCAAATGCTTATAAATGTCATAACTTTTAAATTCTATGTCGGATTGGAATGCAATTTTTTGCGTTATGATTTTAATAATCTATTCTACGACATAAAGCTAGTTTGGGTGAATTTGGAGCTTCTGAGATTTTCAGCTAAATTCATATGCACTTTGAATTTAGTTGGAATCAGGAATGAAGGCGAAGGCTGGAAATCAATGTCAGTAAATCTCACTTATTTGGATGATTGGCATTGATTTTAAATAGTTAAAATTAAATTATTGATTGGTTGGTTGAATTGATAAATTATTATCAGTTGAATGTGATATAATATATAGTAGTATATGTATTAGCAGTTGGATTGATATTCCAACATATTTTTAGCAGATGAGACCCTATGCGCCCCGCATAATAGCGGATGACCCTATATACCGCGGTATCCCCTTCGAAGTGGGACTGGTATTTTTATACTGTATTATCATTTATGGATGCAGGAAAACAGGTTGGAGGGATCTAACTGGATTCCTAAAAAATTTTGAATTTAATTTTCATATATAGTGAAATATGATTTGTTGAATAATCTGTGATAGATTATAATGTGATTCTACAGTAGAATTGACCAAGATTTTTGGTATTTTAAAATAATATAAATATATATATTTGAATTTGAAAGGAAGTTAAAAAAGGGATTTTAGAAGTGAAGTATTCATATAAAATTTTGGATTAACTAAAGAACATTATTTGGATAAAATACATTGTCGACTTTAAAATTTGTACTTAACTATTTCAGAATATTGTAAATAGAGATTTTTGGAATAATGTGTATAAAGGTAATAATTCTAAAGTGGTACTTGTTAAATATAAAAGGTTTTAAATTCGAGATATAAAAATAGTTTGAAAGGATTAAAAGGGAATTTGGAAATAATTATAAAATTGTTTATATTAGGTCCTTAATAAGATTTCTAAATTACGGAATGGTAGTGAAACCGAGATTTGGTTGTTTTTGGAATATAGTTGGGTTATTTATGAAGTTAATTTATATATGGAATTCAATTTAAGAAATTGATTTATAAATGGAATTTAATTTAGAAATCAATTTATAATGGATTTAAGTGATGTGAAACCGTTATAAACTAGAATTGAAAACTATGAGATTTGTAAACAGTGTTTACAAATAAAGTGAAAAGATTATTAGTTGATAAATTGACGTTATAAATTCACGGTAAGGATTTATAACGAGATGGGTAAATCGATTTAAAGTAAAAATTATAAATTTACTTTTAGAAATGTGAAAAGGGGATTTACGAAATTGGGACGTAAATCAAAATGGGTGATAAATCGAGAGAGATTTATAAATACTAGACTGGCTATATTGGAATTGAAAAATATATTTTAACGAGAAATTAATTTTGTTTTAAAAAGAGGATTTTAAATTATCAAACTAGGTAATTTAAAAGTGTTAAAAATATTTCAAAAAGTTAGTTATTTAAGTATTTCTAATTGTCAAAATGAACTATAAGTTTTGCAAACAAGTCTTGTAACTTGATTAGAATCTTTTTAATAAATCAGAATTATTTGTCGTTTCAAAGTTAAGTAACTATTTTAAATTGTTTAAGGTATATTTAATTATTAGTTAAGTTAGTTTATAATGAGTTGATATTAAGTTAATTATTATTTAAGAATTAATCAGTGTTATTATTTTAAAAGATAAATCATTTAATATTAATATAGTTTATATAATAACATTTATTTAAGAGTATTTGCCTAATTTAAACTTGTGAATTTATATAGGAATTTTATAAGTATTATTTTGAGAAAACTGTTAAATAAAGTTTTCGGAAAATGTAGGTATACTTCCGTGTTGGAATCGGAGGCAATGATTGCCTATTGTTAAGTTTTGGATTTCTCTAGGATAGAGACGTAACCATTGAGCTGTGAATCCATGGTTAATACCACGTGGTGCTTTCCATATTTATTTTAAAAAAATTTCAAATATTTTTGAAAAGAATGGTTAGCGAACGTACTTGCTACGATAAGATAAGTACATACCTTTTGATAAAGATATTTAATTTATTTAAAATTAAATAAAATGAGAATTAGTGTTTTCAGTGGAAAATGAACTCTTTGGTTGGATGATTGTTTATATGATAGTTAAATAATCAACTATCAAATCTGGACCTAAAACATAACCTTGGAAATATCTAGGAGAAACACGGGATTATATGGTGCAATTAACGTCGGAAGGTGTTATACTGTACGTATAAACTCGTTTCGTTCATCAAGGAAGATGATAAGGAAATCCGTCCACTAATGGTTTGGAGGTGATCTCTGATCTTATTTTCGTCCATTTATTTCCTAAAGAACGGGGGTTGGTTTACTAAAAATATCGAACATTGTTTCAATGAGACCATGATCAGATAAGTATTCGAAAACCACTTCGATCCAACGAATACGTTTTTGAAGTGAAGATAAGAGCATGGAATAGAAGATGGAGCATTAAAGTGCAAGAGCTAATCGCTACTAATCCTGAGGATGATTCCAAAATGGATGTAGTAGGAATAGTGCCATCATTTTCGTTCAGACCCAGAAGGGGTTGTATGGATGAATGCTATCAGAACATTGTCATTGGAGGACAATGAGCATTCCAAGTGTAAATTTCTTTAAAGGTAATCATAGCCCCTATCCTCTTTAACCAGGAATGACTGAAAATCATGGAAGATGCAGCGGGGCTTGGTGGGTCGCACCCAATTAGAGTATGTTTATCACCTTTCTAGATACCCTCAGATATTATAACTATGGTGCACAGAAGAACTCAGAAAGGGTGGGAACACCCGAGGTGATAGCATATTCGGTCTATCCAAGTTAGGGGTAGTCCAGTCTTATGTTGCGGGAGATCCCAACATGGTCATCATCAGTACATTTTTCTAGATGTGTACTGTGAAAGGTGGTACCCCGGTGCCTAGTCATTTGTATGGAATCTATTCTCCAATACGTGCCTTTACGGTTTTGGTTGTAGAGCCTAGTATGCTGGAATTTAATTAATGTAACAATTTCGGCTATTTGAATAAGTATTTGTACCTAGGCACTATTATAATATCAGATGATTTTGATATAAAATGTTTTGGTTATCGTAAGGTGAAAACCTGCCATGTTTATCTGTGGCGTGGTCTTACGAGATACCTCTGTTTTTCAAAGGATTTTGATAACTTTAATAATTCAAATTGAGTGCGTTTTTCTCACACTGGTTTACCAGACTGACTCGGGTGTTATTTTACTATAATGTTTGGGTCAGACCGAGTATTACAGATACAAGATAGGATGCTATGGAGCTCACGAGACGAGCTGGATGACGAAGACGTATTACAGGTGTTTGATTTTATTCTGCTGTGTATTGTAGGCTGTATATTCAACACTTGCAAGGACAAGTTATTATAACTGTCTCGTATTGAGTTATTGATTTATTACACTCCGTTGATGTAAGTATAAGTAATGTTTTATAGCTCCTTTGTATAAAGGCATGTTATTATCTATTATACATTGTTCCGCTGCGATTGTGAGATTTTGTGCCGATGTTTCTGTTTTTCTTCCTCTACCACTTTCTCCTTTTTCGCTAAGATCTAGTATTTCCGGCATTCAATCGCTCGGCATGTAATATAGTGAACATATCGATGTCGATTTTCGAGTGCCAAAAATCCGAGACGTGACATTTTGCTTCTTTAATTAGGAATTCTCATTGATTCATTTAAGATATTTATGTAATTGCAATGAACGAGGTTGAAAACGAAATAGCTTATTTATATTATACACTTTATAATTTACATTAACATTTCAACTTTTGACACAGGTCATACCTAATGCATACAAATCCTATAGTAGCATACATGACACTAATACTATACATCACCAACTAGGATAATATCTCATCTCACATCATACATAAGCTATATATAGATATACTAAATAGATAGGTAGAAAACTACCTTCAACCCTCATACTCATCATCTTCATCATTCTTATGAATTAGAGGCCAGTGGGGTGCTCTAATATTCGAAATTTATCATACTTAGACAATCCCTTCTTCATCACTCTCATGCTCGTCATCTGCATCATTTTCTTCTTACAATTGTTGCATCTCTCCTTCAACATAAGGCAGCCATGGCTAGTCCCATGGAACGTGACCGAGACCAACATGTACATCCTTTATTTCTTCACCTTCAGCTATTTCTTTGAGCCCTTACATCTTAACCTACCATAGATTTTGAAACAGACCAGCTTCTTCCTTAGATATTTCCTCATTATCTCCTTCAATTTCATCCTTGTTGATGTAAGAACTGGATGATTATTCTCGCCAGATAAGATGTTCTCCTTCCATTTCCCAATTCACATCGTCGTCTATGCTACTGTTGTCTAATATTATGGTTTATGTGTCCTCCATGGGTTCAGATTCCTCCTTCATAGGCTCGGATTCCTCCTCTGTAGGCTTCGATTCTACTATAGGTTCCAATTCAGAATTGACCGAATCTATTATCCACATTCCTTCCAAGGCTCGTGCAGACTTTTCATCACTGGATATAACGATCATTCCTGAAGTAGCGGGCATGATGAGCATTTCCGACATTGGGTTCCCGTCTTTATCCATTTGGTGTATGGTATACAATCTCCATCAATCCAAGGCCAAACGTTACTCAATGATCGCTTCAATGGTTCTTCCTCATCGCTTGAGAGGATAAAGAGATTATCCTTTTCGCCCTTAATTTGCTCATGATGACTCACCTTTGGAACACTTTCTTCCATATGGTTTCTACAAACGTAAATGCAGCCGCTTAGATATAGGCACTAAGCATTTATTCTATCTCATTCTAATGTCAAGTTATTAATGTCTTATTTACTTAGGCATTCCCTAATATAAATCAGCCTTAACAATAACCTTTTTAAGGGAAAGGATTTTCCAAGCACTTGGTGTTATTTTCCCTCAAACCAATTTTTGAAAACAAATTGAGATTTCTATCAAAATGTTTTATCTCCTTTCAAAATCCTTTTGAAATTTTTTGTCAAAAAACATTCTAAATATACTGTTTCAAATCTTTTGAAAACTCTTTCCCAAAAATTCCAATCTACTGTACATTCCTTAACATATTTAGTTTTCATTCCTTATTAATCCTTTTAGTGTTATTATAAGCATCTTATAGTCAAACTGTGAAATTGTAATCATAAGATGTTTATACTTAGTTTTATCTAACTTGATCTTAATCGTCAAATACTAAACTTGTCAAGGATATTCTTTTTTTTATTTAAAATGTAATCCAAGGTAAAATTATTTCATTTACCATAATTTCAAAACAAAATCATTTGTATATATCATTAACAAATACACGCTCTTATATAATACTCTCAACTCATTCTAGAGTGTTACTAACCCTATCTCTAATGAGTAACTCTTCCTAGGGTATTACTAATCCAATCTCTGATGAGACTTCTACCCATGTTGGGCTCAGGTGTTCGCTCAACCTAAGCACTGATGCTAAATGTGATGACCCACCTCCTCGACCCTTAGAAATCGACATTAATACATCCTTGGCATTCACGTGCCGCAAATCCAAGTGCCGAGAGGCAGATTATCATGGAGTAAAAGGAAAATAAAGATAGAAAAAAATTTAACATGAATGTAATAACATATATTATTTCAGTACATAGATATCTTTACGAAATTTTTTTTAAATACATTTATTAGAGTTAAACTTGGACAGTTATAAATATCTGTCCTTACAAATGCGGAATACAATAGTACACAAGTATTTGAAAAAATGGCAATAGTCTACTGAAGAATCTTCTAACTCAATGCTCCAAGCTCTTCCAAAATTCTTCTAACTAAACTTGACTACTCGAAAAAAATAAAAAATCCAGAGTTTAAGGGAAAAAGGAAAATAAACTCCGGGTCAGTTATGTGACTGGTGTGAGAAACTCAAAATACGGATATTTGAAAACAAATGGTATCTCAAAAGACCATGCCGCATATAAACACGGAATAGAATTTTACCTTATGATAACCAGAATATTTTCTATGTAAAATCTAAGAATATTATTTTTCTTGATATTCTATTGAAAATACTTTTCAAATAAACTTATGAATCTTAGCTGAGATTTTTACATTGATTAAATTCCGGCATAATAGCTAAAAAGTAGATCCTACAATCAAATCCAAAGGAACTTATTGGAAAATGGATTTCCATACGATGGCAAGGTAAGGGACTACCTTCTGTACAGTACATCTCTAGAGGAATGTATCGAGGATCGACATCTTCGAAACCTCTACGAATCAGAACCAACCAACCCACAGACCCATCTAGTGGCGGATAGGACCGAATATGACATTACCCCGGTCGTAAATGACCTATCCGTGGCCATAACATACACAACATACTCAACGTATAGAAAGTAATCTAGAAGGGCGATGACCATACCCTTATGGGAGTGACCCACATAGTCCTAAAGCAATCCTATTTTGACCATTACCGATTGATGAAACCAGAAGTAACAATTACCTTTCACATAACATATTCCACTTTGAATGCCACATTGTCATTTCATGATCACACAACTGGTTTCTACAAACTATAATTACTGAGCTCGTATGTCTCAGGAAAGGGTGTTAAGTTAAGAGAAGTTGTCTATTCTGCCACTAAATAGATGATATGTTTATAGATGATCAATCAATGTGATTAGAAATGCAACGTCAGACATTTGTCCATACAAGTTGCCTAGGAATAGGACAAATCGAAGGAACTCTCCTACCACATCCTGTTGGGAATTATCCCTAGGATTAGTAGCGAGCAGTCATTGGATCGAAGATCAAATGAAGATGCTACTACCACATATATATGATATCGGAAATTTTCTCCGATGGTCAGCGATAAGAAGCCCTTCATTCTATTTACTTTCATTCCGAGTCTCCACTTCGACTACGTAAATTGGTTCGATGTGGTTTTTGTTTAAGAATCACTCAAATTCGACCCTAGTTCCTTCGAACCAATCATCGATAAAAAGATATTAAGTAAACAGGTGCTTATGGTTGATTACTTTCTTTTTTATCAAAAATACCCTCTAGAGATATATATATCTTTAAAATATTTTTTTTGGTATATATGGAATCATTAAAACTCTGTTTAACTTTGGAAAAACCAAATCATTTTCATAATTCATATTTAGGAACATTACTGAGTAAAAAGGGTTGATAGAAATTTTACTAATTCTACTCAACATCAATATCCCTATTCAACCTTTACCATCCATCAAATAATGGTGAAATCACCTATTAAATTCATACGGATAGTACGGTTTCCCTACCAGGAATTTAATACCAAGTATAAGAAGATTATATTTATAAAATCCAAGTTGTATTAAATTAAATCTGTAAATTTGAATATTTTATACTGGTCTCGTTTCCGACATTTCAACCTTAGCTATTCCTCGCCCAGGAAAAAGCCAAGTGAGACAGGGCACTGTTTGCTCCTGAACATCTCCTTAGTTTAAGCACCTAATATCCAGATCTTATGAAAAGAAAATTCCAGTTTACATCGACTTTTAGAGCTAAGATTAAATCACTTGATTATAACATCTTTTATCTAAATCATTTATTCAAATTTTTATAAACTATAAATCCTCCAAACCATTATTAAAGCACTTGATTAATCATTTGAAAACATTTATAAAAGAGTTGGAAAAGAATACTTAAGTTTAAAGCCATATATCAAAAAGTTCTTAAAAGTGCTGCAAAAAATGTTGCGAATAGTGCTACGAATAGTACTTTTAAGCTTATTTGATGAAAATAACTTTTCAATCATTTAATCCGTTTTTGTAACTCAAATCTCTTTTGATAAATTTTAAAAGATTTATAGAATTTATTCCAATTTTTTATAGAATTAAAATATCATTTTTAAAGAATTAAAATATCATTTTCAAAGTCAACTAAATGAAATCTCGATTTTCTTTCTTCATTTTAAAACTATAGTTATAAGAGTTCGAAAAATTCTTATTACAAAGAATTTTACTTCAAATCCATAATATAAATGGATTTAACTTTATACGATGTGAAATCGTGAAATCGTGAGCCATCGTTAAGCGACATGCCTATTTTAACCATTTTTTCCATTTTGCTTTCAAACATTATCAAAACACTTCTAAATGTTTATAAAACATTAATAAATCATTTTATATAATTTTCTGAGGTTTGACAACTCATATATACATATATACTATTTTATATACAAAAAGAAAAGTGATTTCCATTATGATTTTCAACATGTATTAAACGTGACTTGTTTTACACATCCAAATAAAACTATTTCACACTCAACATGATGATTAAATCATAGCAACCAAATAACATATCATAGAATCATCCAAAGTATATATAAATATAAAGGGAGTTTTATCACCTTTGAATTGAATCGAACTAATTTCAAAACGATTATAGCTTTGCTATGATCGCTTTGGAGCTTATGGATCCTAGTCTAGGACCTTAGGGAAGGCACAACCTATGCTTAAAAGCGGTATAGGCTCAGCCTTAAGCTTGAGATGGAAGTTGGCCGAAAGTACGGAAAAGAAGTGCTGGAGCTTTGACCTTGCATAAAATTAGACCCGAAAATAGGTCATTTGCTCTCGGCTTTTTGACTATGTTGCTCCTAAAATTTGGAAATGTTGTCAATTGTAAATTCTTTGAAATTCTCTCCTCTTAAATTTAAATAAAAGAATTATTTAATTCTGAGTTGTTTTAAAGGTGATATGTTCAAAAGAAGAAGATATATTCTCGGACCTAAATCTAGGCCCGAAAATGCACTTCAAAGAAGTGAGAATTGTATATGTTCAAGCTTAAAATTGGAATAAGTGGTACTTGTAGCCACTAGAAATCTACATAGTGTGAAAAATTAACTTCTCCATTTAGTTCGGTTTTGAAGAAGTTATGATAGAATGAAAAAGTGGCAAAATGAAAGGGTATTTATAGCCAAACTCCTCTAATATATCATGATATTTCGGCCACCCTACATCACCACTTCATCACCACCCTTCTGTCACCTTACATGGCTAAAATGACCCCCTCCATGTGTGTACACAAGTGTGTCCTTGGTTGACTTTGAGAAATCTTAAGCGGTAAGGAAGTGAGAAAATATATTAGATATTTCCACTTTTAACCTTGAGTAAATTTCTAAATGTAAATGATAATTTATGTATGTGTATTTTTATATGGTCACGTACATGTGACATGTATATGTTTATGTTAATTAATGTATGTGTATGCCACATAGGTGCACACATCATTTGAATATTGTTGTACCACTTATATACGTCAAACCGTTACGAATTCTGATTCGGATTCCCGATCATATTTTCACTATATTTAAAAATAAAGTTTGATAATAATAATTCTATCATTACATAATAATTAAAATGTTCTTACTTTATTTAAAAAACAATATAAATCAGCATTAAACAATTATATACAAAAAGAGTTATTATATCGATAAAGCGATAGAAAAGTTTCTTATATTTTTCAATTCAAATGTATATCTTTCTATAAGTATTATAAATAATTTATTATCACTTCATGATTAAGTAAAATGAATTATTATCATTTTAAAAAATTATTCAAATGATTATTAAACCATTAAATCTTAATTAAATTTATAAATAAATTATTAAATATAAGGGCATAACTGAGATGTCATAAATACATTTAATTTCCAAAAATAAAGTAAATATTTTTATTTCATATTCTTGTTCGATTATGAAAATAAGTGTATATACCTAGCTCCAAGCGTGATTTTTTATGATTTAGAGCTGTTGATTGATAAAACTATTTTCGGCCATTTTATCGACATTTTTTTCAAAGCATATATTTGTATATACTTATTCAAAATAAGATTACCTCGAGTATTTATTATTTAAGACAACATATTCTATGTTAAAGTATCCATATTTGAATATTTTAAAATAATTAAATATCTTTTATTAAAGCGATCAAATAATAGGTCGTTAAAAATTACCTTATGTGTTAGTTAATTATTCACGTAAGCATAATGTGAGCTTTGATAATATCATATGATTAGGAGCATTTGCAACTGGGGTAAAAGGGTGAATTTCAAAAAGTTTTTTTTATTAATTTGCACAAGATCATTTTTCATCCGAATAATAAATTTAATATTAAAAAATATTTAATATTTATTAATAAAAGAGTATAAGATATACATGAGTCAATAACATATGTATAAGTAAGAACATATGTCAATAATAACGTCAAAGGGATAAACGTATACATGAACGCTCTGCTTAGAAGTAAGTATTACTTTTGTTATAAAAAAATGGATAAACATATACATCAAATAACTAAATTTATATTTATACTAATACAAACTTTTTTTTTGGCCATTATATTTTGATTAATATTTATGCTATATATATAGTATAATAATATTTAAAATATAGATTTAATATTATAAATAACTGTTTTAATTTACATGTTTATATAAATATTTATATGTAATTATGTCAACTAAAATTTAAATTTAAATAGGTTTAGGTTTTTCAAAATAAATATCTATTAGTATGCGTAATAATAAAAAAATAGTTAAGAATAACGACTTACAAATATATTAAAAAAAATTATTTTAAATCCATTCCGATTTTAGTTTAGTTTGAAATTGTCAAAACTTTAATTTTAAACTTGTTTGACTGTTTTAAATAAATTGAAAATTAAAATAACTTTTTCCTAGAATCCAAAATATTGTTTTTTTGTAAATAATTATGTACGAAAATTATATATATTTTTATTAAATCTAAAGATGAGAGAAATAAAAAAAATTCTCCTTTTTTAAAGATTTAAAGCTAAAAATGATTTAGTAGTTTAAAAGTATAATTATTCATATTAATATATGTGTATGTGTATATATGTATATAATTTCATATCCATTAAATAATTTTTTAAATATCAAAATTATATATATATATAATATACCAACTTTACTGTAATTTATTAATTAATTAAAAACTATTATTAATTTCTGATTTATTTTTAAATTATAGCCGAAATAACATGGTGATAATAAGCATACATACACACACAGATATATATATATATATATATATATATATATATATAAAGATTATTGATACATATATGATTGAATATATAAAATAGGGATGTTATCTTCTCCTTATGTTCTTGTTGTTTGTTAAGCACGCCAGTTCTTTTGTTTTCTCCTTTATCTCCTTGGCTACAGGTTGCAATGTCATCACCATAACTTCACTAATGTCACTTGAGGACTAGAGTTTTTGTTTGGTTAGTGTCAAGGGAATGAGAGTGGTGGTTACACATTTATAACACATAGACATAAAATATATGCCTCATTTCTCTTGGAGATTAGGTCCCCTTGTCCTTCTTCTCTTCTATGGACATCTTCATTTGACCATTACTTGGTCAAAATGTTCATCAACTCACTTTGAATCAATTATTTGATTATATTATTTAAACTCCTTTTCCAATTGAAACGATGTAATAAATATAAACATTGTGTTGATCGAATTTAAAATTCAAAGAAATAGTTAAAAAAACCAAAAAAATTTAACACAACATTTGCATTAATTTATTATTAATTGGCAACATTTATAAATTACTAACATGGGTTGAATTCGTAAATAACTAACGACTCGGTTCTATTGACTCTTTGGCATGAGCTTGGTCCTCCGTCAACATTTAAAAAATTTAAATATAGATGCCTATAGAGACTTTGCTGAAGTACAATATCCAACAAAAGTCAATGTTTTTAAATTATTTTGCTAAAGTCTAATTTCTGCGATATTATTCTAACATAGTAACAACATTTTGTACACATGTTCTTTTTGTTATAACAGTATCACTTAGATATCTAGAGCTTGGTCTAAGGTCAAAAACTCTACTAATATCCAGTAACATTTATTCGATAACATTTATTGATTAACCAATTTACTCTAACTAAAGATTTTGACTTTAGGTTGACTACCAGTGATGAAGATACTAACATTCTACAACGAAGGAAATGAACCCTCTCTCTGGTAGTGTTTCACTTCAAGTAGTTCAAAATACACCCAACTATGATCGTAACATGGTCGTTATGGCAAGTGTTTAGCCATAATCAAAGTATAGCTTAACTACTTCAGATCGACAGTACCCTTAAGTATAAAGACTATAGTACGTCGTTGGCATGAGCTCTTCCATTTTGACTTAGCCATGTTAACCTATAGAAGACTCTTGTCGTGTTGTTATATGAAACAATCACAAGTACGTAATCCCTAAGTGACAACAATGGTCATGAGTAACCATTCTTCATATGGAGAGCGACACTTACACTATTCTCAATTAATGTATTGATATCCTTTTCTCGATGCATCTTTACTTGGAACATTTAAAGAGTAAGCACTGAGATGTTTATTCAATACTCGTGGTTATGAACACATTAGTAACTACAATTAATAAAACATTTCTACTAAGTATTTTCTACTCACATACGTCTAACGTATTTAATTCGTTATTTATATCATAATATAACAATATATATAAAAGAAAATAGAACCAAAATCCTGCTTCTTTTGGAACAAGATTCTTTTAAAGTATTAATTTACATAATAAATTATATAATTTTTCTAAGTCACACCCTTAACTTTCTCAATATTGACATTCATATTGCAAATATGAATATTTAACAAATAAAATAAAACTAATCTAATTTGAATTAAATATAAGTTAAAAAAATACGTACATATTAAATGAACAAAAACATTTGAAATAAATCTAAATTATATGCAAAGAATAAACCCCTCTTTTAATCGGTATCCGCTAAATATGATTTAGCATAAAAAAGTTGTTCACGTAAACACAAAATAAAGATTTAGTGCAAAATTAATAAAAGGATCCTTTTGAATTTTCCTATTTTTACCAAGCTGCTAATGCAACTAATTTAACAACTTATTCATTTCATCCCTAATTGTGATGAAACTTGGACATATGTTCTTAAAATTATCTAAGATATCCATCTGTAAAATTAGGTTGAACTAGAATGGCTCGGTTTTTAGTTAAATTGGAGTGCAGATAAGGTGGATCCTTTCAAAGACACATGTGAACGAAGGGGTTAAGATATATAAGTCTTGAAGATAGGTTCAACATGCAAGGTGGATTTACAATTATAATTATATTGGACATCTATATTATGTTTATAAAGAAGATCCATTCAATTGGCATTTTGACCTACATAAATACTCAAGACATTAGTAAAATCTGCTAATGCACTTGATCTATAAGCCGATAGCCTTTTTACTAGAGTGTTCTCAGACTCAACTTTGGATCATTTAAGTAAATGGTTTTGGCTAAATTAAGTCAAAGGTAAATGTATTAAATTATTTGTTAATAATTTAAAATTAGAAAGTCTTTATTTTGTTAATGTTTAGAAATTAGAATGTGAATGTCGATGAGTTTTAGCCTTATTAATGGTGGATTCTAAAATGATGTTTGTGGTAAGACAATTTCTCTATAAGAAAATATGCAAGCACTTAGTGCAACATATCCATCATTTAATTTCCTTCAATAATTCTTCTACTTCCATTTTCATACTTTCTTTTTTCCCTTTTCCCATAGCATTTAGATGCAGAATTGTCCAATGTACATAAATCAACTGTAATAAGATTTTAGCATGAATTCTATAGTGGGATAACTCATGTGAATAAGGAAGACCGTGTGTTTTTATCATCATTATTATCCTTGCCATATTCCTAAATGATTGGGGTTGACCATAAGGAAGTCCAAATATTTTTTCTCATGTGTATATTTTCCGGCATAAATATTTATTTGGATTATTGACTTCATTTGTTAAGTTATGAATGCAAAGGTTTTAATTTTCTTAATGTAACAACTTTGCACCAAAATCTAAATATAAAATGATTTATGTTCAACAAACTTATATCCGTATAAGCTTTAAGTTTGGTAATCCATAACACTCTTATAATAATACATACATTCCTAAGGATTTTCTAATAGTTTATTGATAATCTAACTATCAACATGGCACGTACTACTTTGGCTATGGAAAAAATGCATTAAAACATATGTGTTATTTCTATGTATATTTGTGGCAAACTAAATGGTTAATCATGAATACCTATTTTATGTTTAGTTACCATGATGGATGAAATTATCAGTTCAAACATGAAATAACCACTCTATCTATGAATCTAAGACCGATTATGAACATAATTCAACAAAGATGGATAACTTATAAAAAAATTATGTAGGTCATGAAAACTATTGTTAAACACATTTGGATTTTCAGAATAAATCAAGTTGTTCCAATCATGAATTGTAGTTTTTCACTACATTATCCATTTCCCCCTCGTTTGTACGAGTGCGAGAATATTTTTCTCAATATGAGCATTGCAAATAAATAGTAATTAACTTCAATTGCTTCATAGAGCACAAGTAATTTTCCTCTCTTTCGAAGCATGTTAGGCTATAAACGAAAAAGAGTGAGATGTATATGTGTCTCCCAAATAATTTCTAATAATAGCATTTATACATAAGGTTTTTTGATTAAAATTAGGTACTTAAGTAGTAGTAGATAGTTGTAAGTCTTAGCGTATATAACATAGTACATGTCAACATATATCCAGTGGTTCGAATCACGCTACACAAGATTCAAACCTATGACTTTACAAATCAAAGCCAGAGCGTCAGACCATTAAGACAATATTGCTGGACTTTTAGCCTATTATATACATATAATCTATTAAAAAATTAATCTAGACATTGGCGATAACCTAAACTTAGGGCATCTCCAAAAGGCGTAGATTAAGGCGTAATGTGAAGGGAGCGAATGAATTCTTAATCCAATTATAGTAATTCACTTAAATATTAAGGATAATATTTAGTAGCCAATTCTTAAATAGACGTGCAGGGCATATGGGTCTATTAAATAGGTGCTTAAGCCTTAAAGGCACCAAGCACACTGGCTACAACACAATCGTTATGTCCTCCTCCCTCCATAAAAAATGCTTTCAATCTTCATATTCACATCAAATTCTTCATCACTTCCTCTTCTAAACCACATTATTTCCAAATCAACACCGACCTTCATAACGTTTTCACCATTCGGAGAGTTTACGATCCTCGCACACCCAAATCTATGTTTACAAAGATGATAACAAGCAATAACACGGTAATTCTCTAGGCCAACATTCATCCAATCCATGGCGAAGCGACATGGACTTCAACCTCTGTAACATTAATGTCATTATTTCAAAGATTTGATAAGGGGTACTAACAAAGCAACGGTAAATTTTGGAAGAAAATAATGAATACTTTCAACATAAAGCATACTAAAAACACACGTTCTTTGTCGGCGATTCAAGGTCGATTCGAAAAAATCAGTCGCCAAACTCAATTTTATGAATCGCACAAAGAAAGAGAATCCTAGTAGAATGGGAGGTGAAGAGCATCTGGTATGTTTCTTGATTTTATTACTTTGTTAGTATATAATTTTGTTATTGATTATTTCTTTCTGGTAATTGGAAATGAACGATAAATGTGGAATTCATAAAGCTTTTTGCAAAGGAAAACGATGCTAAAAACACATTATTATCAATTTTCGAATTGTTATGAGTTGCGGACGAGCCAACCGAAGTGGAATTCTGATTGCGAAGAGCCTTAGAGACATTCAACCAAAGGGAAAGGGAAAGGGAAAAGCATCAAAACCAACGTATTTGTCTAGTCCAAAAATTCATCTAGTAGAGAAATCACATTCGGGGGAAAAATAAGGTGGATGTGCTAACCCAAAGACCGAATGAAGATTATAGACCAATGGGTGCTAAAGCCGCAAAGAGAAAGAATATGCATGAAGCCAATTCGAAAGCTAAAGTGAATGTCGCATATGATAATGAAAGAAGACTGCTAGATAGAAGCAAGCAATCATGAGAGAAGATTGAGGTAATGCGTGAGTGTGTGGATATTAAACAACAAAAGTTGGACATTGAATGGAAAAAACAAGAACAATTGATTACATATAAAGGTTTGATGGGAATGGATGAATTTCAAATGAAATATTGGATGGAGTGCAAAAGAAAAATATTTATATCTAGGTTCACTCAACTATAGTTTGTTTTAAGCTTAGCACTTTCAAATTTGTATTATTTCAATGCACTTTTTGTTTTATAAATCTGTTGTATTTGTTTATTAATTAATGTTCTACTATTTTTGTTTCCGTTCATATAATTGATACATTAACTAAAGTACAAATACATTACAAATGCATATACACATGATTAATTAGACGTAAAACTGAACTAACACTCTCTAAAATAATTCCAAATATATTCATAAGGTCTTTTTTGGGTTATTGTGAAGTTGTGCATCTCGGAATGAAAGTTGTACTTCCACGTAAATGTCGAGAGCTTCTTTAATAATTTCATCTCGAACTATATCTGGCTTTTGCGGTGCACCATCATATTTGTAGTGATGATGTTCTTCATCCTTATCTCTTTCATCTTCAACAATCATATTATGCAGAATAATACATGTAAACATGGTTGTGGACATCTTTTTTTGACACCACAGTCATTAAGGATTACTAGTCATTGCAAATCTTGATAGAAGGATGCCAAACGCTCTTTATATAAATTTTTTCATACCTCTTGCATCACAAAAAACTTTGCTTGCTTTGCTATTATCAGATTTGGACATGTTTTCACAATGGTGCTCCATTTGGATAAATCCCATCGTGTAGATAGTATCTGTGGTCCTAAGTTTTTGCCCAAGAGTAAATGTCATCGGAGTTACATGGTCAAGTGATTGATATTTAAGTAAGTGTGAACTATCAATAACATTTAAGTCGTTACTAGACTCAAGCATTCCGAAGAAAGCAAGCCAAATCCACAAATCGCACAAAGCAACCGCTTCCAAAATGATAGTTATTCTATTTTCTTTACTATTGTAAGCTCCATGATATGTGTTGGGGGCAGTTCTTCCATTCTCAATGCATACATTCGAGACTTCCTAGCATGCTAGGTCATCCCATGCTCTCATGAATTTCTTTAACCTGCACAACACCATCCTTGTTCGAAGAAATAAGTTACTCAATATCGTAAACGTCTACAATAGATTGATAAAATTTTCAATAGTTTCTAGTGCGGTACAGTCTACAATGCTGTATGCATCGTCCAGTGCATCTAAAAGGGTGCCATAAGCTAACATCCTTAATGTAGCATTCCTTTTTTGTTCACCGCTTGGACCCTACATCTTTGAAGCATTTGGATTATGAATAAAATATATATTGTTGTTTTAAATACCTATCAAAATTCTCAAGAATAGATCTCTTCTCATTTTATACCTTCTCCTAAACATATCCGATCCATTCGTGCAATTTGGATTGAAGTAGTCTTGCATGATTATGAAAGGCGAATTGGTTACGATTTATATATTCTCGAATTATGGCTAATCCACCATGTTTTATGTATGTGGAACCATAATCTTCATTGCACATGTCTACTATTTCTTGCATTTCCTTGGTTTCTTCTCATAGGATATCTTCCTCTTTGGAATCACTATGAAATTCCGCAATACATTAGAGGAAAGTTGAGGTATCCATTCTAGTATTTAATTTTTTACTGGAAGAGAAAGAACAAAGTTTAAAATGGGATATTTCATATGGATGTTGAAGTCCTTATATAAGTGAATTGGTATATGCATAGCAACTTGGCATGGGTGGACAACATTATTTTAGAGTGTTGTCAACTCAACTATAGCAGACTGTTATGGGTCGACAACATTATTTTAGAGTGTCGCCAACTCAACTGTAGCAGACTAGCATGCAAGGATAATATTATTTTAGAGTGTTGTCAACTCAACTTTAACTAGTGGTAGACAAAGAAACCAGAGTGTAGTCATCTCTACTTTAATAAGTGCCAGATAAAGATTTCCGAGTGTTGTCAACTAATGGCAAACAAAGAATTCAAAGTGTGGTCGTCTCTACTTAACAAGTGGTAGACAAAGATTTCAGAGTGCTTTCAACTCAACTTTTATAAGGGGCAGACAAAGTACTCAAAATGTAGTCATCTCAACTTTAAGAAGTGGTGGACAAAGAACCCAGACTATGGTTATCTCAACTTTAACAAGTGGCAGGCAAAGAATTCAAATGATGGTAATCTCAACTTTAACAAGTGGCAGTAAATGAATTCAGAGTGCAGTCATTTCAACTTTAACAAGTGGCAGACAGAGAATTGAAAGTGTAGTCATCTCAACTTTAATAATTGGCAGATAAGTAATTCAAAGTGCTGCCATCTCAACTTTAACAAGTGGCAAACAAAGAAATCCGAGTGTAGACAGCTCAATTTTAACAATTGGTAGACAAGGAAATATATTTAAACGGAAGGACACATGATGAACTACATTGGAGATATAGAAATCATTAAATGGTTAATTACATAAATACGAACAAACTGATAGCTATGTCGAATAGAAGGTGACCTTAGTTGGTTTTTAGGAAGTACAATTTCATTCCTTAAGTCTAGGGCTAACTATTTATGTCTTCCAGGGAGAGGAGAGGAGAGCCAATAACAGACCCCATACCGACCTACAGGCATTTATAAAAACAATGTCTGATGTTTTTACCAACTGTTGCCACATATCAATGTACGCCTCAAGACCGTAGTTGTTGAAAATGATGTTGAGTCTCACCTCTTCAAGAAGAGTTAACTTCCTCTCATGAACTATTGATAGACTTACTTGATTTTGTAGTAATGCCGGTTCCTTTTGCGATTCCAATGTGTAGTCAACTGCATGTTTAGGTAGAGCATCGTCGATCCGCTTGTGAAATCCATATCTATAGTATCAAAACTTTAGATAACGACGTCCAACGTTAAGACCATATCTCACAATACCATGAAGACCACATATCGTCAAAACTAATAGGACTACCATCATTAACTTGGACTGCAGCTAGCTGAGCCTGTAAATCGTCATTCTATGCCCACATCACCTACTGCGTGTACTAAGCCTGTTGAATGAACATCAGAGTATGAATGAGTTTATGTGCTAAATAGCGGTAATATATCATCTATGATCGTCCAACCTACCTACATACTGTAATTATAAATAATATATCAACGTACGTCAACTTAACTTATACTGTACAATAAATTATTAATCTATTAAATTACCTCGAAAGGTGAGTATAATCCAACAGTAGAGATATCAATAATGCATTGATATTATGAATAAACTATTGGCTGCTCGATGATATTTCTATTGGTATCATATGCTCTAAAATAGGTGTCAATACCCAAGTCCATGTACTTCTTCCAGTACTGAGATAGTGTAGGATCAAAAGAAAATGGAGGTGCCTAAACTCTACTAGTGACTAGACATGGACCTACGTGAATGAAGGTCACTCCTCATGTGTAGTTAGGTAACATGTAGCATTGAGGAGAAACTCTAACCCAATGCACGTTAAAATCCTCATCGGTCAGGAAAAACATTGAAGTATCAACCCATCCATCCTGTCTCAGCCCTAGTATATACATCGATCCAATGGTCCGATATTTGCCAAACATATCATCATAATATAATGGATCTTTAGGAATACATAGCTCCCTAATCGTCTGATAACAACATCTCTCTTCCAGATATCAAATAGGAAGAATTGCTGGTGTATGTAAAACAATCCTCTTTAAACACAAGTGATATGCTATAGAAAGAGGATGACCATCATATATCTGGTTAGTCTGTGTCATGGTGGTCCAATATGAAGCCTATGGTGCCTGTAAAAGACTATCCATGCACCTCAAATCAATCTGAGAACATGCCTCTGTCAAGTCCTATCTAACCTCCATAGGCACATGAGAAACCAACTGAACACGCTCCCATCGTCTCATGTATGGGAAGTATGTCTCGCTGCATAGCTAGCTGTCATAACAATGTGGGGATGCACGTTTGCTGTGTACTCATTATAACAGCACAACAAAATATACCCAAAGCCAAACATCTATCTTACCATCTCAAGAGCATAAGAATCAAGAGCGATGTACAAACATCAAAGTATAGAAAACCCCCAGTCTATAGTATGGAGTTGATCCAGAATGACTACCACTACAAGATACCCTAATCTAGTGGTACTCTTATTGGACTAGCATATCTTATAGTAGTAGCCAATCTAAATTGGCTCCTTACCATAGAATGGGGGTCTTCTATACTTGGATGTTTGTACACCACTCTTGATTCTTATGCTTTTGAGAAGGTGAGACAGATGTTTGGCTTCTGTTATATTTTACCATGTCGATACTATGAGCATACGGCAAACATGCATCCCCGGATTGTTATGCCATCTAGCCATGCACTAGAGACATACTTCCAACACATAAGATGACGAGAGCATGTTCAGTTGGTTTCGCATGCGCCTATGGGGGTTAGGCATGACTTGATGGAGGCCCGTCCTCAGATTGATTTTGAGGTGCAGGGCTAATCTTTCGCAGCCACCATGAGCTTCATATTGAATCGTCATGACATAGACTGGCCAGATGTATGATGGTCATCCTCTTTCTATTGCATATCACTTGTGTTTATGGAGGATTTTTTTATATAAACCATCATTTCTTCCTATTTGGTATTTGGGACAGAGATGTTGTTGTCAGACTACAAGGGAGCTACATATTCCTGGAGATCCACTATCTTGCAATGACATGTTCGGCAAACATTGTACCATTGGATTGCAGTACATACTGGGACTAAGATAGGCTGGATCAGCAGATTCTTCAACGTTTTCCTTAGTCGACGGGGATGTTGATGTATACTGGGTAAGAGTTGCTCCTTGATCCTACATGTTACTTGACTACGCTTGAGGAGTGAACTCTAATCATGTAGAAACACATCAGTCACTTGTAGAGTTCAAGCAACTCCATTTTCTTTTGATCCCACTCCGTTCGAGTACTCACAGCAACCCATGGGCTTTGGTCTTGATGCCTATTTGAGAACATATGATATAAGTGGTACTCTTATCGAGCAGTCTATAGTTTATGCATATGATTAGGATATTACTGGTATCCCTACTGCTGGATTATACTTACTTTTAGAGGTAATTCAATAAATTAATAATTCATTATACAGTATTAGTTAAGTAGGCATATAACGATATACAATTTGTAAATATATTATGCAAGTAGGTTGGACGAGCATAGATGATACATTACCGCTATTCAACATATGACACTCATTCATACTCAGATGCTCAGTAAACAGGCTTAGTAGGCGATGCATGCATAGATTTACGATTTGCAGGCTCAGTTGGCTGCGTTCCAAGTTGATGATGGCAATTGTAACGACCCAAAATTTCAGTCATTTGAAATTCATATATTTAATTGATTTTAAATACGCACAAGTAAATTTAATAAGCTGAATAAATAATATTTCGAATATCTAGATTTAATTGGATAATTGAATTGATAATTTAATATTTGAAATTGCAGAAATAATTGGAAATTGAATTTAAAATGAATAAAAATGATTGATAAAGTTGAATTAAATCATATTTGAATTAGAATGATGTCACAGAACTTTTAAAATTGAATTAAAAGTTAATTTGTAGAAATTGAATATTTTAATATTTAATTGACGGGTAAAAATAGCCATTTTTCAAACAGTCTCGGATTTCAACGAAACTAGTTTCATTGGATCTGTAATGTCAAATTATTGTAGGATTTCAAATTTCATGTCAATCAGATTTACGGTTTGTCCGGGGCAAGCTAAAACGCGTAGAAATCGGTTTAAGTGAATTTTAAATTTAAATAGTCGATTCAGAAAACTTACCTTCCAAATACGATCGAATTGGCTCGCGATATATATTCCATTGCGTTCGGAATATGGGTAAAACATTATAAACGCTAGGCGGCATGCTTCGTTTGGAGTTCGGAAAAAATTCGGGTGAATAGTGTCGTAGAATTTTCTACAAAAGGACGTTAATTTCTTTCAATTGCAAACAAATCTAGGGTTTCTAACCCTAGCCTACACAAACAATTCTAATGGCCAAGAATGCATCCTCTTCTCCCTCAACTTTCTTCAAATCCGTCAATCGATTCAGAAAACTCTCAACTACAAAAATGAAGAGCATATCGAGATCTATAATCTCAACGGTGGTGATCTGAAACAACATCGTATGGAGGCTATAATTCGCTCGCGTTCGTATGACGTTTGCACACGAAATATGAGCAAGATAAAGGGCTGAGCTTCACCATATTCAGTCGATTGTGGTGCTCGAGTAACGCTTCGATATGGCGGTGTTCGATCGCCTTCAAGTGGCCTATGGTAGCCGCGAAAATTCAGCAAGCATTGGCGGCTACGGGTTAAGGTTGCACGGCTTTGAACGAATGGTGGAAGAAAGGTAGCATTGGCCCAAATCTACTCTGTGATAATGAAGGGCTGCGATGAAAAGGTCAAAAATATAAAAGAAATTGAAATTAATTTATATTATAAATTTGTACAGACTTTAAAAGCTATAACTTTGTCATACGAGGTCCGTTTCGCAGGAAACGAATTGCGTTGGGTTCGTATGGACAAACACTACGCGATGGAGCTAGTTTGGAGTTGATTGGAGCTAGCGTGAATTTTGGATAAAATTAAATGGTCGTTTAATTTTATTCGGAATAAAACACTGCAACTGCTATTGGATGCAATGTGAGTACAACTCACTCTTTCTGTCTCACTGATATTTTTATATAAGTGAGAAAATATTTATTATATGATGATTGATGATTGTTTGGATGATATATGATATATTGATTGGTATTTGGATATATATCTGCCTATTGGAGCAGATGAGACCCTATACGTTCCCGTGTATGAGCGGATGACCCTTTGTACGCGCGTCTGCCTTGAAGCGGACATTGTACACATATTCTAATATGTATATTTGTTGCAGATGATAGGTTGGAGGGATCCAACTGGATTCCTCAACAGTATTGATTTGTTTTCAGATATTGTTATACATTCTGTTATCATATGATATATGATGTTTTAGATACCGTGATTGATGTATTTGGCGCTGTTACAGCATTGGGCCTATATTTTGGAATTTAAAAATGTTAAAGTGATTTCGAAAATAAATATTTTATTGAATTTTTGAATCGTTAAGAATGGATTTATTTTAAATAAATGAAAGTTATAATTTTTATGTTATAAAAATTATGTTGTTTTGGGAAATATAATTGCAGTGTGTTTTTTTTTGAAAATACGAAGTTAACTGTTTTCTGAAATAGTATAAATGGAGATTTTTTTAATTTATTATAAACGGTTTATAAAGAAGATTTATAAAATTGAATTTTTATAAATCAGAATGAAGGGATTATAAAGGAGTGTTTTGGGAATGTTAAAATGGAGTTATAATTGGATTTTATAAATAAATAAGATTTATATTTTTGTGAAGTTATAAATGAATGAATTTTATAAATAAGAGAATTATAAGTAATTTGCTTATAATTTGGATTTTTGGCATGTAATTGAGTTATAAATAGAATTTGTTAATAA
The DNA here is from genome assembly GCA_030765085.1 of Allium cepa. Taxonomy (NCBI): domain Eukaryota; kingdom Viridiplantae; phylum Streptophyta; class Magnoliopsida; order Asparagales; family Amaryllidaceae; genus Allium; species Allium cepa. The sequence goes on along the minus strand of CM060928.1, from coordinate 630,193,910 downwards.
AGTGATTTATAAGTTGAAGTTGTTATAAAATATAAATGGAATTTATAAACATTCTTTTATAAATCGGAAATCAATTGAATTTGATAAGTAAATATGAAAGCTTATTAAAGGAGATATATCCACAATTTGTACAGTGGATAATCCTTTAATTAAATATGTAGAAATGTTGAATTTGGTAAACGATTTATATTCCCGATTTTGGACAGTGAATATTATATGAAATAAATGTTTTAGGAAGTGATATTTAAATGAAGTTAAATGATTTAAAGATGTTTTAAAATATGTTAAGGATCGAAACCATCGATTTCAACATTCATTGTTGAAATAGACGTTTTCCAAAATAATAAGGAAATGATGGACTATAACACTATTGTTATAGTAAATGATTTTCGAAAGGAAATGTTTTTGTATAGTATTGGGATTTATATATATCTATCTTATTTTTGAATCTCTATACTATTGTTTTTGGGTTGTCGTAACGATGTTTTACGCAACATTCGTTTTGACCCAATAAATGTGTTTAAAGAGAATGTTTTCCTTAAAGAATAAAATATACACTTAATCGTGTTTTAAGTATATTGAATATTTTCCAAGTGTTGAAAATATAAATTGAATTGTGAATTACTTATTATTAAATAAGTATATGGAAATGTTTTCCAATATAGAAGTTGAAATAATTTTGAAGATATATCTTTTTAAACATAATTTGAAGTGAATAATTGGCAAGTGATTTAATTAAAAAAGGATTAATTAAAAGGCCTAGTGATTGTATACAGTGCTGAATATTTGTTTGTTTGCTTTGATAGTTAAATAACTGACTATCAAATTGCCCAAATTTTTTAGTTCCTTGACTTGATGTGGGAACTTTTTAGTCATACACTTACTACGTAGCCTTCTGTGTAGGCTGGATTATCATTTGTGCTGAGGATGTTGATTCGTATAGTACGGAGTATTACTCCAATCTATCGAGCTTCCTTCTTGGCCCGAAGGACAGCAAGTTGAAAGTTGGAGACGTGATAAGTCTATGAGACTTAGTTGCTGTATGAGGTTGAGAAACGCTTTTGCGTCGTTGGTGCGAAGAGACCGGGATCGGTTTGTCCAAAAACCACTTTGGACCAATGTATATGCAACAATTGTGCAGGTTTCTTGTGATGATATTGATATTTCGGAGTTTCATAGTGGGGGACTGCTTGTTAATCGTTTGGGGTTAAAATCACAATATACATCCAGTAGCAGTGGTCTCTTCATTATGAAATATCCAATGCGAGGACTATTCGCTACTAATCCTATGGATTTCCCGACAAGATGTGGTAGGAAAGTACCTTCGGTTTGTCCTGTTCCTGGACAACTTGTATGGATGTTTGTCTGACATTGCATTTCTATAGATTACGTACATTGGTTTTTACAAACGTACATCAGTGGTGGCGGAGAAGGCAACTTCTCTTAGCTTAACGCCCTCCTTGAGACATACGAGCTTAAAGGTTGTATTTTTGTGGAAGGCAATTAGTAGTCAATGGAAATGGCCGTGTGGCATTCTAAGTGATGTGATATGTGATTGTGAAAGGTAATCGTTACTTCATCAGGCCTCATCAACCAGAAATGACCAAAACAGGGTTAGATGCGGCAAGGCTATGTGGGTCGCTCCCATTAGGGTATGATCATCCTCTTCTAGTTATATCTTTACACGCTATGACGTCGTGTATCTGATTATTGTGGTTTGTATGCTAGAGGGCCCTCGGTAAGGTCGGTAATGACCGGAGGATGACATATTCGGTACCATCTAGTTAAGAGGTGGGCCGGTCTTGTGTTGGTAGAGAAACGTTGTGATGGTTTCTCGGTACATTATTCTAGAGATGTACTGCCGGAAGGTAGACCCTTCACCTGGTCATTTGTATGGAAATCTAAAACCCACTACGAGCTGCGATTTTGTTTGTAAAGGCGTAATGAATAGCCTTGAAATACTATATGGGTAACCATTTCGACTATGATTAATATTATTTGTATATACTAGACACTAGTATAATAGAAGAGGATTTGATATGAAAGAAATGTTTTAGTTATCGTAAGGTAAAAATGTCCGTGTTTATGTATGGACTTGTCTTACGAGATACTTTTGTTTTGATAAAGGAAAGGTTTGGTAATTTAATAAATTCAGTTGAGTGTGTTTCTCACGCTGGTTTACCAGACTAATTCGGGCGTTCTTCCCTTTCAATGCTCGGGTCAGACCGAGTATATCTGCAGGTTATGCTTTGGTACTTTTGGAGCTTCAGCAGGCGAGCTGAATATCTTCATTTTCGTACAGTCGTATTTGATTGATTATCCGCTGTGCTTTGTTTGTTGTTGTATATTATCATCATTTGTGAGGACATGTTATTATAACTGTTCAAGCTGATAACTCTGATTGATTGTTGAACTCTGATTGATGTGTGTATATATATACAGTTTCTGTTTTGTAAAGATCATTGATATGATATTATATATTTTCCGCTGTGATGTGAGATTCTGTATTGTTCTTTTTGGTTCTATCTTCTCTCTTTCTTCTCTTCTCTTCTTCTCTCTTCTTTTCTTTCTCTTGACTTTCTGTCAGTCTTTGCTTTTTGGGTCGGACATGTGTGGATTATTGTCGATTCAAAGGGTACGGATTTTCGGGTCGTCACAACAATCCTACTAATTTTGATAAGAAATGATCTCCATCCTATTGTGAGATATGGTATCGATGTTAAACATCATCATCTTTGGTGTCAATACCATAGATGTTGGTTTCACAAGTGGATCGATGATGCTTTGCCATAACATGTAGCTGACAATATAACATAATTGGAAAGGGAATTGGCTTTACTAAAAAGTCAAGTAAGCCTAGCAATGGTTCATGAGAAGGAGTTAACTCTTGCCAAATAGTGAGACTCAACATCTTTTTCTGCAACTTTGGTATCGAGGTGCAGATTGGCTGTAACATCCCCCACTTGGAGACCCAAAACTAATGGCTACGAATGCTACAGTCATCCATAGTCATTAATCCTCGACGACCAAATACGGTAATGTTAGATAAATTGATATAGCAGAAACACATTGATATGGGAAAAAAGTTTAAAATTTCAAAACAACTCTCACATTCCATTCCAAAGTTTAAAATTTTGAAAGCCATAATAAGTTTCCTTTAAAAACATATGTATCGACTAAGTCGAAAGCTTAGTAAAACAAAGGCCGACGCTTATCTTTTCAAAACAAACTGAGGTAACGACCCCATCGGAAGCTATGCTTTCGACACCATACCTTTCGCCTTTCTCCAATCCACCACGTATCACCTAGCCAATACCAAGTGTATTGAATTTAGCTTAATAGGGTTTTGACATAGTCGAAGGCGAAAGATAAGGGACGAAAGGTACTCTGAATAGAGTCGAAACTTGTTTTTCTGTGTTAAATACTAAATTAAGTAACTTACATAAACTAACATGCCTATATGTAAATTTCTTATTGGTTGCCTTTATTTTTCCCATGTTTTTCAAAACTAATCGCCTTTTTATTTTGGATAAGTATCAAACATAAACTTTTACAAATAAAACCTTCCTCTTTATTTATACGTAAATCATTTTGATCCTCTTCTCAAAATAACTTATTTTGTATAACAAATCACTTAAGAAAAATCCCCAAAAATCATAGAAAACTACTTTGATCATGTTAATTAACATATCAAAATTTTAAATCCAAATTCTCAGTATATTTCCTAAAATAAATTATTAAACCCAACATGTTATATTTTTATTCAAAAATTCATAATAATCTTTCCAAGGCTTGGAAAATTATTAAACTTAAAACCTAACTCTAAAATCATGTTTTGCATAACATATAATTTATCCAATAGTATTTAAGCATTAATATCACACGGTTTTAATCTAAAACCCTATGAACCATTCTTTAAATAACCTTATTTAAATTTAAATAAACCATTACTCAAAACAAGTCATCGTCAAACATCATATATATGAATTTAAACTTAAATCCAAAACACATATTTAACAAATAGAGATGGAAATTATTATTCGCCTTAAACTTTGATAACAATGGATTGAGATGAGTTTGATTCACCTTTTTAATTCTTTTTCTTTTCTTTTGAATTTCTCCTCTTCTTTTCTTTTTAATGGCCGGCTCTATTCTTCTTTACTTACGTTTTTGATTTGCTTTTCAAATGAAGTCAATAGAAAATGAAATGGTAAAAAGAGAATATATATATATATATATATATATATATATCAAGATAAGGGGTTATGTAAAGCTTATTACCATTATACCCTTATGTAGATTAATTTACTTATAATCCATTCTTATATCCATTTAATTTATTACTAAAGCATGACCACTTAAATTTATTCAAATATCAATCCCCTTATCACTTAAAATTTTCATTGTTCTATTTAATTTATCTAATGAAGTATCTTGAATAATGTTATTTAAAATTAGAGGTATTACAGACTCCTCCCTTAAAGAATTTCATCCTCAAAATTCAGTAAGGACTAAATTCTAATCATAGCAATCATCTATAACCACTCCTAACAACTATACTGTTTATCTGACCAGCGATCTTTATATAAATCTAACATAGACATACCTTTTAAAATAGATGAGGATAGGTAACTCGAATCATGTCTTTTGTCTCCCATGTACAGTCCTTCTCGTTGTTAGTCCACCGAACTTTCATCAACTTGACTGTCTTGGACCTTAATCTTTTCTCATATCTGTCTATAATGGTAGTCTTACAATTGTCAAATTAGGCTCTACTACCAACTTATCCAATCCTGTTGGAGGAATAGTACTATCTGGATCATGCACATGCATGCGAAGATGAGACACATGAAATACATTATGGACACCTGTCATATTGCTCGACAATTCTATTCTTTATGCGATCTTTTCAATCCTTTCTATAATCTAGAATGGACCAACATATTTTGGTACCAACTTTCTTGACTTTACGAATCATATCATTCCATTCATCGGTGATACCTTAATTAAAACCCTGTCTCCAACTAAGAACTCTAGGTCTTTACACATTTTATCTGCGTAACTTTTCTGTCTAGACAGAACTTCCTTCATTCGATTTTGGATCAACTCAATCTTCTCTGATGCCTCTCTAACCATACCTGGACCTAAGACTAATTTGTCTCTAGCCTCTAACCAACATGCAGGTGATTTGCATGGTCTCCCACACAAAGCTTCAAAAGGTGCCATTCCTATACTAGTCTAAAAACTATTATTATAGGAGAACTCAACCAAATGCAGTTGATCTTCCCAAGATTTATCAAAGTGTAGTACACAAGCTCTCAACAATTCATCGAGTATCTTATTGACTCTCTCAGTCTGCCCATCTGCCTGTGGGTGATGCACTATACTCATTTTAAGCTTGGTACCTAATACTCTCCGTAGAATTCTCCAAAACTCACTAGTGAATAGTGCATCTCTACCGCTGACTATGCTATTAGGAATTCCATGAAGTCTAACTATATTCTTTACGAACAACTTTGCCAAAACAGGTGCCATCCTGGTTGACTTGACTGGAATGAAATGGGCACTTTTTGTCAATCTATCCACTATGACTCATATGCTTTCATTTCCCTTGTTTGACCTTGGCAACCCTTCTATAAATTCCATGGATGTAGAATCCCACTTCTAAACTGGAATCTCTAAAGGCTGAAGCAACCCGCTCGGTTTCTGATGTTCGGCTTTCACTTGTTGATAGTTAGCACATTGTCTAACCAACAAGCTAACATCTCTCTTCATGCCTTCCTAATAGAAGCTTATGTTCATATCTTGATACATCTTGGGTCCTCCAAGATGAATCGTAAACTTGGATCGGTGACACTCATCTAGAACTTCTCTTCTCAAGTTCTCTACATTTGGAACACATAATCATCCCTTCTTCCTCATCCATCCTTTCTAGTCAATACTAAAATCGTTAAGAACATCGATCTCAGGCCCCACCTCGAGTCTCCTAATTTTCTCAGCTATCTCTAGATCCTCTTTCTGTTTAGAAGCTATCCTTTCGATCAACACTGGTCGAACCTCTAAACAGGCCAACATAGCAGTACTCTGACTAGAATTAGTAGTCAATCTCAACTTTATATTACACATAGCCAAAACTTCTAAATCCTTCCATTCTGCCAACATAGCTAACACCACATTTTGATGTTTTTGGTAAGAGCATACTCTACTATATTTCCTTTTCTAGGAGTATATACTATACTAAAATCATAAGCAGCCAAAAACTCCAGCCACCTTTGCTGTCGCATATTCAACTCTTTTTGAGAGAATAAATATCTTAAGGACTTATGATCAGTGTATAGCTCTAATCTCTGCCTTAAGAGATAATGTCTCCATATCTTCAATGTGAAGATTATTGCAGCCAACTCCAAATCATGAGTAGGATATCTTACTTTGTGTGGTCTAAGCTGTCGAGAGGCATAGGCAATGACTTTACCATTTTGCATCAATACAACTTCCAATCCTATTCCACATACATTAGTGTGCACCATCACTCCTTGGTTTCCATCGGGAACAACTAATACTGACATGTTGGTCGACAAATGTTTTAACTTAAGGAACCCTTCCACACATTTGTCGCACCAAATGAACTTCACATCCTTCCTAGTCAACTTAATCAAAGGTGCTGCTTTCTGCAAAAAATCTTTGATAAATCTCCGGTAATAGCCAGCAAGTCCGAGAAATCTTCTAATCTAAGTTATCATCTCTAGTCTCCTCTAATTATTAATAGCTTCGATCTTAACTGGATCTACTGCCAAACCTTCCTTCGAAATTACATAACTAAGAAACTTGACCTCCTTCTTCCAAAAATGACATTTAGAAAACTTCGCCTTTAGCTGATGCTGGCTTAGTGTCTCAAGCACTATTCTCAGATGATTCTCATGTCGTATCTCATCTTTCGAGTACACTAAAATGTCATCTATGAATACTAACATAAACCTAACCAAGTATTCTCGAAAAAATCGGTTCTTCAAGTTTACGAAGAAAGCAGGTGCATTCGTTAACCTGAATGGCATCACTAACCATTCATACGAACCATACCTAGTTCGAAATGCTGTCAAAGGAATACTGTCCCCTGACACTCTTAACTGATGGAAACCGTTCACCAAATCTAATTAGGAAAACACTCTGGCTCCACTCAACTGATCGAATAAGCCATCAATTCGTGCCAAAGCATATCTATTCTTAATCGTCCTTTTGTTCAGCTTTCGGTAGTCAATGCATATCTGCAATGACCAATCTGACTTCTTTACGGAGCTCGCAGCCACTTCCCATGGTGAACTGCTTGGTCTAATAAAATTTCTTCCTTCTAAGTCTACTAACTGCACCTTCAACTCTTTCATCTCAGTTGATGCCATTCAACTAGGTGGTTTACTGACAGGTTCAGCTTCTGGTACAAGATCTATCCGAAACTCAATATCTCATTTCAGTGGTAGTCTTGTAATCGGCTCAAATAGATTTGCAAACTCTCTTGTAACTCGAACCTAACTTAGCTTCTACACTGCTTCCAAGGTACTTAACACATCACAAACACTTCGGTCAGAATTCTCTATTGAGAAGATAATCCGGTTTTAACTATTTGGATGCCTTAATATTATTTCCGTATCCTAGAAAAATATCCTTGCCTCATATCTACCCGACCAATCCATACCTAAAATTATTCTGAAATCTACAGAATCATAAACATACAAACTACATACAAACATATGACCTAACAAATGAAGTTCTAACCGGTTACATCTCATTCCTAGAGTTGCATACCCTCCTATTCGATTCACAACCTTTAAGGAAGAAACATGGTAGGTGGGTTCTAAGCATAACTTATTAACCAAATGCTGAGATATAAATGAATGTGATGCACCGGTATCAAATAGTATCCTTACTGGAATACTTTGAATCAAAAATGTACCTTCACAGTCTTTCCTTTATCTGCTGTAGTTGATTTGAAAGATGATGGTGGTCCAATAGCAAAAACCTTCCCTTTTCCTTCCCTAACTAGCTCTGGACACTGGTTCTTGTAATGCCAACTTGATCGTAGTTGTAACACTTAATATGCTTTTTATCTGCAGCGTCCTTATTCCCCTTTCCTGACCGGCACTTGTTTGCAAAATGACCCTTCTTATCACATTTGTAGCAAACTAAATCAACTTTTGACTTCTTGGCGAAATCTCCTTTCCGGGCTCCTTTCTTTTTGAAGAACTTTCTCTTCTATCCCTGAGAACTCTGGTATTTAATTGGCTTCTCTCCAGCACAAATAGAAAGCATCTCATCATGGCGAATGGCCATCTCCACCACTACACTACAGGGATCATAGATATGAGTCAGGGTCTCCCTAGCAAGCTCAGGCCTCATTCCTCGAATGAACCTTTCATTCCTTCTGATGTTAGTATCTATAATAGCGTATCCACATCAAGATAACTCATCAAATCTATTTGCATATTCGATAATTGACATGTCTCCCTAAACTAAATCCATAAATTTTCTCATTAATGGCGACTTGGCAACTTCAAAAATAAACCTCTATTCGAATCTCCTTCAGAAATCAGCCCAAGTAAACTCTTCCTTTGAAACTCCGGCAGTCGCACCATTCCACCAGTGAAGTGCTGGCCCTTGCAACTGTCTAGAGGCCAACTTTCTCTTCTACACATCTTCTAAACCTAAATCGGAGAAAATAATCCTTTCACAATGTAACAGCCAATTCTCCACTTCTGTAGCATCTTCTGTTCCCATATATGGCTTTCCACCCAAACTGATGTAGTCTCGGTTTAGCATGGCGTAAATATTCTCAACGAGAATCACAGGATTTTCTCCTCCAATATTTCCAACCCCTCCAGCAGTTCCTGCTTGCATCAAATTAGCAAGTAATTGATACATCATCCCTACATCTACAGGTGGATTCCAAGCACTCACATTGGCTTCCACATTTTGATTAGTGTTAGCCTGTCGGCCTTGGTTCCTCCGGGTGTTAGGTCGAGCATTTCTATCAGTTGTGGTGCTTCCTATACCTAGATTTCCTCTTCCATTTTCTGCTTTCTTATCTTCTTTCTTGTAAATCTGTATACGAGCCTTAGTACGATACAAAAGAACGGTCTAAGATAAAAGGGGAATTATGTACCTATATATATATATATATATATAATACAAGTACATTTCTATTGTGTTAACCTAAACCCCGATCAAATTCTTGATTCATTGGATTATGTTTTGAAAATCTTTTAGGTTTTAATTACTTAAATTTTCATAAATTTATGCTCTGATACCAACTTGTAACATCCCCCACTTGGAGGCCTAAAACTAATGGCTATGGATGCTGCAGTCATCAATAGTTAATAATCATCGGCGACCAAATATGGTAATGTTAGAAAAATTGATATACAAGAAACACATGGATATTTAAAAAAGTTTAAAATTTCAAAACAACTTTCACATTCCATTCCATACTTATTTCAAAATTCATCGCATAATCCCACAATGTTAGCCACGTTCTGAAAAATGTAATTGTCATAATATACTCCAAGAGCGACATATGAAGATGCCCGCTTGGTGATCAAAGTATAGAATGAGCCATAAACCACTTTTCCTTAACAAAATAACACAGCGGAACTAGATGAGAAAGAACTTTAATAACTACATGCCATTTGCATGACTCTGGAAGCTTTTTCGTCTTAAGAGATACCTGAAATCCTCCAATCTCAAACTATTCAAATCAATTGAGTACCCGAGAGTTTAAGGAGGAAACATAAACTTCGAGTCAGACATAAAGCCTGGTATGAATAATAATATACCATCTCAAATCATTTAGATATCTAGTGAGACCATGCCGCTTAGTGGAACGGTTTCCCCTCACTAGTGTCTTAAAACCTTTATAAACCATTTTCTGTGCCTCTACATCCACAATGATTAGTTCAATTCAAGATATTATTATGTGATGATGTGCACAACAATTGAATCAATTTTGGATTACCTATCCCCAATTCATTTTTGATTATTCGTCATAATTATAGTTTCTAGGATTACTATTTACCTAATAGTTATCATGGGCTAATTAATAACTGGTTAAACTTTTAAGGACTCCCTGTCCAATTACATTGTTTTCATAGGATTAATATAAACCTATTGGTAACTCCAATATCATTTCTTTTATCTTAGTTTTCATGGGTTGACTAGGAACCTATTGACTAATCTTTCTTTTACCCTAGTTTTCATGGGCTAACTAGGAACCTATTGACTTTCTATCAATATTTCATTTTTCTTATCTGGATATAGTTTTTATAGGCTTACTATAAACCTGTCTAACTGACATCTTTAAATATACATAGTATTCATGAACTAACTACGAACCTATTGGTCCCTGCCAATATCTTTTCTCTTACACAGTATTCATGGGCTTGCTGTGAACCTATTGGTCCATGCCAATATCTTTTGTTTATTAATATGCCATGGTTTTGCTTTTAAATAAGATTAGGTTAATTGTTTTGAAAATTATACTTTTGAAACCTTCGAAACCTTGCTTTCGACCTCACTGGATAGTTTCCTTCGAAAGTATATATCTCTTTTCAAAATATTAGGATTTTACCTTCAAAAACACCTTAATATCCTTCTTTCGAAAACTTTCAACCATAATAAAGCGTTACTTATTAATTATTAGAAGCATAGCTTCGAAACCATTGGACGTATCTCTTCCTAAAGCATTGAAAGTCCCCCATTCGACATCATTAGGTTTATCTTCTAAAATATCATTTGGATCGAAGTAAACATTAATGAAATTATCTCATTTAAAACCAATCTTTATTATATAAAAATATTGGGGAATTTATGATGGCGTCGATACCATCTCTTTCGACAGAGTCGAAAGCCTACATTTAAAATGTTGAAGGATGGCTTCGAAACCCCTTTCGAAACCACTACCTTCAAAACCCATAATCCTTTCGAAAAGCATTTAGAAAGTGGCTTAATATAGCTTTAAAATGAACAATACATTTCGACAGTATTGATGACTTCATTACACTCAAAAGGCACAAGAATCGGCGGTAGGGCTTCGACTAAGTCGAAATCCCTTCTTTTAAAAGCATTGATTTATAATTAAAGGAACTCCTTCAAAACTCCTTTTTCTTTTAAAACAAACATGGCAACCCCCTCTAAAACCATTATAAAATTCTTTTAAAAACATACGTATCGACTAAGTCGAAAGCTTAGTAAAACAAAGGTAGGCGCTTATCTTTTCAAAACAAACTAAGGTAATAACCCCGTCGGAAGCTATGCTTTTGACACCATACATTTCGCCTTTCTCCAATCCGCCACGTATCACCTAGATGATACCCTGTGTATTGAATTTAGCTTAATAGGATTTTGACATAGTCGAAGGCAAAAGGTAAGGGACAAAATGTACTCTGAATAGAGTCGAAACCTATTTTTCTGGGTTAAATACTAAATTAAGTAACTTATATAAACTATGCCTACATGCAAAATTTATTATTGGTTGCCTTTACCTTTACCATGCTTTTCAAAACTAACCACCTTTTTGTTTAGGATAAGTATCAAACTTAAACTTTTACAAATAAAACCTTCCGCTTTATTTATACACAAATCATTTTGATCCTCTTCTCAAAATAATTTATTTTGTACAACAAGTCTCTTAAAAAAATCCCCAAAAATCATAGAAATTTACTTTGGTCATGTTATCTAACATATCAAAATTTGAAATCCAAATTCTCAATATATTTTCTTAAATAAATTATTAAAACCAACGTGCTATATTTTCATTTAAAAATTCATAATAATCTTTCCAAAGCATGGAAAATTATCAAACTTAAACCCAAATCTAAAATCATGTTTTGTATAACAGATAATTTTTTCATGGCATTTCAGCATCAATATCACACGATTTTGATCTAAAACCGTACGAACCATTATTTAAACAATCTTGTTTAAATTTAAATAAATCATAACACAAATGTATCATCATTAAACTTCATATATACTAATTTAAACTTAAATCCAAAACATATGTTTAACAAATGAAGATGAAAATTATTATTCACCTTAATCTTTGATAAGGAAAGTGGATTGAGATGAGTTCGATTCCCCTTTTTAATTCCTTTTCTTTTCCTTTGAATTTTTCTTCTTATTTTTTTTAATGGCCGGCTCTATTCTTCTTTTACTTACGTTTTAGATTTTCTTCTAAAATGAAGTCAATAAGAAATGAAATGGTAAAAAGAGAATATATAAAAAGATAAGAGGTTAGGTAAAGCTTATTACCATTATACCGTTATGTAGATTAATTACTTATAATCCATTCTCTTACCCATTTAATTATTACTTAAGCACGACCAACTAAATTTATTCAAATCTCTCTCTGCTTATCACTTAATATTTTCATTATTCTAATTAATTTATCTAATTAAATATCATGAATAATGTTATTTAAAATTAAGAGTGTTACATTGACATAGTGACAATAGTTGATACGAATATCCCATAGATAGGTGTGGGGTCCACTATTGCCTCGACGAGTGCTCCTTGGAAGAGCTAAACAGTTAGTCTCAAACTTAAGGAATGAGACTGTACTGCTTAAAAACCTATTAAGATCACCTTCTATTCGATGTAATTATTAGTTTGTTTGTATTTATGCAATTAATCCTTTAATGTTTTCTACATCTACAATGCAGTTCATCATGTACCCTTTCATTTGAATACAATTCTTTGTCTGCCACTTGTTAAAGTTGAGATGTCTACACTTTGAATTCTTTGTCTACCACTTGTTAAAGTTGAGATGACAACATCTTGAACTTTTTGTCTGCCACTTGTTAAAGTTAAGATGACTACACTCTGAATGTTTTACCTGCCACTTGTTAAAGTTGAGATGAATACACCCTGAATTCTTTGTCTACCACATGTTAAATTGAGATGACTACATTTTGAATTATTTGTCTGCCACTTGTTAAAGTTGAGATGACCATACTTTGAATTCTTTGTCTACCACTTGTTAAAATTGAGATTACCACACTCTAAGTCCTTTGTCTGCCACTTGTTGAATTTTGAGTTAATAACACTCTAAAACCTTTGTCTGCCACATTTTAAAGTACAGATGGCCACATTCTGAGTTCTTTGACTACCACTTGTTAAATTTGAGTTAACAACACTCTAAAATCTTTGTCTACCACTTGTTAAAATAGAGATGACCACACTCTGAGTTCATTGTCTACCACTTGTTAAAGCTGAGTTGATAACACTCTAAAATAATGTTGTCCACCCTTGCTAGTCTGTTAAAGTTGAGATGACAATACTTTAAAAGAATGTTGTCCACCCATGCCAGTCTACTATAGTTGAGTCGACAACACTCTGAAATAATGTTGTCTACCCATGCGATGTTGCTATGCACATACCAATTCACTTATTTAAGGACTTTAACATCTATCTCAGATATCAAATTATAAACTTCATTCTTTCTCCCTCGGTAGAAAATAAAATAGTAAAATCGATACCTCATCTTTCCTCAAATGTTTTTATGGGTTCGATAATGATTCGAATAGGCAGATATCCTACAAGAGGAAGTTAAGGAAATGCACAAAATACTAGAATTATGCAATGAAATTTATGGTTCCACATCTGGAAAACATGGTGGATCGCTCATAGGTCGGAAATATATAAATTGCAATCAATTTGCCTTTTATAGAACTTTCATGCTAGACTACTTCAATACAAATTACACGTATGGACCAAATATGTTTAGGAGAAGATACAGAATGAGAAGAGATCTATTCTTGAGAATTTTGATAGGTATTCAAAACAACAATGGATATTTTATTCAAAGGCCAAACGCTTCAGAAATGTAGGGTCTTAGCAGTGAATAGAAAATGACTACTGCATTTAGGATGGTAGCTTATGGCATTCCTATAGATCATCGGATGATGCACATCAGATTGCAAAGAGTACAGCACTAGAAACTCTCAAAAAATTCTATCGATCTATGGTAGACATTTATGGCATAGAGTATCTTTGATCTCCAAATGAGGATGATGTTGTAGGGAGTAGAGAAATGCATAAGAGTAGAGGATGGCCTACATGCTAGGAAGTCTCGACTGTATGCATTGAGAATGGAAAATCTACCCCAAAGCATGCCATGGATCTTACAATAGTAAAGAAAGAAGACAAAGTATCATTTTGGAAGAGATTGCTTTGTATGATTTGTGGATTTGGCATGCTTTCTTCAGAATGCGTGGATCTAATAACAACTTAAATGTAATTGAGAGGTCATACTTATTTAATATCCGGCACTTACCCAAGTAACTCTGGTGATATTTACTCTTAAGAAAAACACTTATGACCACGGATATTATCTGGGCGATGGGATTTATCTAAAGTGGAGCACCATTGTGAACTGCCAAAATTTGATACCACAAAGTAAGAAAAGTTTGCTTTGATGAAAAGGGATAAAGAAAGATGTAGGAAGAGCTTATGGCTTCCTTTAATCAAGATTTGCAATGATTAGTTATCCTTGTTGATTGTGGTCTTAGAAAAAAATGTCCACAAACATTTTTACACGTATTATTCTTCATAATATAATATTGAAGAAAACAGAGATATGGATGCAGAACATCATCATTACAAATATGATGGTGCAGTGCAAATGCCAGATATATTCCAAGGTAACATTCTTTTAACAGAAGAAGCTTTCAACATTCACGTGGAACGACAACTTTCATTCCGAGATGAACAACTTCACAATAGGCTACAAAAAGACTTTATGAATCATATTTGGAATTACTTCGGAGACCGTTAGTTCAATTTTACATCTGATTAATCATGTGTGATATGCATTTGTGATGTATTCATACTTTAGTTAGCGTATAAATTGTAATGCATTTCCTTCTAAATGTTATTTAACTTGGGTACCCACTTTGTATGAATAGAAACAAAAATAGTATAGCATTAATTAATAACCAAATAGAATAGATTTATAAAAACAAAGATTAAACTGAAAATAAAAAAATAAAAATAAAATGCTAAGATTAAAAAAACTATAGTCAAGGTAACCTAGTTATAAGCATTCGTCTTTTGCACTCCATCCAATATTGCAATTGAACTTCATCCAATCCCACCAAATCTTTATCCATAATCAATTGTTCTTGTTTTTTCCATCCAATATCTAACTTTTATTGCTCAATATCAATAAACTTACGCATTACATCAATCTTCTCTTATGTTTTCTTGCTTCTATCTAGATGCCTTCTTTAATGAACTTAGTGAGCGGCGTTCATTTTAGCTTTCAAACTGGCTTCACGCATATTCTTTCTCTTTGTTGCTTTAGTGACCATTGGTCTACAATCTTCATCGGGTCTATGGGTTAGCATATCCGCCTTATTTTCTCCCTTGAATAGGATTTATACTATATGAATCTCCCAAACAAGATGAGTATGTTGATTTTGATGCTTTATTCTTTCCATTTCCGTTAGTTTGGATGTCTTTAAGGCTCTTGGCATTATTAGAGTTCCACTTACTTGACTCGTTAGTAATTCAAAACAATTTGTAAATTGATAATAATGTGGTTTTCTTGCACTATTTTCACTTGCAAAATACTTTATGAATCCTCATTCACAATTCTTATCTAATAACCAAAAAAGAAATATATCCATTACCAAATTATATCCTAAAAAAGTAATAAAATCAAGAAACATACCAGATGTTCTTTGTCTCCCATTCCATTAGGATTATCTTTCTTTAGTTTATAAATCTGAGATTAATGAAATTAAGTTCGACGGTCGATTTTTTCGAACCGACCTTGAATCATCGACAGAGAACGTGTGTTTTTTATGATGCTTTATGTTGAAGATAGTCATTATTTTCTTCTAAAATTTATCGCTGCTTTGGTCAGTACCCATTACCAAATCATATGACAGTAACTGTTGCTTAGGTTAAAGTCCTTATTGCTTCGCCATAGATTGGACGAATGCTGGCTTGGAGGAGTACCGTGTTGCTCGGTATTATCTTCGAAAACATAGCTTTAAGAGTGATAAAAATGCGTAAACTCTTCGAATGATGAAGACGTTATGAAGATCGGTGTTGATTTGGAAATATGTTATTTAGAAGAGGAAGTAGTGAAGAATTTGATATGGATATGAAGATTGAAAGTGTTGTTTTTATAGAGTGGGGTGACATAAACATTGTGTCTTGGTCGTTGTGCTTAGAGCCATTAAGGCTTAGAGCCTTTTTAATAGACGTACATGCCTTGGGAATCTATTTAATAGGCGCCCATACGGGACACCTATTAAATAGTTAGGTGCTTGTGGCCAATTCAGAATACTGGATTGGCCACTGAATAATATCCTTAATATTCAACTGAACTATTGTTATTGGAGTTAGAATTCATTCACCCCCTTCATATTGCGCCTTAATCTATGCCAGTTGGAGATGCTCTTATCGGATCCATCCTAAATTATCTGTGACTATGTCGAATCCATCTTATGTATTACGATGTCATTCAAAATAATTGAACTATATTAGAATACTTAAAAGGTAGCGACTTTGAATAAGTCCAGCTTTCTTAAATATTTTTTGATGACTAATAAAATCGTGAATAACTTTGATACTGCTATAATTAGTGGGATCATCTATTTTGATCGTATGAAAAATTTATTTAGTGTCATAATATTTTTAGATGTCTCTAGTAAAAAAAATTCTCTTTTCTTTGGTCAATCTTCCAACAAACGATTGGCCTTCACTATTGTATATAGGTTAATGATTGCGCATATGTTTTGCACTTCTAACTTCCACTAGTCTACTTAGGACACTTTAATATCCTTAGTTCGATTAGAATAACTACATTTCTATTCATATGCTAATGTAGTGTTGATAAAAAAAGTTCTCCTTATTGTCTTTATATTTATCCACCCTTCCTAGACCAAATGAAACTCGCTAGGTTATATTAATAAAATTAAGATCTAAATTTAATAGAGTTACATGCAAACCTTGTTTTCGACTCGTACTAACATATCATCCCTTTTTTTTTTCATAACCATAATTTTTACTACATTTAATAGAAATTCTACGAACAACATATGTAACTGGATTTAAATTTATAAGTCTTATAAACAATATGCATTCATATTTTCTAAATTCATTAGCATAATCCATCATAATCTCTTTATATGTAAGACGTTGTTTGACCTTTCAAAGAATGATCAATAAAAAAACATCATAATATAATGCAAACCATAACACCAAAATAAGAGAGAGCATAAAAACCAAAATAAATCATGTTATCAACAAGTATGGAAATCCATGCATCTCATAAAAATATGATATTGCTCGTAATTCCATATTGAAGTATTGGAACTATCCCCACTATACCTACCCGAGGGTGACAATAAAATTTCATTTAACCATGAATGTAAAAGACAAAGGAAATTTTTACCTCGATCGACTCTTATTCATGTTATTCCATTCCTAATGTAGAACACTCGTCCTTTGGCACATTTTGATGATTTTGAAGACAAATAGATTACGAATTTTTGGTGAGTTTGAGAGTAATGAGGAAACGAGAAATTTATACATAAAGATAGAATATCAAATAAAAATCATTGAGTGGAAATTGTGAAATTTAGCGGAATATGAAAATGAACGTCAGATTGTGAATAGAATCAGTGTAGTAAAATAATCGAAGATGATATGAGAGATTATTGACTAGAAAAGAGAACTTGAGGACATATAAGACATGACTATTAGAAAATATATGTACTAAATATCGACACTTATCATTCACTTGTAGACATATTTAAATAAGAAAGAGATTTTAGGTTAGAAAACAATACTACTATGTAAAGACAATGATAAATTAATATGAATTTTGTCTTATACAATCATGTGATACAATCCCATCATAAGAAAAAGGCATGTGTTCATTCTAAATTTATATGCTGTTAATTAAAAGTAAAGAGAATACATACTATGTAGTTGTGATTTGTACGAAATTTTGTTTTCTAATTCTTCAAACATATGCGTTAATGTTGCACACACAAACCTAAATATTGTAAATCATCTTAGTCTTTCACTACTATTTCCAATAGATTAAAGTTTGACTTGTTCAATGATCGCGATGTTGGATTAGTACATCTTGATTAGGAATATCTAAGAACAAGTTTTATTTTATTTGGTAAACTATTTTTCATAAGGATTTTCTACCTGTATATATTTATTGTATTTAAAACATGAATTAAATCCAAATATAACTATACAATTGATAGAAAATAAAATCAAAAGTTTACTTTATCTCAAACGAGAGTCGTTCTAAGAGTTAAGTTATATAATCAAATTACATAATTACCCCTCGGTTAAATTCTTAACTTTACCAATCTCCCACTTTAACTTGGGGCAATTAGAGTGGCTTATGACCATACTCTCAATCATTTTTCCTAGACAAAACCAAGAAAGGAACTTAGTGAAAGGATCTGTAAAATTATTGATTCAAGTTTACTTTTTGATAATATTTCTCTATTACTGATAAACTTTTTATCGTGTATTAATTATGGAAAACATATCTAAACTTCTTATTAAGCTATTGGTTCCTATTGCAATTTTATTGTTCCATTGTTATCACAATATGTTATTAGATTTTCAATTAGGGGAATCATCCTTAGCTTTCTTATAAAAAAATTCACATATATACTACTTTCATTGTGGCACTACTTAATGCGATGTACTTAGACTTTATAGTTGAATCTACTACAACCTCTCATTAGGAACATTTCCAACTTAAAGCCCATTTATTAAGGATAAATTCAATAACATATACTTTTACAATTAGTAATTAATTACAATTAATAGTTTAGTTGAAAATTACATGAACTATCTTAAAGAATAATTTTAAAAGACGAATGAATTAGCACTCAAGACCTATTCCATCATATTCATAATATCGTTTATATATGCAATGCATATAATATTAAAATTAGATGAGATTGGTAAAATGAAAAGAAAAGAGAAGGTATGGACAAAATGATCTTTTGACAAGAATTTGTATTACTTAATTCTAAAATGAGGCATCCTCATCTTTAACTCTTTATTCTCAACTTCCTCTTCATTTAAACAAAAATTAAAATTAAGCATGCCAAGCTTTAAATCCCAATAACTCCTTCATACCTTAACCAAACATTTATAAATAAATCCCTAAATTTTAGTCGAAGGATTCTCTACATATCTGTACCATCAAGTTTGCCTTTTTAAGAATATAGAAGCCAAGTTTTAGAAATCAAAGGAAAGCTTCACACTTTGTTTATTAGAGCTTAGATTCAAGGAGAGTTGGTAATTTGGATCTATTTTGTATACTTTATAATCACTAGATATGTTATAATATTTATATATGTCCAAATTTTGGTTAGGGCTTGACTAATGAGCTTGATTTGGGATTTTAGAGATTAGAATCTAATTTATGAATGTTTTGGAAGAGTAAACTATATAACTAGATGTATTAGGATGTTTGGTATCTATTTAATTGTGTTTGTTTAATTGTTGATTTCATAGTATATAGAGTTGTTAAATAGAAATTCAATGATAGTTGAAGTTGTCATTGAAATATGGAAATATGGAGTGAAAGTGGTTGACTGAGTGGTTAAAATCATATGGTTTGAAGTGAATTCGAGTTCTAGGGAAGTTTTTTGAATTGCCCTCAAGTGGCATTCGTCCCATGATGGACTATCGATGATATGAACTTTGGTGCAAGTTGTAGATGATAGGGTAGGACTATAATGGCATAGGTTCATGACGTCGAGGTAAGGGAAGCATGACGATGATCAAGAGGAGTTTAAATAGTGGGTTACATTTGCATAAGGAAATTTACCCATCCAGGTTCAATCCAACACCTCTATAGGCAAACAATCGTACCAATTAGTTAACTAACTGAAGTAGAGTGTGCAGGGTTGAGTGGCCGAAAGGGGAGGATAAATTTGGCTTATAACTGTCGACTAGTCAGGTTCAACCATCTACTATCAAGGTGGTCCATCGACTGGTTGACCTCGACCGACCAGCTATTTTACTATAGCCTATAACGGCAACAGTGGGTTAGTCAGTTGACCTATATAGATCAATTGAATAATTGACTACCGGATCGAAAATGTTGGCGTTGTCTTTTGGTTTTGCTTAAAGCTTCAGGACATAATAACTTTTGCATACAAACTCAGATTGAGGTGTGTTTTGACCGGTGTTCATCTTTATTTAAGAGTTACAATCTAGGTAGGTTTTAGAGTACTCTAATTTCAAGGCCTAAGTGGGATCCATTCCAACATATATCCAAAATTAGAGTTTCGAAGAGAGAGCAGGAAGATGCGTTGATATTGTTGGGTGAAAAGGAGGTCATAGGTGATGCTTGCAATGCATTTACTTTGTATGGTGATTTTATTATATAGGCTTCTAGTGATTTTTGGGATGCGATGGCTAGATTATCGCAATATATACTATATTGCATGTATGAGGTAAGTCCATATCTCTTAGGTACGACCTTGGTTATGATATTTATAGGCCATTTGTAGCATGAGCGATTATTGTGTCACTTGTGCATCTTCAGGCGGCTTTGACACAAAGATAGGAGACGTTCCATCTCAATGATGTTGGATTATGGACATTTGGCAACATTTTGGAAAGGGCTATAGGTCCCCAAGTTACTTATCATTAGTACTAATGATAAACGAATGGTAGTAGCTAGGCACATGTACATTGATTCGGGTTTGATGGTGCATGATGTGTTGAGGCATAGTAGCATAGGTCTTAAATTAGTGATCGTGCTTGATGATTTCGGCCTTACCAGGTGACTACACTATTGTGTTGCATTTATTTATGATTGGTGCCTTTTTGTTTTGAATATGATACTTTTATCATATGACATAGCACTATAGTAGAAATGTGCTTACTTGTTGGATGTAGTGAAGATTCAAGTTGAGGTATGGTTTCATTACCTCGAGTATTGCCATTTTGCTATTGTTTGTAATATTGCAGTATATTGGTAATCACGTAGATTAGTGATATTTCCTTTTATTGGATTTTGTGTTTTAAACTATGTTTGTTGTTTATATTATTGTCTGTTCTTTAAGTAGGTTGACTTTGAGATGCGGATTCTTTGCTGGCTGGAGGCAATTCATAGATTCATAGCTACATTACCGCTATGATTATATCTATTCAATTTTTGATGTACAGACATGTAGATCATATGTATTATTTTGAAACATGTATTAATATGTTTGATGTACCAGTTCCACTATGTGTATGATACTGAGCCTTTCGTCTCTTAATATGTTGTGCATCTAGCCTTTTATATGTTTACATTGTTATTATATTTTATATCCTTCCACTATGAGAACTAGCATTGTGATAGTGCTCTATGATATTCGTTGTGTTATATATATATGTATACTACCCTTAACATAACATCATCTATGACACCATTGGGGAATTCGATCGCGTGGTTGCGAATTTTAAGTGTTACAGAAGGCATATTGTTGCATTTCTTATTAGAGCTATAAGTGGAGAAGGCATATTTTTATTTTATATACTTATGCATATTGCGTTTTGGCACTTGCACTTTTGTTTCTAGCATTTTGCGCTATCTTATAGAAAAGTTGCTAATAATTTCCATCTACGGATAACTAGTATAAGTCATGCCACTTATGCAATAGTTGTTAGGGAAAATGTTGGAGTGGTGGATCTTCATATGCTAACATGGTTTTGGAGATACCTTCCGGGTATAATGCAGGGTACCCGACCTCCAGCAGTGGTCCCTCCTACATCGGCAGTGTTTGCAGAGATTATCTTCATATGGAAGGCAAGCCAAATTTTAAGGAAGGAGTCCTTCATTGAGACTCAAGAGCGGCTCCTCACTAGTGAGAGGATCGTTGATGATTTGGGATTGAGACATTGATGGATGACTTGCTTTTAGGAAACTTAAAAAGGAAGCTTTATGTTAACCGGATGTTGTGGTAGGAGAGGTAGATGAGCACGCTGTAACTTGGAAAGAGTTCCAATGGAGATTTGAGGCTAGGTTTATTTCTAAGTTTGAGAGCGGCTTGCAAACTGAGAAGTTCTTGTATCTCCAAAAAGGAGATAAGACCATAAAGGAGTACATTATTGATTTCGCACTCTTGGTTCATTTAGGATAGACATGATCAACTCTACCACTAAGAAAGAGAAGAATCTATGGGGCTTAGTCGCCATTTAAGGACCTCACTGTCAGCCATATTCCTGTGGATGCTACTTTAAAGTGTCTTGTAGAAGTGGCCTTATTAAACTCTATTTCTCAGGTTCTCTTAAGGAGTAATAAGCTAAAGTGGAAGTCAAGCCCAAGTTCCAAGGTAAGAGGAAAGGAAAGTGGAACAAGAATGAGGAAGGCCAAGGAAAGAAATGGGGAGTGGTTTGAAAAAGGTGCTATTTGAAGGGTCCTATTGCTAAAAATTATAGTGATAACCTCCAAGCAAAGAAATATTGCAATTATGATCTATCTGGACATTTCAAGAAGGGTTGTCCATCTCTTTCGTAGGGTGGGCAAGTGGTTGAAGCCTACGCCATCTAAGGTACTCCTTGTTCGAGCGCTACATCAAATCTCAAAAAAGGAAAGACCATTTACATGGAAGGTTTGATTTAGATTTATGACCTTTCTACTCATGTTTTATTTAATAG
Source organism: Allium cepa (assembly GCA_030765085.1). Lineage (NCBI taxonomy): Eukaryota > Viridiplantae > Streptophyta > Magnoliopsida > Asparagales > Amaryllidaceae > Allium > Allium cepa. Next base: position 630,171,215 of record CM060928.1, on the reverse strand, counting down.
GAAGCTTCACATTATTTTATCGCTAGTCATCTTGTTGATACCTGTGTTTAGTGCCCTCTTTTATTGATGATTCTCTTATACTGTCGAATCCCATTGCGGGATCAGCGCATCTTTCTATGCTACGTAGAGACATTTAATTATCTTGGGAGCAGGTTTAGGGATTTTGTGATGCTTTTATGCTCGAGTTTCATGTTACGGATTTGTACTAGGGATGGATTGGATGACGAAGCATGGGATTGTCACCAACTATGATGGCTATATAGTTTGTATGAAGGATGGTGGTGCTAAGGGGCTTAAAGTTTTATCTGAAGTTCTAAGATGTTGATCTATTTATACTTTTTAGATATTTGTACTCCTTGAATATCTTTCGTGATGAAATGATGCAAGTTCCAATTGTTAGGAATTTTATGTATGTATTTGAAGTGATTTCGAGTTTACCTCCCTTTTGGAAATTTAACTCCTTATTGATTTTGAGCGAGATGCAAAGTCGGTTATCATAACTATTAGACGCTGGATCTGGGAGAAATAAGAGAAATGAAAACTCTAATTTTTAAGCTTTCAAAGAAGAGTCATATTCAGAGAAGTACATCAAGTGGGGAGTACCCATCGTGTCCACCACTAAAGTGGATGGACCCTTAAGATTGTGTGTTAATTATATAGAGTTGAGTAAGTTGAAAAGAAAGAAAATATATCCTTTTCCTCATGTTGATGACTTTTTCGAAGGACTCAAAGGAGTGAAAATTTTCTCTCAACTTGACATTGCTATAGATTTTCATCAATTAAGAGTAGCCAATGATAGAATTCTGAAAACCGTCTTTTGAACTCTCGATGCATCTTAGAATAGTTAGCGGTGTGGGCCTTATGAACGCACTTGCATAATTTTTTGATCTTACGAGTCATGTCCTTCAAGATTAACTCAATAAATTTGTAGTGGCGTTTATATATCATATATGGATATTTCCTAAATGTGAAGAAGAGCACAAATTACACTTGAACGAAGTGCTGAGGCAGTTATTTTTGGAGGAGGGAAGTTCGATCCTTGGGTCAGGTCTTACCTAAGAATGGGATTTCCATTAGTCAAAGCAAGGTTGTCGCGGTGCAAGAATGTTAAGTGCCAAGTAGTGCGACCAAAGTTTGTATTTTTCTTGGGTTAGTGGGATACTATCGAAAGTTCATTAAAGACTTTACAAAGGCTTCTGAAACTTTGACTCGTCTAACTAGGAAAAACTAAGTCTTCTCATAGGATGCACATAGTGAGGAGTCTTTCATTAAGAAAAGCAATTGTTGACTAGTGCTCCAGTTCTTATTATTCCGAAAGGACAAAATCATTTACTGTATGTGTTGATGCTTGGGTACGATGCTAGGTGCTGTTCTTATGAAAGAAAGCAAAGCAGTTGCAAGTAGGCAACTTAAGACCCATGGGAAGAATTATCCATTGCAATGGGCTAGTCGGCAGCTCATAGAATTGCAGTCGACCTGTCAATGCGTTTCTGCTGTGGTTTGAACCTCGCTAATGCCGGGTTTATTAATTTTAATCCAAGGAATACGACTAATTCGAGAGACTATAAATACAAGCCTAACACCTCCTTTCTCTTCTCATATTTTCTAATCTAGGGCAACAATGGTCTGCCATTTCCTCTTCTCCATCATTCCCCCTAATTTTAAAATAATTTGTATTTGTACAAATTGGAGAAGAGAAGAAATAAATTGAAGAAGGGAAGGAGTGGATTAGTGTTGCACAATAAAAAGGTAAATTTCAATATTATAAATCTATATTCCCCCTTTTACCAAATCTCTTCTCGTATCTGTAATTTTAATGAGGTATATACTTTATACATATTTCTTGGGATTAGAAAGAAAATAGAGTTGATTTAAGAAATTAGATTCAGATCAGGAGATTTGAAAAGCTTTTAAAGGTGAGTGAGAAATTATGCAATTTACTTATACCACTATAATTTATTCCTTTGGAATTTTATTTGATATTTATGCCTTAATAGAAATCTGAAGAGTTATAGGCTTGAATCAAGTATATAAAACACGCCTACATATTCTGTAAATAAATAGGAATATTGTTTACATCCAGATCTAGAAATCAGTCCCCAAGTTGTTAAAGGTTGATATGGATAAAGATGTAGAATTTGTTCCAGATCTAATATTAGGTTGTAAAAATATTAGCATAATTTTGATTTGTTTTGATTCTATTAAAATGTGGGTTTTTTATTTTAATTTGTTGGAATTACTATCCTTTTAACCTTTGTGCATTTTTCTAATATCTTAATTTCATGGAAAAAGTGCAACGTTTGATTTGACAAGGAATATACATCAAAAGAAGAAAGGGACGTGTAAAGTATGAATTTCTTTTCCTTAGTGTACACTGTCTATTTCAATAAAGGGGAAATAAATAACTCCTTATAATTCCAAAGTAAGTAAATCTCTTATTTTAGGTTAATTTATGGAAGGTTATAATGGGAAATATTTTTAGAAGGATAATTCTAACATATTAAAATACGGAATGAAATATCCTAGTTAAGGATTTATAACAAGAAACATAATTGTAAATTTTATAACATGAATAACCATGCTAAAACATTCAAAATAAAAATATAATTAATATAGCATAATAATATTCACAATAGATGTAAATTGGATGTTAGAATATATCATGTAATGAATGGTAAGATTTGGAAAAAGATGGAAGGATTGTAACTCAAAAAATGAATAAGCAATAAATGTGCAATAAATTAATAGTTACAAGAATTTATATAGGTTATAAATGGATGAAATGAGACTGATTAATGAAATAAGTAGGTTAATTATGGAAAGTACAAGGAAGAAACGATGGTAAGATTTGAATAAGTTAATGTCTTTAGAAACATCTATTAAGTTAATAATCATTTATTATGGACAAAAGGGACATTTGTATAAATAATCAATAAAACATGCTAAGTGGTAATTAAGCATCATAAGGCAGGATAATTGTCAGTAGAGTAAGTTATGTAGTCTTAAATATGAAAATAGAGATTAGCGGGCATTGTCAAATAATAAAGCTTAGAATAATTAATTGGACTTAGTGGGTTAGGATGCGAGGTCAGTAGAGTTAGACAATAGAATTCCGCCCTTCACTCAGAGGCTACAAGAAATTATGTACACTTACTACTGTTGTAAGACATCTCTAACCATAGGACCCATGGGAAAAAATGATATCGAAGGATGTAAGACCTGCTTCTGGGTCAGAGGTATTACGTGGTTGATCGAGGTCCCGCCTCCTCCCTATTTAGGTAGTACTAAATGGTCAGGATTAGCGCTAGGCCTGGTAAAGGATGTCTCGGAAAGGTCCACTTCAATAGGAAGTATTAAATAGTCAAAGAGATTTCCATGAAATGCCAGCTAGATAGGTACCGTAGAGGGATCCATCTAGGAGTTTGGTAGTAAATAATGGGGACCTGCCTTAAATAAGGTATTTAATGGTTAGATTTTGCCTAATTCCATTAAGAAGGTATTATGTTGCTTGGGCACTACCTCTCATATAGCTAAGACATTACTAATGATAGATGTAAAAATTATATATTATAAAGCCGTATATAGAAGTCATTGGTCCCTGTAGCTAGGACCGATAAACCAATGTTGACGATGCGAAGGGGCCACTTTGGGGAATGAGGTATTAAATGGTCGTTGGGCCTGATTCTAAAAGTATGAAGTGGTCGGGTTTTAGGCACAATAGGCATATGTCAATATCATAGACCTTAGAGAAGGTTAGGCAAACATATTGTACTTGCATTAAATGGAATAACTGTAAGTAATAAGACATAACATTTAAATGGGAACCAATCGGTATAAGTTTGTGTTATGGATTAAGTATGCAATTTTCCAATCACCAGAATATTATTATGACCTCTTCCTCATTACAACCCATAAGATAGATTTAGAGAACAAGTCGCTGGAGCAAGATGGAACGGTTGATGGAGAAGTCTTCTTATTCATGCTCGGTGTTGAGAAGGCGATTGGATGTCCAAGAAATACAATTGATTCCAAGGTAGTAGACTAAGTCAGTATTCATATCCTATTATATTTTCAATTCTACTATGAGTTTAGTTTGATTGTTCTCTGGTATACTTATGTTTATTATAGGTCACCAAAACTAATGTTTCATACCCTAATGGACTTGGGTTCCGATTTTTGTTCAAAATTTTGGCCCATTAAGGCGAGAGTTCTTACATTGTGGTTAAAAGATAGAAATATGGAGTCGAAGTGGTTGATCGAGAAAAACTTGTATTGTTTGTAGATTATTTGAGTTCTAGGATGGTTCGTTGTATCGCCTTCAAGTGGCATTCATCCCATGATGGATTGTTGATGACATGAGCTTTGGTGTGGGATGTAGATAGCGGGGGCAAGATTGCAATGCCATGGGGCATGACGTCAAGGCAAAGGAAGCTGGTAAACGATCAAGTGTTGTTTAAATGGTAGGATAAATTTCATTAGGGAAAGTTACGACATCTAGGTTAAATCCTCCATTTCGGTAAGTGAACGGTTCATTAACCAAGGGGAATTAGTTGATTGGTGGAAGTAGGGTATGCAAGATTGAGTGGCCAAAAGGGAATAGGTCAATTATGCCATATAACAGTTGATTGGTCAGGTTAAACCAGTTGATTGCCAATGTGGTTAGTCGACTGGTTTACCTCGACCAAGTCGACTATTTGACTATAGCCAATATTGGCTAGAGGAAGTCAATTGACTGACCCATATTGATTAATTGACGGATCGACTAGAGATTTGGGAATGTTAGGGTTGTCTTCGGGTTTTGGTTGAAACTTCGAGACGCGATAACATTCGCTACAATCTATGATGTATTATTGGGTTTTGGAATACTTTGATTTTGGTACCCAAGCGAGATCCATCTTAATATGTATTCCAAAACCGAAAACCGGATATTCAAAGAGAAATTGAGAAGAAAAATTGATCTTGTTTGGTGATAAGGGAGCAAAGGCGATGCATGCAATACATTTTGATTCGTATGGTGATTTTTTATAGTCGTTAAGTAATTTTTGAGATGTGATGGCCAAGGTGTTGTGAAATTTACGATTCCGTAATATATTGCTACAACCTTAGTATTTGATATTTGTATACCGTTTGTAGCATGAGTAGCTATTGTGTCGGTTGTGCATCTTCGAGCAACTTCAACACAAAGATATGGGACGTTCTATCTTGGTACGTAGGACTATGGACCTCAGGATATGTTATAGCAAGGGATATAGGTCCTTGAGTTACTTGTTATTAGCTCTAATGATAAACAAATAGTAGAGATTAGGCGTTGGTTTGCTGATTCTGGTTTGATATGATTTTAGATACCGGAATAGCATTGATCTTATATTAATGACCATGCTTGGTGGGTTTTGAACTTACCGAAAGGCCCATAGCCCACTAGCCTAGTGTGTGACGTTTGGACCACGATTGGTACCGTACTTTCCTGTATATGATAATTTTATTGTATGGCATAATACTACAGTAGAAATGTGCTAACTTATTGGATGCAGATGAAGATGTAGGTTAGGGTATGGTTTCATTACCTCGAGCTTTACCATTTTGGTATTATTTATAATACAATAATATATTAGTAATCATGCATATTAGTGATATTTCCTTTTCACCAAAATTTATGTCTAACCCTCTCTTTGTTTTTTCTTCTGTTGTTTATTCTTTGAGTAAGTTGACTTAGAAATTGGGAACCTCTGCTAGTTAGAGGCAATACATAGATCCATAGCTATATTATCGCTACGATTAATTTACCTAGTTTTTTGTGTATTGACATGTATACCATATGTTATAACGACCCAATTATTTGACTTTCGAAAGTCGACATCAATACGTCCACTGTATCGAATGCCATACAATCGAATGCCGGAAAACCGTACCGTTAGGATTTAAGAAGAAGAAACAGAAACAATAACAGAATCTCACATTTCACAGCGGAACAATATATAATAGACAAATAAATAACCTTTAAAACAAAGAACTATATCAGTTTTACATACATCACATTATCAAACTTTACAATAATACCAAACACAATACTGGCATTCATTAGAACTTGCTTACACAGAAATTTTGACTGGCACTAACCCAAACGCAACGGACACTACATGGTATAAGTGATACGCCTCGCCATCCATCTTGAACTCCAAATCTCCACAGCATATTTTTTTGACTTTGCTCCAGCATAACTGATAACGTAACCCTAGGCTGCCCGTGTGGAAAATTATGGGCACCCAGAGTTTAGAAAGGGAACAATAAACTCCAGGTCAATCACGGGACTGGTGTGAGATCTCAAAAACAGTTATTTTCATAAAGAAAGGAATCCGCTATGCTTTTGGAAAATGAAACTACCATAAGGTCTCCCCGCACACACATAATGCAAGCGCACAATTGGAGGAGATTTCTTCTTATGATAGTTAAAACATGTTTGATACGCAAAATCTCTTTTAATATTATGATTAGTGCATAGCGGAAAATATTTGCAAGTATAATATTAATCTTAGCCAACATACGTACCATTATAGTATGCCTACTATAGCTACCATATTAGATGGCAGGTTCTACAACTAAAACCGTACAAGGCGCGTATTGATGATTGGATTTCCAACAAATGGTCAGGCTAAGGAACTTCCTGGGCTACATGGGTATGCCTCTGGAGGGATGCCCCAAGAACCTAACCGGATCTCTACCAACACAAGGCCAGGTTACCTCTGTAACTAGGTAACTACTACACGAGCATGCCATCCCCTGATCGTTAGCGACCTTTATCCCAGGATCCTCAACCGCAAAGAAACAATCATAAAGTATAATAAATTTACAGAATGACATAGGTTAAATATCTAGGCTCCATACCATGATACAACCCTTTTCCAGAAGGAAATGACATACCCTCAAGGGACGCTACCCCCAAATAACCTTGCCGCATCCTTCCTGTTTCGACCATTTCCAGGTTGTGAGGTCCGACGAAGTCTCGTCCACAAAGCTACACTTTTCACAAAGCCATGCTTCGATCAACAAATGATCAGCAACACTTCATATGCCACATTACCAATTTGGGAATATATCACTAGTAACCATCAACTACATAACCTTTGAGCTCATATGTCTTAGAGAAAGGTGTTAAGCTAAGAGAATAAATTTTCCGCCATCAACGAAAATGTATTTGATAGAAACCAGCTTTACATCTTAAAGTGTAATGTCAGACACACATCCATACAAGTCCATTCCGGGATCGAACGAAACTGAAGGCACTTCTAAGAAGCCTTGCAAATTCGGATATTCACAAATCACATCTGAAATCCCTATCACAAAGGGTGATAAAATCTCTATACCGAATTAACCCGGTACAGAGACATTCGACGGGTAATCCTTTCGTTTTCAAAAATACCCAGTCTTCGACACCATCTTCAAATGCAATCCCTTTATGTCCTATCATTATTCGGAATGGGTTTTATGACACAAAGTCCTCTCCAGGCTAATCCGAATAACGAGCGCTTATTTTAAAAAAATAAGTATTACATTCAGATTCAAGCAAATCACAACAAATTTCCACTTTGATCTTTCAAACAAAAGATCCATCACAAAGATTCGATGTGGTTTTCGAATATCCATTTGGAATCCGACCCCCAGTCGCATCGAAATTCAAATGTCGTTTAAGGGCTAATATTTTATAATCGGTTATTTAACTATCAATCAACATCCACAACAATCTCCAGATTTAAATAATTTTCTCCCAATTATTTATTTTCAAAATATCTTTACAAGATATAATTTTAACACTTCAACCATTTGAAAACAAATTTCAATTTAGTTTCCACATTTCAATCCTTTGGAAACAAATTTCAAATCATTTTCCACATTTCAATCCAAATCATTTTTCCTTACGCGGAATATATTCCCAAATATTTATTCATTTCCACTGAAAATATACCGAGTTCAAATACTTTAAAATAATTTAAATATATACTTGGAAATATTTAAAATAAAAACTATTTTAAGCACTCACTTAAATATTAATTATGAAAACATTATACAGATATCACATATAAACTTTAAGCCCAAACTAATTTTAAAATTGAATTAGTAAATAGGGTATAACTTATCTAAATAACCATTTTATAAAACAAATATCAATTTAAATCTTCGATTAATCACTTCTATAATTAATTAAATAAATCTTTATTTTAAAGAATTTCAAAACAGCTTACGGAAATAATTTCTTCATGATATTTTTTTTTAAAATCAACTCTAGAATTTTTAATTTATATTCGCAAGCTATTTTGAAAAACATACTCGGCTTTTCAGGGAAAATACACCTTCCATTTCAAAATGGACCATTTAAATCAATTAATAAATCTTTCTTGATTTATTTTAAATTTACATTCCAAACCCATAAATTTCTTTTCCACGCTTTTTTTAAAATAAACCAATATTTATTTTCAAAACAAATTTCCCTTTGCTTTATAAGTTCCCAATGTGAATTTAAATTTCCAAATATCCATTGATATCAGATTTTCAAATAGATCTCCAAATACTCACTTTCAACACCAAATCAAATTTCAAATTGATTCTAAAATTTATTTCCAAAACACCAAATCAAATTCCAATTTGATTTCCAAATTTGATTTCCAAACACCAAATTTATTTCCAAATCAATTTTCCAAAGATTTATTTTTAAACACCAAATTAATTTTCAAATTGATTTCTAAAATTTGTTACCTTTTTAAAATAAACCCCTTTATTTTTCCAAACTATTTAAAATCTGAATTTTAAATAAATTCTTCAACTATTAAACAATATTTCTTAAAAATCCTTTTATTAAAAATCCTTTTATTGAAAATCCTTTCCCATATTTTGGAATTTATTCAATAGGATTTCAAAAATAAAAGTTTATCCTTTCAAAATTCCTTCTTTTAAATTTATCCAATTCTCAAAAATAATTTTTACTATAAACTTTCAACTTGAATTTCAAAAATATCTAATTTTATTTATTTCCGGTATCCTACGATACCAAAAATATATTCGACTAAACTATAGCCTTCAACGATTTCAATCACAAATATGATCGCACACAGATTTTAAATAATCAACACACAATATTGAAGCAAATTCAAATATTCGAGGAATCCAATTGGATCCCTCCAACCTATTTCCCTGCATCCACAGATGTTAGCACAACAATTAAATACCAATTCCACTTCGAAGTGGAATATCAAGATATATGGGATCAATATAATATCATCCACTATTATGCGGTGCATTGGGTCTCATCCGTTATATAATGCGGGAAATCAATCACTCCAAATACGTATATAGTGCCAATTCCACTTCGAGGTGGAATATCGCGATATATGTGTTTATATAATATCATCCGCTATTATGCGGCATATAGGGTCTAAACCAATACAACTGATAATAATTTATCATCCAAGCACAAATCAACAATTTTAAATCTAACTATTTAAAATTAAACTAGAAATTCCAATTAAGTGAGATCTCCTTTGCTTTGCATGCAATCCATTTTCATTCCAACTTGATTTCTTTCGGATATTGACCTTGTGTAGACAATTTTATATAGTTGATTAGTATTCAAAATAAATCGAATAATAAATTTCCATTTAGTAGATTTATTTAATTTAAACTAATAATTAAATTTCTTAAACCCATTTTCCTTTAATAAATTTAATTAACTAACAATTTTGATTTTAAACTAATTGTAACATTCTCGGATTTTAGCCAAGTTAAATTTGATAATTAATTTAATTTTTGAAATTAAAATATGGATTAAATAGAGTTTTTTCAAAATAAAATAAAATACTAGTTGTTTATATATATATATTGATTTTCAATTGAAATTTGAATTTGAAAACTTAATAATAAATATATTGGAAATAAATTCGATTTAAAATTTTATTTTTAAGCTAATAAGATTTTGTTTCTAATTTTACTAAATATGCATTTTGATTTAAAAATGATGTTTTGAATTTGATATAATAGATTTTTCAAAGGCTAATTAAGAATGAAATTCTAATATATTTATTCATGTGAAATTACATTTTTAAAACCATTTTTCTTTAAAGGATTATATAAATGATTAATAAAGAAAATGTATTTATTTAAATAGGAAGTATGATATAAAGTTATATTTAAAATATTATTTGTAGTGTTTAAAATGTAGTAAAAATTTAAAAGTTATTTAAAAGCTAAATTTTATAATATACATATGTGTGTAATTTATTAAAGTATAATTTGTTTTAAAATTCAATTTTTCTTAAGATTTTATGAAAAAATGCATTTATTGAATAATAGAAATTATATATGTATATAAACCTTTTTTTTAACTAGTGTAAACAAAATATAGTACATATGTTAAAAATAAGTATTAAAGGGTTTAACATAAATTGTAAAAATAAAATTAAATAAAGGATATAAACACAAATATGTACATTTTGACAATTGTAAAATAGATTTTAACATATTTTAAACAAGTGTATGCTTGTTTATAAAGAAATTAACAAGTGTTAAGTAAGAATTTTCATAAGATTACATATGTCATTCTAGTTTTTATGTTAGAGAAAATGAATAAAAAGATTTTGAAAATAAATTTATAAAAAAACATTTCATCCTCTCTAAAAACAAAAAGGAAACAATCAAAGCTAAAAACAAATCAGGTTTAAAAGAAAACAAAACCAAAACCTGATCAAGAGAGAAGAAGAAAAAATCTTCTCGGGAAATTCAAAAACTGTAAACAAGGATCATCTTCAAACCTAGAAAATATCAAAGCAAAGTCTAAGGGACTCAAAACAAGCTACAACACAGAATGCAAATCAAAATCAAAATCTGGAGTCAAATTTTAGCCTTCAACCTAGGATCAAGCTTCAGATCTAAACACCAAATACTCAAATTTGAAGCAAGTTCAACCTAGAACATTTTGAATTCAAGTTCAGATTCAAATTTAATCAGAACCAAGCAGATTTGTTCAAAGTTATTTCCAGATCAGGCAACAAAATTCAAAAATCAGGCCTCTGTTGAACTTCAGGTGAGCAAAATTACCATTGTAAAAAGCTTAAATCTCTTTTCATGTGACAAATAGGTGAAGGTGTGTTATGCTAATCTTTGAAATATGCCAGAAAGTTTGTATTTGTGTGAAAATGTGGATGTGCATATTGATATACAGGGATATTTATCCCTGTTTGCAAATTCCAGGTTTCCAAAAACCTGTCCAAAAAGTAAAAAAATCCTAAAACACTGCTTCTAATTGTTGTTAGATTAGGATGTCAAAAGAAATATGTTCAAATTCATAAAAACTTAATTTTAAAAATATGTTTTCAAGTTAATATGGAAGTTTGTTGCCTGGAAGAAGAGAAAACAGTATAAATTCAAAATTTATCGAATTTCCAACCTGCATGGATTCAAGATCCATTTACATCATCCAAATCCATTTCGAAAATAATGATTTTTAAAATAAAAGTTAGGATTTTTAATTTCGAATTTAGGTCATATTTGCTAAATGAACGGAATATGGTTTTTCATGAAATTCTGGCGATTGGCGCATGATTGGGTATCGGGTTTGTTACCAGTGGTGCTGGAATGATCGTTGATCTCGAGAAAAATGCGAGATGATTTTTTAATTCATCGTGAAAGGTGAACGAAGTTGATTATGGATTTAACCCTAGTTTTTAGTAGAGGGGTGAAAACTGGTCACCGTGACTTCGTCAAGGCATCGGGCTGTGTCGGTCGCGGGGAGACAACTCGTGGATGATCGGGGAAGCTTCAGTCAGAGCTACGAAGCTACTGGCTGCGTCACGTGGTGGCGCGAGTCGTTTGAGTTGGTGTATTAGTTCTAGTAGGGGTTGAAAAAGGTTTGACTTTAATTGTCTAATGATCGTGTCAAATTGGATGGTCGGGAGGCTCGTGGGTATCGTCAGTAACTTGTTGAAGAGTTCGATGTTAGTCAAAAGGTCGGCGATCATCGGTGCACATGAATGCATGTACCTGTGCATTTTTGGTCTGGGTTGCTGGGAAAGGAGGATGTTGCTCGAAGTAATTTTCGAGGAGATGATGGATTGGCTCGAGTGATAACTCGAGTGTATTTGCGTTATATCGGGTCTTTCTAAAACTTAATCAAAATTTTAAAGTTTGAAAGGCATATGGATGAGATTGGGAAGAAACTCGAAGTGGCACTCGGGGGAGTTGGTTTTTAGCTCGGAATGGTGTCGATGGGGTCTCGGGTTTATGTAAAAAAACAGCTTTTACCTTAAAACCAGATTTAAATTTTAAAACATTTTTAAACCTATGTTTTAAAAAAATTGTCTTGATTTAAATTTGAATAATTAAAGAGTTAATAAAGTTTTGTTTAAAGTAATTAAGTCCTTTGATTATGTGATCAATATTTAAAATTAATTCTTAAAATTATTTTTAAATTAAAGAGTTAATTATGATAAAATGTTGTTTTAATTAACCTTAATCTCTTGAATAAATTTATGGTTAGCAATGATTAATTATGAAAATTTTTAATTAATTTTTTTAATGATTTATCTTTAAATTAATTAAGCATATAAGTAATCTAAGGATGATTAAAGATTTAATTAAAAGGAATTTAATGTTAATTAATTTAAAATTAAGGATTAATTAATGATTTATTAGTGAAGGTGATTAAGATTTAATTTATTAATAATTAAGGATAATTAATTAATTAAAGATTTATTAAATGAAAGTGATTAAGGATAATCACCTACTTTAATTAATTAAGATTAATTAATTAAATGGTAACTAATTAATGGGTTAATTAATTTATTGATTAATTAATTAAGGATAATTAATTAAGGTAATTAAATAATTAAGATTAATTCTCTAATAATTAAAGGTTGATTTATTTATTAATTAAGGTTAATTAATAAATAATTAAAGGATAATTAATCTACATGAATTGTAACTAACTAATGTTAATTCAACCAGGATTAGGGATTAATCTGATTAAATTAATCAAATGAATAATTAATCTTACTTATGGATGTTTGAATCGTATGAGCTGCTTTGAAATTGTTGATATCACTGCCGTGTGATGCTTTGTGACTTGAATTATTTTAATTCGAGCTGTGATGAATGTAATTTATTTTATTTGTAATAAATGTATATTATTTATTTGTGGATCTGTGAATGGAAGATAAGCATTATAGGAATATACCGTTTATCGATATTGATATGCTTGAATCTGTGATGATTGATGATGTTGCACTATTGTGTAAAACCCTTGGACTACACTATACACACACAAATATGGATTGCACGAGGAAATTGGTTAAGTCACAGAATTTTTAAATGGTTTTAAACTTGAATCTAGAATCCAAATGGTTTTGGAAATGGAATTGGGTTGAAAAGCTTTTGAAAGGGAATTTTAATTATAAAAGTTATTTTGAATAACTTGATGAAGTTTTGAAATTTAGATAATTTGATTTGAATTCAAAATTTGAAATTGAATTCTATGTTTAGAAATTAAAGTTTAAAAATGTTATACAAGTTATAAATGTGTTTATATGGGTTTTAACCATTTTAAAGATATTGTTTTGGGAATTTGAATTTAACCCAAAGACTTTAACTTGTATAAATAAAATCGGATTTTTCTCAAACGAAAACTATTTATTTTCAAATGATAAAAGCTTTCATGTAAGGAAAGAATTTCCAATTTGTGTTGAAAGGAGTTCATGTTTGAAATGTAATGGTTTTCCAAGTTATGAATGAATCTTTGGAAACAATTTTGAAAGCTATGAAATAATTTTTGTGAAAGATGGGTGAACTTTGTGAAGTGAATCTTTTTGTTTAAAGATTTGGAAATGGTAATTTGTTTAAACCATTTCAAAAGAAAGGTTTTGGGTTTTTAAGTTGTGAATTAACTGAAATCCCAATATCCATATGTTTTTAAATATTGCGCTCATTATTCGGTTTAGCCGAAAGAGGACCTTTGTGTCATATAACCCATTTCGAATAATGATATGACGATATGGATTGCATTTAAAGACCGATGATGAAGTCCGGGTATTTTCGAGAACGAAAGGATAACCCGTCTAATGACTCTGTACTGAGTAGCTACGGTATAGAGATCTCCATATGTGATGGGTAGTCCGATCGGGATTGTGAATACCTGGACTGCAAGGGCTTCTTTGGAAGTTCCCTCGGTTCTGTTCGAACCCGGAACAAACTTGTATGGATGTATGTCAAACGTTACACTTTGAGATGTAAAGCTGGTTTCTATCAAATACATTTCTTCTTAGTGACGAAGATTTATTCTCTTAGCTTAACACCCTTCTCTGAGACATACGAGCTCAGAGGTTATGTAGTTGATGGTTACTAGTGATACATTTCCAATTTGGTAATGTGGCATACGAAGTGCTGCTGATCATTTGTTGATCGAAGCATGGCTTTGTGAAAAAGAGTAGCTTTGTGGATGGGACTGCATCAGGACCTCACACCCCGAAAATGGTCGAAATAGGAAAAATAAGGCAAGGTTACAGGGGTCGCGCCCCTAGTGATATGTCCATTTCTTCTTGAAAAGGATGGTATCATGGTATGGAGCCTAGATACTTAAATCATGTGGACATTGTAAATTTATTACTATATGATGTTGCTTTTTGGTTGAGGATCCTCGGATAAAGGCCGCAAACGACCGGGGATGGCATATCTTAGGTGTTACTACCAGGTAGGGAGTAAACCGACCTTGTGTTGGCAGAGAGCTGGGTAAGTTCTCGTGGCGTCCCTCCAGAGGCGTACCTATGTGGCAATGGGAAGTTTCTTGGCCTGACCATTTGTTGGAAAACCAATCACCAATACGTGCCCTGTACGATTTTAGTTGTAGAACCTTCCATTTAATATGGTAGCTATAGTAGGCATACTATAATGGTACGTATGCTGGCTAAGATTAATATTGTACTTGCAAATGTTTTCTGCACTATGCACTAATAATAATATCAAAAGGATTTTGCGTAGTAAGCATGTTTGACTATCATAAGGAGAAATCTCCTCCAATTCTGGTTTGCATGGTGTGTGTGCGGGGAGGCCTTATGGTAGTTTCATTTTCTAAAAAAGCATTGTGGATTTCAATGTTTTAAATTCTTTTGTTGTTTGTTTCAAAGATAAACTGTTTTCGTTTGCTCACACCAGTCCCATGACTGACCTAGAGTTTATTGTTCCCTTCCTAAACTCTGGGTGCCCACAATTTTCCACACGAGCAATCTACAATTGGGTTTTCAGATAATCCAATAATAGGTAGATTCGATAGATTACGAAGCCTTTGGTTTGGTAGCATTTGCAAATCTTCTTCAGTCTTCGGATCTTTGAAGTTTTTGGTTTGGCAATCGCGTTTGGGATCGCATTTGCTACAAGTTCAGCATGATGGTGGTTCGAGCTTGTGGTCTAGAATTTTGGCTTTGGAGTTTTGGTTTGGAGTTGCGGTATTGGATTCTCTTGAAGACTTCACTCATGTTGTCATATTTCCACTGTGGTGTTGTCATATTTCCACTGTGGTGTTGTGGTGTATATATTCTCTGATGGTGTTGAGTTGTTGTATCGTGGTGTATCTAACATTGTATCTATATTGTATATCAATGCAATTATCTTTTGTTTCTGTTGTGTTGTTTATCATCTAATGTTGTTGCAAGCTCCGACGATATAGATGTCGATGTTGTTTGTCGAGCATTGAGTTCGGGTCGTCACATTTGTTTCAGAGCTAAAGGTTTGAGTAAGAACTTTAGCTACGGAGTGTAACACATTAGATGGCTCATTAGAGATAGGGTGAAGTATACCCTAGAATGAGTATATCCCTAAGATATCCACCGTATGCCTCATTAAATTCTCTTACTATCCACTGATAGTGAGTATGAGTGCAAGAAGAGGACGAGTTAGGGGACGGGGAAGTACCACTAAAACTGGTCAATGCCCAGCAACAACAATGAACAATCCTTTCTCTATGAATCTCTTTGATCATTATCCGATTTCCAATTCTCTGATGTCTTCGTGGCAGCTACAAGAAGGAGCTACGGTGTGTTGCTGGCCTGGCGAATCGATGTAGATAAGTTCTATTTCGTATTCTCATCTTCAGTCTTAACTTCAAATGAATTGAAAATTTTAAATTGAAATAAACTGGTTAATGAAATACGAAGATTTGTATCGATATAACGATTTCAACCAAATTCTATTGCAATTTCTTATGAAAGATCAAAGTCCAAAGTGGGACAAGCTAGCATATATCTTAGGATATTCCAATCTGAATTGAGTATCCATTATTTGTTCTGATTGGGTCCGTATATATTCTACGAATGGTTAGTCATTCCTTCGAACTAACCAGTACCCCTGTATATTCGTAGATCAGGATAACCCGAGTATTTCTTAAAATATTGGATAGAATTGTTCTTGTATCTATTGTTGATATTTTGATTTGGTGAGCCAAATGCAGAATAGATATTCGGTTTGATCTGAAAAGATATTTCTCTATCTTTCATCTGTTCTTTGTTATCTCCTTGGCAAATTTTGAGGACGAAATTTTCTTAAGGGGGGAATCTGTAACATTCCGGGATTTTAGCCAAGTTAAAGTTGATAATTAATTTAATTTTTTGAAATTAAAATGTGGATTAAATAGATTTTTTCCAAAGTAAAATAAAATATTAGTTGTTTATATATATATATATATATATTGATTTTTAACTGAAATTTGAATTTGAAAACTCAATAATAAATATATTGGAAATAAATTAGATTTAAAATTTTGTTTTCAAGCTAATAAGAATTTGTTTCTGATTTTATTAAATATGTATTTTGATTTAAAAATGATGTTTTGAATTTGATATGATAGATTTTTCAAAGGCTAATTAAGAATGAAATTTTAATATATTTATTCATGTGAAATTAAATTTTTAAAACCATTTTGCTTTAAAGGATTATATAAATGATTAATAAAGAAAATGTAACTATTTAAATAGGAAGCATGATATAAAGTTATATTTAAAATATTATTTGTAGTGTTTAAAATATAGTAAAAATTTAAAAGTTGTTTAAAAGCTAAATTTTATAATATACATATGTGTGTTATTTATTAAAGTATAAGTTTTTTTAAAATTCAATTTTTCTTAAGATTTTATGAAAGAAAATGCATTTATTGAATGATAGAAATTATATATGTATATAAACATTTTTTTAACAAGTGTAAAAAAATATAATACATATGTTAAAAATAAGTACTTAAGGGTTTAACATAAATTATACAAATAAAATTTAATAAAGGATATAAACACAAATATGTACATTTTGACATTTGTAAAATAGATTTTAACATATTTTAAACAAGTGTAAGCATGTTTATAAAGAAATTAACAAGAGTTAAGTAAGAATTTTCATATGATTACAAGTGTCATTCTAGTTTTCATGTTAGAGAAAATGAATAGAAAGATTTGAAAATAAATTTATAAAAAAACATTTCATCCTCTCTAAAAACAAAAAGGAAATCAATCAAAGCTAAAAACAAATCAGGTTTAAAAGAAAACAAAACCAAAATCCGATTAAGAGAGAAGAATAAAAAAATCATCTCAGAAAATTAAAAAACTGTAAATAAGGATCATCTTCAAACCTGGAAAATATCAAAGCAAAGTCTAAGCAACTCAAAACAAGCTACAATGCAGAATGCAAATCAAAATCAAAATCTGGAGTCAAATTTCCACCTTCAACCTGGGATCAAGCTTCAGATCTAAACACCAGCAACTCAAATATGAAGCAAGTTCAACCCAGATCATTTCGAATTCAAGTACAGATTCAAACTTAATTAGAACCAAGCAGATTTGTTCAAAGTTATTTCTAGATCAGGCAATAAAATTCAAAAATCAGGCCTCTGTTGAACTTCAAGGAGCAAAACTCCCATTTTAAAAAGCTTAAATCTCTTTGCATGTGAAAAATAGGAGAAGGTGTGTTATGATAATGTTTGAAATATGCCTGGATGTTTGTATTTGTGTGAAAATGTGGATGTGCATGCTGAGATACAGGGACATTTATCCCTGTTCGCGAATTTTAGGTTTCCAGAAACCTGTCCAAAAAGAAAAAAAAAATCCTAAAACACTGCTTCTAATTGTTGTTAGATTAGGATGTGAAAAGAAATGCGTTCAAATTCATAAAAAATTAATTTTAAAAATATGTTTTCAACATAATATGGAAGGTTGTTGTCTGGAAGAAGAGAAAACAGTATAAATTCAAAATTTATCGAATTTCCAACCTACATGGATTCAAGATCCTTTTATATCATCCAAATCCATTTCGAAAATAATGATTTTTAAAACAAAAATTAGGATTTTTAATTTTGAATTCAGGTGTATTTGCTAAATGAACGGAATATGGTTTTTCATGAAATTATGGCGACCGGCGCATGATTAGGTATCGGGTTTGTTTCCAGTGTTGCTAAAATGATCGTTGATCTCGAGAAAAATGCGAGATGATTTTTTTATTCATCGTGGAAGGAGTTGATTTTGGATTTAACCTTAGTTTTTAGTAGAGGGGTGAAAACTGGTCACCGTGACTTCGTCAAGGCATCGGGCTATGTCGGTCGTGGGGAGACAAGTCGTGGATGATCCAAAAAGCTTTAGTCAGAGCTACGAAGCTACTGGCGGCGTCACGTGGTGGCGCGAGACGTTTGAGTTGGTCGTATTGGTGCTATTAGGGGTTGAAAATGGTTCGATTTTAATTCTTTGATGATCGTGTCAAATTGGATGGTCGGGAGGCTCGTGGGTATCGTCAGCAACTTGTTGAAGAGTTTGACGTCGGTTAGAAGGTCGGCGATCATCGGTGCACGTGAATGTGTGCACCTGTTTATTTTTGGTCTGGGTCGCTAGGGAAGAAGGATGTTGCTCGAGGAAATTTTTGGGGAGATGATGGATTGGCTCGAGTGATGACTCGAGTGTATTTGCGTTGTATCGAGTCTTTTTAAAACTTAATCAAAATTTTAAAGTTTGAAAGGCATACAGGTGAGATTGGGAAGAAACTCGAAGTGACACTCGGGGGAGTTGGTTTTTAGCTCGGGGATAGTCTCGAGGGTGTCTCGGGTTCACTGTAAAAAAATAGTTTTTACCTTAAAACCAGATTTAAATTTTAAAACATTTTTAAACCTATGTTTTAAAAATAATAATTGTCTTGATTTAAATTTGAATAATTAAAGGGTTAATAAAGTGATATTTAAAGTAACTAAGTCCTTTGATTATGTGATCAATATTTAAAATTAATTCTTAAAATTGTTTTTAAATTAAAGAGTTAATTAAGATAAAATGTTGTTTTAATTAACCTTAATCTCTTGAATAAATCTATGGTTAATAATGATTAATTATGAAATTTATTAATTAATTTTTTTAATGATTTATCTTTAAATTAATTAAGTATATAAGTAATCTAAGGATGATTAAAGATTTCGTTAAAAGGAATTTAATGTTAATTAATTTAAAATTAAGGATTAATTAATGATTTATTAATGAAGGTGATTAAGATTTAATTTATTAATAATTAAGGATAATTAATTAATTAAATATTTATTAAATGAAAGTGATTAAGGATAATCACCTACTTTAATTAATTAAGATTAATTAATTAAATGGTAACTAATTAAGGGGTTAATTTATTTATTGATTAATTAATTAAGGATAATTAATTAAGGTAATTAAATAATTAAGATTAATTCTCTAATAATTAAAGGTTGATTTATTTATTAATTAAGGTTAATTAATAAATAATTAAAGGATAATTAATTTACATGAATTGTAATTAACTAATGTTAATTCAACCAGGATTAGGGATTAATCTGATTAAATTAATCAGATGAATAATTAATCTTACTTATGGATGTTTGAATCGTATGAGTTGCTTTGAAATTGTTGATATCACTGCCGTGTGATGCTTTGTGACTTGAATTATTTTAATTCGAGCTGTGATGAATGTAATTTATTTTATCTGTAATAAATGTATATTATTTATCTGTGGATCTGTGAATGGAAAATAAGCGTTATAGGAATATACCGTTTATCGATATTGATATGCTTGAATCTGTGATGATTGATGATGTTGCACTATTGTGTAAAACCCTTGGACTACACTATACACACACAAATATGGATTGCACGAGGAAATTGGTTAAGTCGTAGATTTTTGAAATGGTTTTAAAATTGAATTTCGAATCTAAATGGTTTTGGAAATGGAATTGGGTTGAAAAGTTTTTGAAAAGGAATTTTAATTATAAAAGTTATTTTGAATAACTTAATAAAGTTTTGAAATTTAGATAATTTAATTTGAATTTGAGTTCTAAATTTGAAATTGAATTCAAAATGTGAAATTGAATTCTATGTTTAGAAATTATGGTTTAAAAATGTTATATAAGTTATAAATGTGTTTATATGGGTTTTTAACCATTTTAAAGATATTGTTTTGGGAATTTGAATTCAACCCAAAGACTTTAACTTGCATAAATAAAATCGGATTTTTTCGAAACGAAAACTATTTGTTTTCAAATGATAAAAGCTTTCATAGAAGGAAAAAATTTCCAATTTGTGTTGAAAGGATTTCAAGTTTGAATTGTAATGGTTTTCCAAGTTATGAATGAATCTTTGGAAACGGTTTTGAAAGCTATGAAATAATTTT
Source organism: Allium cepa (assembly GCA_030765085.1). NCBI lineage: Eukaryota > Viridiplantae > Streptophyta > Magnoliopsida > Asparagales > Amaryllidaceae > Allium > Allium cepa. Next base: position 630,150,533 of record CM060928.1, on the reverse strand, counting down.
TGTGAAAAATGGGTAAACTTTGTGAAGTGAATCTTTTTGTTTAAAGATTTGAAAATGGAATTTTTTTTAAACCATTTGAAAAGAAAGGTTTAAAAAAATTACGTTGTGACTTAACTGAAATCCTAATATCCATATGTTTTTAAATATTACGCTCATTATTCGGTTTAGCCGGGAGAGGATCTTTGTGTCATATAACCCATTCCGAATAATGTTACGTCGATATGATTTACATTTGGAGACCGGTGGTGAAGACCGAGTATTTTCGAAAATGAAAGGATAACCCATCGAATGACTCTGCACTGAGTAGCTACGGTATAAAGATCTCCATATGTGATGGGGAGTCCGATCGGGATTGTGAACATCCGGATTGCAAGGGCTTCTTTGTAAGTGCCTTTGATTTTGTTCGAACCCGGAACAGACTTGTATAGATGTATGTCTGACGTTATACTTTGAGATGTAAAGCTGGTTTCTATCAAATATATTTCTGTTTGGTGGCGGAGATTTAATCTCTTAGCTTAACGCCCCTTCTCTGAGACGTACGATCTCAGAGGTTATGTAGTTGATGGTTACTAGTGATACATTCCCAATTTGGTAATGTGGCATACGAAGTGCTGCTGATCATTTGTTGATCGAAGCATTTCTTTGTGAAAAAGCATAGCTTTGTGGACGAGACTGCATCAGGACCTCACACCCCGGAAATGGTCGAAACAGGAAAGATGCGGCAAGGTCGCAGGGGTCGCGCCCCTAGGGTATGTCCATTTCTTTTGGAAAAGGGAGGTATCGTGGTATGGAGCCCAGATACTTAACTCATGTGGACACTATAAATTTATTACTGCATGATGTTACTTTATGGTTGAGGATCCTCGGATAAAAATCGCAAACGAGGATGGCATATCTTAGGTGTTACTCCCGGACAGAGAGTAAACCGGCCTTGTGTTGGCAGAAAGCTAGGTAAGTTCTCGGGGCATCCCTCCAGAGGCGTACCCATGTGGAAATGGGAAGTTCCTTGGCCTGACCATTTGTTGGAAAGCCAATCACCAATACACGCCCTGTACGGTTTTAATTGTAGAACCTGCCATTTTATATGGTAGCTATACTAGGCATATTATAATGGTACGTATGCAGGCTAAGATTAATATTATACTTGCAAATGTTTTCTGCACTATGCGCTAATAATAATATCAAAAGGATTTTGCATAGTAAGCATGTTTGACTATCATAAGGAGAAATCTCCTCTAATTCTGCGTTTGCATGGTGTGTGTGCGGGGAGGCCTTATGGTAGTTTCATTTTCTAAAAAAGTATTGCGGATTTCAATGTTTTAAATTCTTTTGTTGTTTGTTTTAAAGATAAACTATTTTCTTTTGCTCACACCAGCCCCATGACTGACCTGGAGTTTATTGTTCCCTTCCTAAACTCTACGTGTCCACAATTTTCCACACGGGCAGTCTAGAGTTGGGTTTTCAGATAATCCAATAATTGGTGTAGATTCGATAGCTTTCGAAGTCTTTGGTTGGGTAGCATTTGGAAATCTTCTTCAGTCTTGGGATCTTTGAAGTTTTCGGTTTGGCAATCGCGTTTGGGATCACATTTGCTACAAGTTCAGCATGATGGTGGTTCGAGCTTTAAGTTTAGAATTTTGGCTTTGGATTTTTGGTTTGGAGTTGCAGTATTGGATTCTCTTGAAGACTTTACTCATGTTGTCATATTTCCGCTGTGATGTTGTGTTGTATATATTCTCTGATGGTGTTGGGTTGTTGTATCGTGGTATATCTAACATTGTATCTATATTGTATATCAATGCAATCAACTTTTGTTTCCGCTGTGTTGTTTATCATCTAATGTTGTTGCAAGCTCCGGCGATACGGATTCGATGTAGTTTGTCGGGCATCGAGTTCGGGTCGTCACACTAATATTTTTAATTTTAAACAAATTCCCTTTTAATAAATATATTGAAAGAAATTAAATTCAAAACTAAATTTACTTTAATAAAAAAAATTTAGTAACTCGATAAATTAATACGTTAATAAAACAAATTAATCACGTTAATAAATTATTTTCAAAATAAACTAGTAAATTTTAAAATGTATTTATTCATTTTTTTCCACTTTGAAAATACATATATATATTTAAAAATAAATCATAGGTTTCAAAAATCTAGTTATATAAACTTCCACATTTTAAAATTTCTATATTTAAAACCTTCTAAATAAAATAAGTTTCCTATATATATATATATATTAAAATGTGCATGTGTATTTATATATACCTATTTTTCTGTTTAAAAAGAAATTTGATTTTCTTTACTGTCTCTGAATGTATACATTTTTTTCTTTTCAAATCAAACAGTGGGCAAAAATACTAGCAATCTAACTTAATTAGGCTTTATTAAATTATAAATCATATACCTCATATTCCTAAACGCGATGAACTGTTGCTTGGTCGCCGTTCCACCATCACGTGCGCGACTTTCCAAAGCTGCTGATGCCCTAACAACCGATGCCTAACCGTCCAACGTCATCCAGACCATCGAATTCGACCTCACGCTCACCATCCCAAGAATCAACGATGCCAAGACGTCGCTTGCTCCCTCACACGCGCGAGCTCACACGTCACTGACCTAAACTAACGATGTGCTCCTTGCGTGCGCACAAGTGGATCGATGCGTTGCATCACCGCATCCCCGTACGATCGCGACACCGCTCTTGCTTCCCCTCCATACACGATTACAGGCATCGCGGTTGCCGATTTGATTTCGAATGCGGCTCTATATTTTTTTATATAGAAACGAGTTATTGATTTCGAGAGAAGGAAGGCAATCGAAATAAGAGAAGAGAGTTTTCAAAATCATTTGAATATATTTTTAGGGGAGAAGAGAAATGGATATCGGCCGTTGTTATTTTATCATTATTTTTCTTTGATTTTTCTTAATGAAGATAAATTTCATATATATTTTTTTCTAAAAACAACGCATGTCAACAGAGATGCCAAGTGTTGAAAAGGAGAAACGTGTATCACTTGTCTTGTGAAAACATTATATTAAACACCTATATATACATTAAATTAAATTCAAATTTAAATTGTCAGAATCACACAACTCACCATCCTCCAATCGAGGCGTGCCGCCAGTTGTTTATAACGTTTAACTCCTATCTCGAACGCAATGGAAAATGTTCCGAGTCCAAATTCGATCGTATGGCGAAGATAGCTTTTTGGACCCAACTATTAAATTGAATCTTCAATTAAATTTCAGCGCGTTTACTTATCGTACGGCCACACAACAAATCCGAATGCTACGGAAATTGAAATCCGATAATAATACACTATTATGGATCCAATGGAACTAGTTTCATCGAAATGCGAGATTGTGCCTCGGAAGGCTATTTTTTAATATCGATTTAAACGATAAATTTCAATACTGAACAAAATATTTTCAAATTCAATTCTGAAGCTTCCAGCATCTTCAGTATTATCAATACAAATTTTCTAAACCTTTAAAATATTTTTAAACAGCTTAAAACTGAAGATTCAAATCTTTACCCAATTTCAATAAATTAAATTTAATAATTTAATTGCCAAATTCATGTTTATATTTGAAATTCAAGTTAAACTAACTTTCAAATATTTAAAATCAATTAAATATTTCGATTTCAAATATTCAAAATTTCCGAGTCGTCACATTATGTATTATTTTGATAAATGTATACATATGTTATTTGATGTACCAATTACACTATATGTATGATATTAAATCTTATGTCTTTTGGTATGTTATGCATCTAGTCTTCTATATGTTGATATTTTATTTTATATCCTTATTATTTTCGATGCTACTTATTACGTTTGAGTTTGAATACTCCTTTTTAAGGAGTTCATTGTTTCCATAATAATTCTCTAGTACTTCGTAAATACTCTTAACTATTGTTGCTTAATTTTCTCGCAAGTATTTTGTTGGCCAAGTGAATACAGTCTGGCTCAATCAAAGCCACCCCAGTCGATCTTCCATCGACCCGCTAAGTCAGTCCAAGCCCATAATGGTCTCAAACCACCTTTCTACTGAGCAAAGCGCCAAGATGAGGCCTGGCCGTCTCAGCCAAAAGCAACCCTCACACCTGGACAAGATCTGAATCAAATCCGACTCGATCCCGACCAGTTCCTCTATATCAAACTACTTCCAACAACAGCTAAATACTGACACAATTTGCCGAACATCATATTAGCTGACGATAGGCTCCTAATCCCACCGCCATAGACAGAACATCAAAGAAGAATGGCCCTAGCATGGCACGTCTTTAGCTTGGCTTCAGTACCGCCAACGCCAATCGGCATTAAGCATCCCTCCTAGCTGCCTCACACCTGGCCATTAACCGTCTTCCCATATGATCCTCTACAAGATACTATGTCCTTTCCATTTTGTCGATAGCTGGTCGACCATCTCTGCCACGTGCACACTCAAGTTAACGAGATAGTTGTCCATCCATCCATTTTAAGCACCATAGTTGGAAGGCTGAACAGATGTGGCTTACCATCAGCATTAAATGCACATTTAATGTAAGCCCCCACCAAGTACATAGAGGCAATGAGTACATTCTCATCCACCACACAACTTTTGGCATACTTTACAACTACCATCACCTCTACATTTAGATCAACGGTCAAGCATTTTCCCATCGTCTTTACAATGGGATCTTAACCGTCTGTCATCCACTTCAGCTACTATAAATACCCTCTGCTTTGCAACTTCAGAAGGGTTAAACTTTAGTTGAAACATTAATCATGAATACTACGCATAATTTAATGCTTTTGATACCACATAAATCCATAAGGTTACATAGCTTTGTTAGTCTTAAGTGCTCCACATTTCTTATTATTTACTTTTATTTCCTTATAGTTGTAAGAGAAATATATAATAAGAGAACTACATAGTGGACGTAGGCAACTTTCCTGAACCACTTTATATCTTATATTATTTACCTTTTAGGTGCATATTTAATTCCTCATTTTCTCCTTTTTTAAAGCCTAGTGATTGGCAAGTAACCTTTGCTTTTCTAAATGCACTCGTACCATTCCAAGGTTGGCAAGAAAATTATTCAGCATTTTATGCTAGAAGGAGGGCCTCCCGCTAAAAGCTCTCTCTTTTCCATACCTCTTAACTCTGCAAGACCAGATCTAACTTGTTGGAATGGACAATACTTCACATTCCGAAGGTAACAACTCTTCTAACGATCTAGTTTTTCAATCATTCGAATTTATAATATTTAATTGATTTTAAATATTCAAAAGTAAATTTTACAAGTTAACTAACTTATATTTGGAAAATAGTGGTTTATTTGGATAATTAAATTGTTAATTTAATATTCGAAATTGCAAAAATAATTGGATTTTGAATTTAATGTGAATGAAAATAATTTATAAAGTTGATTTAAATCCTAGTTGAATTAGAATGAAGTTAGTAAACTTTTAAAATTGAATTAAAAGTAAATTTACAGAAATTGGAAATTTTAATATTTAATTAACGTATAAAAACAGCCATTTTTGGCACTGTCTTGGATTTCAACGAAACCAGTTTCATTGCATCCGTAATAGCAAATTACTGTAGGATTAAAAATTTCATGTTAATCAGACTTATGGTTTGGTCGTACGAAGTTGAAACACGTAGAAATTTATTTAAATAAATTTTAATTAAAATAATTCGATTCGAAAATCTTTCTTCCAAATACAATGGAATTAGCCTTTGATACATATTCAATTGTGTTCGGAATAAGGGTAAAACATTATAAATGCCAGACAGCATGCTTTGATTGGAGTTCAAAAATTTCGCAGATGAATAGTGCATGATAATTTTATATAAAAGGACATCACTTTCTTTTATTTGCAACAATCCTAGGGTTTCAAGCCCTAGCCACCGTTCTTAATTTCAATGGCCTAGAGAGCTTGAAACTTCCTCCTCCAATAACTCTCAATCCATAGACAACTATCAAAAACTTCCAACTAAAATATCACGCTCGTCGAGTACTACAGATCCAACGGTGGATTTTTGTTGAAGTGGTTTGGATTCGCCAAAATATGGCGATGACAGCGGCACGTTCGAACATGATTTTTTATACGATGGTGGTGCTGAGCATCAAGTGGCTTTGGGCAATGGTGGTGGGTGGTTAGACGCTTCGTTTGGCAGTGCCGACAGTCTTCTGGTGGTCGAAGCATGGAGCGACGATGGCAAGAACAAACGTGATGTTGGGTATCATGCATATGAAGAAGAAGGAGGAAAAGAAAGGGCGGCCAAATCATGATCTGCAAAAAGCAATGCCCTAGATTATTCTAGAGGTTAAAATAAAATAAAAAAGAAAGAGACTTGTAAATTTATTTAATTTAAATACGTATGAACTTATAAAATTCATAACTTGTTCATACGAGGTTGAAATCGAACGAAATGAATTGCGTTGGATTCATATTGACGAGCACTACATTTTAGAGCTGGTTTGGATGTATTTAGAGCTAGTGAAATTTAGGTTAAATTAAACGTTCATTTAATTTTAATCGAAATAAATCGCTATTATGACGACTGGAAGCAAAGTGAGTATCGCCCTTTCTAACCCGCTTATATTTTTATATAAGTAGGAATAAATTTATTTTATGTTGTTTGATGATTGTTTGGATGTTATTCTATAGTAATTAGTAGTTGGATATATTCCTACTGATTGGGACAGATGAGGCCCTAGACGTTTCCATATATGAGTGGATGACTCTTTATATGCCCGTCTACCTCGAAGTAGACATTGTACATATTTTCTCACATGTATATTGTAACGATTGCGGATTTTCGTTGCCGAAAAACCGAATAGTTATGGGTTTTAAAAAAAAGAAAAGAAAAGAAAGAAGAGAGAAAAAGATAGAAAATATTTTAAAATGGAAGAAAACAGAAAGAAAACAGAACAACAGAATCTCACAATTCGCAGCGGAACAACATATAATAATGAATGAATAATCTTTAAACAAAGAACTATATCAGTTATTACATTACATTTCATCACATCACATCATCAGAGTGTACAACATCATACAACAACAAACAGTGCAGCGGAAAAAGAAATACTATATAAACTAGTAATACGCCATGCCATCCAGCTTGCCTCCAGCAACTCCAGAATATCCAGAATATCCTGATAAACCTAACTCTTAACTGCCCGTGTGGAAATTGATGGGCACCCAGAGTTTAGGAAGGAAAACAATAAACTCCAAGTCAGTCATGTGACTGGTGTGAGAACTCAAAACAGTTTATTTACTTTTAAAATCAAAATAGAATAATATTTTTAAATTCAATTCGCAATGCTTTTAAAAATGAGACTACCATAAGACCTCCTGCCACACACACAATGCAAACGCAGACTTGGAGAAGATTTCTTCTTATGATAGTCAAACATGCTTGATACGCATTTAAAAAGAGCATTTGATATTATTACTAGTGCATAGTGTAGGAAAAATTCATTTCGAAAGTAGAATATAAATCTTAGCCAGCATAGGTACCATTATATTATGCCTACTAATAGCTACCATATTAAATGGCAGGTTCTACAACTAAAACCGTACAAGTTTCGTATTGTTTCTTTGGATTTCCAACAAATGGTCAGGCCAAGGAACTTCCCATTGCCACTGAGAATGCCTCTGGAAAGACATCCCCGAGAACCAAACCGGAACTCTGCCAACACAAGGCCGGGTTACCCCTTAACTGGGTAACTACTGACACGAGCACGCCATTCCCCGGTCCTTTAGGACCTTTTCAACCGAGCGCTCGATATCCAACATCACACCATAATAAATAGAGTGTTTTCAACATGAGTAAGTATCTGGGCTCCATACCATGATACCACCCCTTTCCAGAAGGAAATGCACATACCCTAAGGGGAGCTACAGCAACCCCTAATAACCTTGCCGCATCTTTCCTGTTTTGACCATTTCCGGGATGTGAGGCTCGACGAAGTCACGTCCACAAAAACATACTTTATACAAAAGCCATGCTTTGGGTCAATAAATGATCAACACAATGATCACTAAGATAGACGATCAAATAAATGATCCTATCACAAATAATCAACACAATGATCATTTCAGCATCACTCAGCATGTCACATTACCAAACTGGGAATATATCGCTGATAACTTCAACTACATAACCTTTGAGCTCATACGTCTCAAAGAAGGGTGTTAAGCAAAGAATAAATTCTCCGCCACCAACAGAAATATATTTGAAAGAAATCGGCTTTATATCTCAAATTGTAATGTCAGGCATACAATCCATACAAGTCTGTTCCGGGCTCGAACAGAACCGAAGGCACTTACAAAGAAGTCCTTGCAATCCGGATATTCACAATCCTGATCGGATTCACCATCACATATGGAGAACTCAATACCGTAGCTACTCGGTGCAGAGTCAATCGATAGTTCGTCCTATCACTCTCGCAAATACCGGTCTTCAACACCGATCTTCAAATGCGATTCACAACGACGTATCACATATTCGGAGTGGGTTATACGACCCCATGGTCCTTTCCCGGTTAACCCGAATAGTGAGCGCTTATTCAAAAATAAGTGTGCATTCAAATTCAATCAATTCACATCAAATACCCATTCAAAGGGAAATACTGATAGTCGGTTATTGAACTATCAATGGATATGCATACATCACCAGATTCCAAATAATTTTCCAAATTACTTACCTTTCCAAAATATCTTTACAAGATATAAAATTCCAACACTTCAAAAATAAATCAATATTTATTTTTAACCAATTTCACTTTTCACATATAAATTCCATAATGAATTTATATTTCAAAATATTCGTGCATATACGATTTCAATTATTCATTTTCAATTTATCTTCAAAAAGATAAATTCTAATTATTCACTTCACATTGGAAAACATTTCCATACTTATTTATTCATAAGTAATTCACAAATCTCTTTTATTTCAACCTTTGAAAATATTCAATATACTTAAATCGAATTAAGTATATATTTCATTCTTTAAGGGAAATCATTCTCTTAAACATTTTTATTTGGGCCAAAACGAATGTTGCGTAAAACATCGTTACAACAACCCAAAATCACTAGTATAGGGATTCGAAATTAAATAGATATATAAATCCCAATACTATACTAAACATTTTCTTTCGGAAATTATTTACTATAACAACAGTGTTATAGTCCACCATTTCCTTTTATTTCTCGAAAACGTCTATTTCAACAATAAATGTTGAAATCTATGGTTTCGAATCTCAACACCTTTAAAACATCGTTAAATCGTTTTAATTTCTATTTAAAACATTCACATTCAATACATTTTCTTTAACGTATTATTCACTATTCAAAAACGTGAATATACTTCATTAACAAATTTCATCCTTTCTATTCATTTTATTTTAAAGGATTATTCACTGTTTAAAAACGTGAATATAACTCCATTTATAAGTTATAACAATTAACTTATCAAAATAAGTCGTTTGCGAATTTATAAAACAACGTTTATAAATTCCGTTTCTATTTATTTATAAAAACTTCTTTTTTATAAATTCCTTTATTAACCTATTTGATTTCATATCTCAATTATAAACTAAAAGTTCATATTATAAGTTAAATCCTTATAAAACGATTATTTTATAAAATCGTTCTTTAAACTTCATAATTATAAATCTTATAACTTATAAGATTCATTTATTTAACCAAATCTATTCTTCAATTAACTTCACAAATTTATAAATCTTACTATTTATAAATTTCATTTATAACTTCACAGTTTATAATTCTATAAATTTCATTCATTTATGAAATTCATTTTCACTACATTCAAACACTTATAAAAACTCGTTTTATAATGTCTATATTTCAATTTATAAATATCCATTTATAAATCTCTTAATATAAATCAGTTTATATTATTATTCTAAAACGTCTTTAAATTCCTTTATAATTTCATCATTTCGATTTATAAAATAATCAAATTTTATAAATCCTATATTTAAACTTTTATCATATATTCAAAAATCCTATCTAAATTATTTTATAAAATCATTAGTTCATATTTCTCAAAAATCGACTTTTTAACTATATTTCACAAAAACCATAATTTTTATAACTTTAAAAATTATAACGTTTATTTATTTATAATGGATCAATTCCAAAAATATAGTATATTTTCAAAAATCACTTTAAAACCATTTTAAAATCCCAAAATCTGGGTCCAATGATGCTACACACCAAATAGTCAATCACGACTACAACGATATCATATATCGATATGATAATCCATCAAATATCAAAATATCTGAAATAAAATAAATACTGTTGAGGAATCCAGTTGGATCCCTCCAACCTGTTTCCTGCATCCAAAAACATTAGCACAATACCAATTTCGCTCCAGTACGAAATTATCGCGGTACATGTTTTTAATAAATATTATCCGCTTAATAACGGCGTAATAGGGTCTCATCCGCTAAACAAAAAATGCGGGAAATCAACAACTGCAATATATACATATGCCAATATATATATATTGATATTATATATAATACCAATTTCACTGTTTATGAAATATTCGCGGTATATGTTTTTATTAAATAACATCCGCTTACTAACGGCGTATAATGTCTATTTTAACAATCAAAAATTAATAATCATCATTCAAACATGCATTCAAATATTTTAAATCTAACTATTTAAAATAAAATCGAAATCTATTCGATTGAGTGAGAAATTCTCACCCTGGTTTTAAATTCCGTTTAAGCTTTTATTTCGAATAAAATTAAACGCGCGTTTAATTTTACCCGAAATTCTCACTAACTCCAAACGACTCCAAACCAACTCCATCGCGTAGTGCTCGTCCATACGATTCCAACGCTTCCTGTTTCGCGCGATTCCGATCTCGCATGCAAAAGATATTGATTTTTTAAAGTTTGTACGCGTTTATAAGAGAATAAAATCAACTTTCTTTTATTATTTTCTTAACCTTTTAATCTCAGTCTTTGGATCATGCCCCCAGAAATCGTGACCGCACTTCCCTAACTTCTTCCCTCTCGTTCCATCTACAGGACACAAGCCGAACCAAGAAACCCATCAATGCACATCTAGGGTTCCATATCGCGATCTCCTCGGTGAACTTGAACGCGATCAGAAGGTGCCACGACGTTCGCCATCTCAAGCTCCATCCACGGCCAGAGGAAGGCACAGCTCGGTCAGCTCATGGCCTGGGAAAACGTGCCAAACGCAAGCACGAACGCGGCCTCCTATCTCCCCCATCGAGCCTCCAATTTCGATCATTACCGTCGGATCTCGAGACCTCGGGATGCTCTCCAACCTTCATGTTGGAAGTTTTTCACTTCGATTTGTGGATTGGAAGAAAAGAGAGGGAGAAGACGAGACGTTCTCAGCCATGAACAATATAGGAGGCGGCTGGAACAAGAATGATTAGGGTTTTGCTAATTATGAACGTTTATATAATTGTTTAATATTATTTTATTAATAAAATTCTCTTTTTAACAACTTATGCAAACGAACTCCAATTCTCACGTTCCGACAGGCGATTCTAAAGTTTTTCCGCGTTCCGGACGCAATGGAATAGGTTTCGTAAGCTAATTCCATCGTATGTGTGAGATACGGCTATAAACGCTCGATTTAAAATTAAACCGATTTAAGTCGATTTCTAGGCGTTTTAATTTGTACCGGACAAACGGTAAATCCAATTGACTTGAAATTTGAAACCTTACAATAATATCACATTACGGATCCGATGAAACTGGTTTCGTCGAAATCCGAGACTTTTTGAAAAATGGCTATTTTGACTCGCCAAATTTAAATTAAAAATAATTCAATGCGTTTCGAGCTGCCACGATCAAACGATAACTCCAATTGACACGAAAATTGAAATCCGGTAATAACTAATTATTACGGATCCAATGGAACTGGTTTCGTTCAATTCTGAGACTGTTCAAAAATTGGCTATTTTACAGTCGATTATTTAATATTAAAATATTCAATTTTCACAAATTAACTTTTAATTCGATTTTAAAAGTTCTAAAATATTTCTATAACTCCAGTATGATTAAATAAAATTTTCCAAATTATTTACAATCATTTTTAACTCAATATTTAATTATTTCCATTATTTAACATATTAAATTATCGATTTAATTATTCAATTAAATCCAAAAATTCAAATAAAAATTTATTTGACTTAAAAATTCACTTATAAATATTTAAAATTAATTAAATATTCAAATTTTAATTTAATAAAATTCTGGGTCGTTACAATTATTTATTACAGGTGATAGGTTGGAGGGATCCAACATGATTCCTCGCTATGATTAATTTTTAATTACACATATCGTTATATAATGTGATATTTGATATGATGGATGCCATGATTGTTATTGTTGATGTGAATTCCCATATTTAGCATTTTTGCAGCATTGGGCCATATTTAAAATATTAAAATGATGATTTCAATTTAAAAATTATTACAAAGTGATTTTGAATATATATGTTTTTAATAACTTTTGAATTGTTAAAGAAATCGATTTATTTTAAATGAATAAAAAGTATAATTTTTATGCTACAAAAGCTATGGTTTTGTGAAAATACTTAAATATGATTTTTGAAATAGGAAGTTCACTTTTTTAAAAAATAAGTTAAATTGAGAATTTCGAATTTATTATAAATGGTTTATAAAGAAGATTTACAAAATTGATATTTTGTAAGTAAAAGGAATGGAATTATAAACGAGTTTTATAAGTGTTTAAATGAGATGTACAAAGTAAGAAATGCTATTAAAATGGATTTAATGAAATAAATTTTATAAGCGGTGTTTTATAAATATTAGAAATAGGATTGTAATCAAATTTTTATATGTATTTGTAATTAAAATTTAGAAATGAATTTATAACGGACCATATAAATAATGAGACTACAACATAATGAATTTGTAGATAAAGAGATTTATAAGTAAATAAGCTTGTAATGGGCTTTTGATATATAAATGAGATAAATGGAAAATTGGTTAATAAAGGGATTTTATAAATGGAAGTTTTATAAATAGAAATGTGAATTATGAACATTGTTTTATAAATGTTAAATCAATTTAATTTGATAAGCTAAATATGGAATTTTATAAAAGGAATTATATTCACAATTTTGGACAGTGAATAATCCTTTAAATTAAATGTGTAGAATAATTAATTTGGTAAGAGAATTATATTCACGATTTTGGACAGTGAATAATCCTTTAAATTAAATGGATGTTTCGGAAAGTGATATTATAAAATGGAGTTTAAATGGTTTGAAAATAAAATAAGTTGTGAATTTACTTATTTTTAAATAAGTATATGAAAATGTTTTCCAAATATCCAATAATTCAAATGGTTTGGAATATTACCTTTTTAAAGATATTTTGAAGTGAATAGTTGGAAAGTGATTTGATTTATAATGATTAATAAAATCAGGCCCAGGGACTACTTATGTGCTAGATTTTGTTCGTTGCTTTGATAGTAAGATAACCGACTATCAAATTTAGCCATTTTAGTTTCTCAACTTGATGTAGAAACGAATTAGTCGTACTCTTTGTATGTAACTGACTGTGTAAGCTTGATTATCGTTTGTGTTGAGAATGTTGATTCATAAGGTGCGGAGTGATTACTCCAATCTATCGAGCTTCCTTCTTGGCCGAAGGATAACAAGTTGAAAGTTGAAGACGTGATAAGTCTATGAGACTTGATTTCCGTGTGAGATTGAGAAACGCTTTTGCATGGTTGGTGTAAAGAGACCAGGATCAGATTCATCTGAAAACCTATAATGACCCTGACTCGACCTTCAAAAATTGGCACTGAATACACCACCCATATTCGAATGCCACAGATTCAAATGCCGAATCTGGTTCGTAGGTGCTTATAACACATTAAATACAACAACACAGCGGAAGAAAATGAATATATCATTGATACACAATAGTAGATTACAAAAATGATACAACTAAATATCAAATATCAAAGCCAAGAGATATACAACAACGGAAAGATAACGCCAATAGAATTTCAAGTGAGAAAGCTAGAATCCAACATCTAGCGACTCCATTGCCAAAGCTCCAAATCTAGAAAGACTCCAAACCAAAAAGTGAGAACCACCATCAATCCTAAAGTGAAGCAACTCGATCCAAATGTGATTGCCAATATCCAGAGATTGAATGTTATCAAATCTACTCCTACTATTTGATTATCTGAAAAATCTAACTCTAGACTGCCCGTGTGGAAAATTGTGGGCACCCAGAGTTTAGGAAGGGAACAATAAACTCCGGGTCAGTCATGGGACTGGTGTGAGCAAACAAAAACAGTTTATATTTTAAAACAAACAACAAAAGAAGTAGAAGAAATTCGCTATGCTTTTGGAAAATAAAACTGCCATAAAGCCTCCCGCCACACACATATTGCAAGCGCAAACTTGGAGGAGATTTCTCCTTATGACAATCAAAAATGCTTAATACGCGAAAATCCTTTTGATATTATTATTAGTGCATAGTGCAGTAAACCTTTCGAAAGTATAATATAAATCTTAACCAGCATAGGTACCATTATATTATGCCAGCTATAGCTACCACCTGAGGTGCTAGGTTATACAATTGCAATCGTAAAAGAGCTCGTATTGGATGATTGTCTTTCTAACAAATGGACAGGAAATGGAACTTCCTAGACAAAATGGAACGCCTCTTGAGGGACGTGCCTGAGAACCTAATCGGATATATGCTACACAAGGCCCGGTTACCCCCGTAACTAGATAACTACTGACACGAGTATGCCACCCTCCGGTCGTTACCAACCTTTATCCGAGGCGCCTATCAACCAACAACCACAAAGAAATAAGTTTGCAGCAACCACAAAGTTAAGTATCTGGGCTCCATACCATGATATCACTTATAATCCAGAAGGAAATGGACATATCCTAAGGGGGCGCTACCTCCAATATACCTTGCTGCAACGATTCCTGTTTCGACCATTACCGGGTTGTGAGGTTCGACGAAGTCTCGTCCACAAAGCTATGCTTTTCACAAAGCCATGCTTCGATCAACAAATGATCAGTTGCACTTCGTATGCCACATTACCAAATTGGGAATGTATCACTAGTAACCACCAACTACATAACCTTTGAGCTCGTACGTCTTAGAGAAGTGTGTTAAGATAAGAGAATAAATTCTCCGCACCAAAATAAAATGTATTTGATAGAAACTGGTTTTACATTTCAAAGTGTAATGTCAAACACACATCCATACAAGTCTGTTCCGGGTTCGAAAAGAAATGAAGGCGCTCCCAAAAAAGCCCTTGCAATGCGGGCATCCTTAATCCCGATCGGACTCCCCATCACATATAGAGATCTCTATATCGGAGCAACTCAGTAAAGAGTCATTCGACAGGTTATCCTATCATTCTTGAAGACACCCAGTCTTCACCACCATCTTCGATTGTTATCCATTTCGTCGTATCACTATTCGGAATGGGTTATATGACCATAGTCCTCTTCCGGCTAAACCGAATAATGAGGGCAATATTTTAAAAACATATGGATATTGGGTTCTCAGTTAAGTCACAACTTATTACTTAAATTTGTCCCTAAATGGTATAAACAAATTACCATTTTCAAATCTTTAAACAAAATGATTCATTTCACAAAGTTTACCAATCTTTCACAAAGATTCATTTACAATATTTAAACAAAAGATCTATCTTTGAGATCCTCTTTTGTTTGAAAACAAAGTTCACAAATATTTCACAAAGATTCTTTCATAGCTTTTGAAACAATTCCATTTCAAATCTTTTAAATAAAAGATACACCTTTAAGGTCCTTTTCAATTTCAAAACAAAGTTCAATCGTCATTCATAAAGATTCATTCGTAGCTTTCAAAACTATTTCACTTCCATTTCAAACTTGAAATCTTTCAACACAAATTGGAAATCCTTTCTTTATATGAAAGCAATTATTATTTGAAAACAAATAGTTTCCATTTCGGAAAATCCAATTACATTTGCACGAGTTAAAGCCCTTTAACTAAAAACTAGGGTTAAATTCAAATCCCCAAAACAATACTTTTAAAATGGTTTAAAACCAATATAAACACATTTATAACTTGTATAACCTTTTTAAACCATAATTTCCAAACATACCCGAGTCACTTTCCCTTTCTTCTGCTCATCTTTTTATTTTCTGTTTTTAATTTTAAAACTTTTAAATCTGCTAACATCTTCTCATTCTAATCCCGATAGCATACCCGAGTCGTCGCCCCTATTTCACGAGAATGTCTTCGATTTAACGTCATCTTCCTTAATCATCTCAATCAATCAGGTACAGCTGTGCACAGCTGCACGTGCAAGTTTGCTCCGACCCATTCTGACCAACCCCGTGACCATCGGCACATCACCGATGACCTCTACAAGTCTTCCGACCACCCATATCCAATAATCCATTCTCGAACCGAAATTCGAGTACTTCGATAAAATTTGGAACCCAAACCAGTTGCCTAGATCAACGTCGTGCCAATCATTTCAACCCCCAGGCACCACGCCATCGTGTCCACAGCCTCGCCAGTATCCCCTCCTTTTGTTTCCCCGAGTACCACCTCGTCCGGTACAACCTCGACGATGCAGTTTCACCTGGAATCACCCCAACCCAAACGCAATTATAAACCCTAAAATCACATCGCTTGATCACCATAGTGATCAAGAATTTAAACGAGCATTTTTCTGACAATCTCCTATTCACCATCCACCTCCAATTTTGAACTCAATGATCAACACTAAGCCGATCGACGACAATAGACAAAAAGGTCGAAATCGTTCAACTCCCACTATCTCGATGATTACACCTTTAAAAATCACGAAATGATTTTCTAAATTCATGTTTTTGAAATACGAATTAATTTATATGATCAAAGCTTGAAGATTTAAAAATCAATTTTTTCGATTTGAATTCATTTTTACTGTCAATTTTGATTTCCATAAATCCTACTTATTTATTCTATTTAATAATACTTTTAAAAATAATGTTATACTGATACCAACATGTCTTCTCTAGAAAATTTAACTTGAATTCGATTTTAAATGGGAAGATATGAATTTCTTCCCAATGAGTTGATCCTAAAATTATAAACAGAGGATCATATATACAAATACACAGACATTTAAAAACATGCATTCACACCCATTTATTTTCATAAGCAAACCAAAATATGAATATGGGTTTGAGAATTTACTCACCTGGCAGTTTGAAAACAGAGGGGAAGCCGAGAAGCTTGAACAGAAATCTGGAATTTTATAATGATCTGAACTTGAAATTTCAATTTGCTATTTTGAATTGCTTTGTTTTGAATGCTTTAAACTTTGTTTTGCCCTGAATCCCTCAGGTTTTGTTGTTGTTGTTTGATTCCCAATATTAATTGATTAAAGCTTTGATGAAGATTTAATCCCCAAGTTGAATTCTTTTTTATTTCCCAGGTTTGATTCAGGTTTTGTTTGCTTCCAGATTTACATTTCTGGTTTTGAGTTTTGAGTTTGCTTGCCTCAGGAATTGATCTAACTTCCTTTTCTGTTTTGAATTTTTTTCTTTTCTAGTTTCAGTTTCTTCTTTGCATTTGGTTTCTGGCTTTGTTTTTCAGTTTTCCAGATTTTAAGGTGAAAGAAAAGTTTAGTTTTGAACTGAAATGAGGTAACCCTTTTTTTCTTTATTAATCAACGTATATTTATAATTCAAATTAAAAGAAGAACTATATTTTGCCACTTGTTATTTGTATATTAACACTTGTAATTTACTTGTTTAATCATGTTACAAAAGTCATTTGTGACTAAATTGTGTTTAAACCCTTTCATTTAATTTATTCGTAATTTGTGTTTAAACCCTTGCCTTACTTTTATATTTAATATTTATGTTAAACCCTTGTTTTTTAAAACTTTATTTTAAACCCTCTCTTTATTTTAATTTATAAAGCATGTTTTGACCCTTTATAAATCCTTTTATTTAATTCCATATTAACACAAGTTTATGTTTTCATCTTCTTATATATTTACATTTGTACAATTTAAATTTATCTTATTTACGTATGCATTATATCTTGTTTATACTTGATAAAAATAAATGCATTTCTATATATATAAGTTTTGGAATTTAATTCTAAACAACTTTTGAAATTTATTTATATCCAACTCAAAATATAACTTCCAAATTACAATAAAGAATTAGAAAACATACTTTTTATGGTTTACCCTTTTATCTTATTAATTTATTAATTACCTATATTTTCAAACTATATTTATATATTTGTATTATCTTAAAGAAAAAGAATATTAAGCTTATTTCAAACTATTATACTTTTAAATAAATAAATATCTATATATATATATATATATATGTATGTGTGTGTGTGTGTATAGTTTATACTTTTCAATAATTACTTTTTCTTTCATATATATATTTATAACTTAAAGAATATGATTTTAAAATCAATTATACATTAATAAATAAACATGTATATATGTTATAATTTAATCTTTAAATAGCTTTTGGAATACATATATATATATATGCATACATATTGTAATTACAAAACAAATTTTTTTATAAATTTTAAAATATAGAGTTCTTTTCAAATTCAATATATTTCCAACATATCTACTTTTGAATTTCACATCAAACAAATATCTTTTTTAATTTTGAAAAATTAAATTAATTTACAATTTAAATCCACAAATTTATATCAATTACTAAATTTAATTTTACTCAAAAATTGGGATTGTTACAGATTCCCCCCTTAAGAAAATTTCGTCCTCGAAATTTGCTAGACAGGGAGACCAACCAAAGAACAGATGGAGAATATTTTACCAGATCAAGCTGAATATTTATTCTGCATTTGGCTAAATTAGAATAATAATTACGAGAACGAACTCATTCCACATCTCACAAGATACTCGGGTCACCAGATCTATGAAATATGCAGGGGCACTGGTTAGTTCGAAGGGATAACCAACCATTCGTAGAACATATCGAGACCCCAAAGAACAGACAAATAGATTCAATCTTCTACAACTCTCAACCACTAGGTATGGATTCCTAATTCAGGTTGGAATACTCCGAATTATATATTAACTTGTCCCTCATCGGACTTTGATCCTCACAAGAAATCACAACAAAAATTTCAAACTTTGGTTTTGACCGAAATCTTTTTATCGATACTCATTAATTTATTTCAAATAGAATTTTAAATTCATTAAAGTTTAAAATGGAAAGCGAATAGAAAGCCGACGAATTAGGAACTTATCTATATGATTCGTAGGGCCATCACCACACCAAAGCTTCCCCTTGTAGCTGCCACGAAGCCATCAAAGAATTGAAATTGGATGACGATCAAAAGAAGGTTGATAGAGAAAGTTGTTTTCATTGTTGTAAAGTATCGACCATTTGTAGTGGTACTTCTCTGTCCCCTATCTCGTCCTCTTTTTGCACTCATATTCACTATCAGTGGATAGTAAGAGAATTTACTGAGGTACGTGGACATATATCTTAGAGATATTCATTCTTGGGTATAATTCACCCTATCTCTAATGAGTTACCTGATGTGTTATACTCCAAAAGCTAAATTTCAACCTTCAGCGTTGATACCAATTATAACGACCCTGACTCGACCTTCAAAAATCGGCACTGAATACATCACCCTTATTCGAATGCCGTAGATTCAAACGTCGAATCCGATTCGTCGGAGCTTATAGCACATTAAGTACAAAACATAGCGGAAGAAAATGAATACATCATTGATACACAATAGTTGATTACAACAATGATACAATTGAATATCAAATATCAAAGCCAAGAGATATACAATAGCGGAAAGACAACGCCAATAGAATTCCAAGTGAGAAAGCTAGAATGCAACATCTAGTGACTCCACTACCAAAGCTCCAAAGTCCAAACCAAAAAGCGAGAATCACCATTAATACTGAAGTGAAGAAACTCGATCCAAATGCGATTATCAATATCCAGAGATTGAATGCTATCAAATCTACTCCTACTATTTGATTATCTGAAAAATCCAACTCTAGTCTACCCATGTGGAAAATTGTGGGCACCCAGAGTTTAGGAAGGGAACAATAAACTCTGGGTCAGTCATAGGACTGGTGTGAGCAAACAAAAATAGTTTATCTTTTAAAACAAACAACAAAAAAAGTAGAAGAAATTCGCTATGCTTTTGGAAAATGAAACTACCATAAAGCCTCCTGCCACACACACACAATGCAAGCGCAAACTTGGAGGAGATTTCTCCTTATGACAGTCAAAAATGCTTAATACGCAAAAATCCTTTTGATACTATTATTAGTGCATAGTTCAGAAAACCTTTCGAAAGTATAATATAAATCTTAACCAGCATAGGTACTATTATATTATGCCAGCTATAGTTACAACCTGAGGTGGTAGGTTATACAATTGCAATCATAAAGGGCTCGTATTGGATGATTGGATTTCCAACAAATGTTCAGGCAAAGGAACTTCCTACACAAAATGGAACGCCTCTGGAGGGATGTCCCTGAGAACCTAACTGGATCTCTGCTACACAAGGTTGGGTTACATCTGTAACTAGGTAACTACTGACACGAGCACGCCACCCCTCAGTCGTTACTAACCTTTATCCGAGGCGCCTATCAACCAGCAACCACAAAGCAATAAGTTTGCAGCAACCACAAAGTTAAGTATCTGGGCTCCATACCATGATATAACTTATAATCCAGAAGGAAATGGACATACCCTCAAAGGCCGCTACCCCTAAATAACCTTGCTGCAACGATTCCTGTTTCGACCAATACCAGTTTGTGAGGTTCGACGAAGTCTCGTCCACAAAGCTACGCTTTTCATAAAGTCATGATTTGATCAACAAATGATCAGCAGCACTTCGTATGCCATATTACCAAATTAGGAATGTATCACTAGTAACCATCAATTACATAACCTCTGAGCTCGTACGTCTTAGAGAAGGGTGTTAAGCTAAGAGAATAAATTCTCCGCCACCAAACTGAAATGTATTTGATAAAAAATGGTTTTACACCTCAAAGTGTAATGTCAAACACACATCCATACAAGTCTATTTTGGGTTCGAACAAAACCGAAGGTACTTCCGCAGAAGCCCTTGCAATCCGGGCATCCTCAATCCCGATCGGACTCCCCATTACATATGGAGATCACTATACCAGAGCAACTCAGTGAAGAGTCATTCGACAGGTTATCCTATCGTTCTCAAAGACACACAGTCTTCACCACCGTCTTTAATTGCAATCCATTTCGTCGTATCACTGTTCGGAATGGATTATATTACACAAAGTCCTCTCCCGGCTAAACCGAATAGTGAGCGCCATATTTTAAAAACATATGGATATCGGGATCTCAGTTAAGTCACAACTTATTACCCAAAACATTTCCCTAAATGGTTTAAACAAATTACCATTTTCAAATCTTTAAACAAAAGATTCATTTCACAAAGTTTACCAATCTTCCCCAAAGATTCATTTATAATATTTAAACAAAAGATCTATCTTTGAGATCCTCTTTTGTTTGAAAACAAAGTTCACAAATACTTCACAAAGATTCATTCATAGCTTTTGAAACAATTCCATTTCAAATCTTTTATATAAAAGATACACCTTTAAGGCCCTCTTCAATTTCAAAACAAGGTTCAATCATCTTTCATAAAGATTCATTCGTAGCTTTCAAAACTATTTCAGTTCAAACTTGAAATCTTTCAACACAAATTGGAAATCCTTTCTTTATATGAAAGCTATTATTATTTGAAAACAAATAGTTTCCGTTTCGGAAAAATCCGTTTACATTTGCACCAGTTAAAGCCCTTTAAGTAAAAACTTGGGTTAAATTCAAATCCCTAAAACAATACTTTTAAAATGGTTTAAAACCCATATAAACACATTTATAACTTGTATAACCTTTTTAAACCATAATTTCCAAACAAATAATTCAATTTCAAATCTTGAATTTAAGTTCAAATCAAACTATTTAAATTTCAAAATTTTATCCAATTATTCAGAATAACTTTTACCTTTGAAAACTCCTTTTCAATAGCTTTTCATATTTAACCCAATTCCATTTCCAAAACCATTTGGATTCAAAATTCAACTTTAAAACCATTTCAAAAATCTACGACTTAACAAATTTCCTCGTGCAATCCATATTTGTGTGTAAGGTGTAGTCTGGGGGTTTTACACAATAGTGCAACATCATCAATCATCATAATCCAAACGCAGCAATATCGATCAACGGTATAATTTATAACGCTTATCTTTGTTCACAGATTCTTAGATAATATAAATTTATCACGGATAATTAAATTACATTCGTTACAGATAAATAAATTACATTCATCGCAGTTCAAATCAAAAATAATTCATACCACAAAGCATCACACATCAAGGATATCACACAATTCAGCATTCAATTGAATCCAAACATTCATAAGTATGATTAAGTAATCATCTGATTAATTTTGAATCATACTTAATTACTTATGAATAACTACTAATCATAGTTAATTAATATTAATTAATTACAAACCTTTAATTAATTATCCTTTAATCATTTATTAATTTTAATTATAAATTAATCAACCTTTATTAATAAATCAATCCACCTTTAATCATTTAAATAATTAACCTTTAATTATTTAATTATTCTTTAATTAATTATTCTTAATTAATTAATAAATTAATTAACCCTTAATTAATTACCATTAAGTTAATTATCCTTACTTAATTACAATAAGTGATTATCCTAGTCACTTATATTAATAAATCACAATTAATTATATTAAGTAACTATCTTTTAACCACTTTATAAAAAAAATTAATTATTAAATAAATTAATTATCCTCAAATTAATTACCTTAATTAATTACCATTTAATTAATTAACCTTTAAATCAATTGATTATCCTTTAATTAGTTTTATTGAGTAATTACTCTTTAATTACTTTCATTAAAGATTCAAAACATTCATAAATTATTCATTAAGTAATTAACTACCTTTTAATTACCTATACTAATTAATCAACCTTTAAAATTAATTACATTTACAAATTATTATATATATTTTTTGAATTAATTAATGATAATTAAATTAATCAAAGCTTCATTTAATTAAAGATAAATCTTTTATCTAGATTAATTACTTAATCACACTACTAATTAAGTTTTAAATAAGCTTAAGAATTACCATTACAAGCCATTAATTATCCTTGAAACAATTTTTAAACAATTTTAGCTTTAAAGATTTAATCTTTGAAAACTAGTATTAAACCCACTAAGACCCGAGCCCAGATAATCAAATACCCCAGCCCGCACTTGCTTTCCCCGTGCCTAACTTCGATCCTTTCTCGAATTTTCCTTGAGTCACTTTCCCTTTCTTCTACTCACCTTTTATTTTCTGTTTTTAATTTTAAAACTTTTAAACCGGCTAACATCTTCTCGTTCTAATCCTGATAGCATACCCGAGTCATCGCCCCTATTTCACGAGAACGTCTTCGAGTTAACGTCATCTTCCTTAATCATCTCAATCAATCAGGTACAGCTGTTCACAGGTGCACGTGCAAGTTTGCTCCAACCCATTCTAACCAACCCCGCGATCAACGGCACATCACCGATGACCTCTACAAGTCTTCTGACCACCGATATCCAATAATCCCCTCTCGAATCGAAATTCGAGTACTTCGATAAAATATGGAACCCAAACTTGTTGCCTAGATCAACGTTGTTCCAATCATCTCGACCCCCAAGCGCTGCGCCGCCGTGTCCACAGCCTCGCCAGTGTCCCCTCCTTTTGTTTCCCCGGGTCTCACCTCGTCCGATACAACGTCGGCGATGCGGTTGCATCTGGAATCACCCCAACCCAAACGCAATTATAAACCCTAAAATCACGTCGCTAGATCACCATAGTGATCAAGAATTTAAACAAGCATTTTTCTGACAATCTCCTATTCACCATCCACCTCCAGTTTTGAACACAATGATCCAACACTAAGCCGATCGACGGCAATAGACAAAAAGGTCGAAGTCATTCAACTCCCACTATCTCGATGATTACACCATTAAAAATCACGAAATAATTTTCTAAATTCATGTTTTTGAAATACGAATTAATTTATATGATCAAAGCTTGAAGATTTAAAAATCAATTTTTTTGATTTGAATTCATTTTTACTGTCAATATTGATTTCTAGAAATCCTACTTATTTATTCTATTTAATAATACTTTTAAAAATAATGTTATACTCATACTAACATGTCTTCTCTAGAAAATTTAGCTTGAATTCGATTTTAAATGGGAAGATATGAATTTCTTCCCAGTGAGTTGATCCTGAAATTATAAACAAAGAATCATATAGATAGATACACAGACATTTAAAAACATGCATTCACACCCATTTATTTTCACAGGCAAACCAAAATATGAATATGGGTTTGAGAATTTTCTCACCTGGCAGTTTGAAAACAGAGGGGAAGCAGAGAAGCTTGAACAGAAATCTAGAATTTTATAATGATCTGAACTTGAAATTTCAATTTGCTATTTTGAATTGCTTTGTTTTGAATGCTTTAAACTTTGTTTTGCTCTGAATCCCTCAGGTTTTGTTGTTGTTGTTTGATTCCCAATATTAATTGCTTGAAGCTTTGATGAAGATTTAATCCCCAAGTTGAATTCTTTTTGATTTCCCAGGTTTGATTCAGGTTTTGTTTGCTTCCAGATTTACATTTCTGGTTTTGCCTTTTGAGTTTGCTTGCTTCAGGAATTGATCTAGCTTCGTTTTCTGTTTTGAATTTTTTTTTTCTTTTCTGGTTTCATTTTCTTCTTTTCTTTTGGTTTCTAGCTCTGTTTTTCATTTTTCCAGATTTTAAGATGAAAGGAAAGTTTAGTTTTGAACTGAAATGAGGTAACCATATTTTTCTTTTTTAATCAGTGTATATTTATAATTCAAATTAAAAGAAGAACAATATTTTGCCACTTGTTATTTGTATATTAACACTTGTAATTTACTTGTTTAATCATGTTACAAAAGTCATTTGTGACTAAATTATGTTTAAACCCTTTCATTTAATTTATTTGTAATTTGTGTTTAAACCCTTGCCTTACTTTTATATTTAATATTTATGTTAAACCCTTGTTTTTTAAAACTTTATTTTAAACCCTCTCTTTATTTTAATTTATAAAGCATGTTTTAACCCTTTATAAATCCTTTTATTTAATTCCATATTAACACAAGTTTATGTTTTCATCTTCTTATATATTTACATTTGTACAATTTAAATTTATCTTATTTACGTATGCATTATATCTTGTTTATACTTGTTAAAAATAAATGCATTTCTATATATATATATAAGTTTTGGAATTTAATTCTAAACAACTTTTGAAATTTATTTATATCCAATTCAAAATATAACTTCCAAATTACAATAAAGAATTAGAAAACATACTTTTTATGTTTTACCCCTTTATCTTATTAATTTATTAATTACCTATATTTTCAAACTATATTTATATATTTGAATTATCTTGAAGAAAAAGAATATTAAACTTATTTCAAACTATTATACTTTTAATAAATAAATATCTATATATATGTGTGTGTATATAGTTTATACTTTTCAATAATTACTTTTTCTTTCATATATATATGTATAACTTAAAGAATATGATTTTAAAATCAACTATACATTAATAAATAAACATGAATATATGTTATAATTTAATCTTTAAATAGCTTTTGGAATATATATATATATACACACACACACACATACATACATATTATAGTTACAAATTTTTTTTATAAATTTTAAAAAATAGAGTTCTTTTCAAATTCAATATATTTTCGAAATATCTACTTTTGAATTTCAAATCAAACAAAAATCTTGTTTAATTTGGAAAATTAAATTAATTTACAATTTGAATCCACAAATTTATATCAATTACTAAATTTAATTTTACTCAAAAATCGGGATCGTTACAAAACCACTTTGGACCAACATATGCGACGATGGTGCAGATTGGTCGATGATATTGATATTTAGGATTTTCATAGTGAAGGACTGCTTGTTGATCATTTGGGGTTAAAATACCAATATACATATAGTAGTAGTCTCTTCATTATGAAATATCCATTGCAAGGGCTGTCAAACACGGTGGTTTGGTGTCAGATTCAGAGGGTGCCCAGTGTGGGTTGTCGTAGCTAGCATCACATTTTAAGTTTAGTATATTCCTAGGCTTTGATGTGTACTCGGTATGGATAGGTCAGTAGCAACCTAGATTGAGTTTGAGTGTATTATATATATATATATATATATATATATATATATATATATATGAGCGCATATTTGTTAGTGATTATAAAAATGTTTTATATTGTGTTTACTTGTCCGTTGAGTTGTTTATGAATTCTGGTCGGTGCGTGGGACACTATGTGATCGATGGGGATTTCTAAATACTTAAACGAGGCAAGTTGACATGGTATTGTTTTTAAATTGGGTACATGAAATAATTTTACCTCGATTATATTTTATATATAAAGGAACAATTTTTCAAAAATTATTATAGTGTATATAAATTGATTGGTTGGTTGTTTGAAAATGTAAATATATATATATATATATATCAGGAAAATAGGCACAAGGAAAAAGTTCCAAAAAAATTTAGTCTCATGGATAGCAAGTTTGTTTTTTAGTCTGAAGGACACTTTATAGTGTAAACAGAAAATGATAGTTGCAACTATGATTCTGTGATTTACACTATAAAGTGTCCTTCAGACCAAAAAACAAACTTGCTGTCCCTGAGACTAATTTTTTTTGCAACTTCTTCCTTGTGCCTAAAAGCCCTTATATATATATATATAAGTTAATAAAAGCTGTTTAAATAATCTAAATAAAAACAACAATTGTAAAAGAATAAATTATATAAGCAAATGAATTATAATGTATGGAACTATAATTAATACGACTTACAATTGTGAAATAATCTTACATACAGGAATTGAAACTACATGGCTATATTTATAAATATGAGTTGTAAATAAAAAAATTGATTTAAACTAAGAGTTTGAGAATTTGAACCCCGTTGATTTTGACAGTTGTTTTTCAAAGTTTGACGATGTTATATTATCATAAATCTAAATAAGATAAATAAACTTGCAATGAATCTTATATAAGTGAAGTAAAATAGTGAAATTATACAAGTAAGAATTTATGGATGTGATTTAGAAATAATAAAATGGATTTTAAAAAAAAAATGTAAAACACCGAATTCACTATCATTGCTGGAAAATAATAAAGGTGATGACCGCAGCATCATCAGTATCATTTTCGAGTTTCTGGGCGATGGATTTGCTACCATTAGTAAATTGAAAATTTAAATTTTGTAGTGATAAACAAATTTGAATTTAAAATCCATGTTTAAAATTGATAAATATAAATAAAATGAGTTTGGACTTATAATATGAAATAATAAAAGTTTTATCTTTAGTAAAGTTAAATAAATTTGAGATTAGCATAATAAAATATATGATTTGAAATTTAACTAAATGAAAGTTAAATAAAGTGAATTAGATTTGACTTGGATTAGATAATTTATTGAAATGAAAATTAAACTTAAGTGGTAAGTGATTATATAATATGAATTTGAAAGTTTAAATAACTAAGTTATATAACTTATACATTTAGTTTAATAAGTTAGGAACAAGAGTTTTTGAACTTGTAATTGAAAAATTCTAAGATGGGATTATCAAATTAGAATTTAACTTTGGTAAAGTTAAATAAATTGTAGTAGTGAACTAAAATTAAGTGAATTGATGAATCAAACAAAAGTGAATATGGACTTAAGATGTAAAGTGATTATAACCATGAACTAAAATTATAAAATGTAAATGAAGTATACTTAAGAAATATTCATGAAACCTTAAGTAAAACAGTCGTATAACATGAAAATTTAGAAATGATGAGTTAGAAGAAAATTTTGAATTTCCTAGATATGAAAGTTAAGAAATGAAATCTAAATTTGAATTATAAGTTGAAATTTAAAGGTAAGTTAAATAAAATGAATGTTGTGAAGAAATTTAACTTAAGTGATACTAAATGAAGTTGAATTTGACATCAAATGAATTAGTTAAGTGAATTCATAAATTTAAGTGTTGTAATGAGTATGGGAATTATTAAATGATATCCAATCTTAGTGGTAAAATAAAATATTGATTGAATAAAAGAAAGAATTGGATTTAAACTAATGAATTGAAGTAATAGACTGTAAATTAAGTTGTGAATAAAATAAATGAAGATTAACTTAAGTTAAATGAATTAAATGAGCTAAGTGAAGGAATTGGAATAAATATGAACTTTGAGTTAATAAATGAAATTCAACTTAAGTATATAAATGAATTGGATAAATTGAAATGTTGTTAAACATGAATTGGTAGTAAAGTTAACAAATGTAAAGTGAATGTTAATAAATGAATTTGTAGAATATAAACTAATTGAATATTGGTAAACAAATTGAAGTCGTGAATGTAAGTGAATGCAAATCAATTAAAGGGTAATAAGAAATGGAAGTGAATTATACTAACTGGATGAGAATCAAATGAAAGCACAATGAGAATGAACGTAACAAAATGGTTATTAGTTAACTTGAATTTGAATTAGTTGGATGATAACTAAATAGTAAATGAATGAATTGATTTGTTGGATGTTAGTTTTGGATGATTTCTCATGATACATGTTTTTGTTAGTTGATTGCTTCGTTGCATATAGCAATTGCATTATATATGTTATATGTTGCTACTATTTGCTACATACGCGTTTCTCACTGGTTGTTGATTGTTTAGTAGGTGCAGATGGCGTTTGCTTCGAATTTGGAGCTCCCTATCGCACTATATTAGCCGTATATGCTCGCTAAATAATATATAAGGTACATATCTCGGATTTCATATCGTACTTTTATATAATTTTTTTCCTATGGGATGCCTCGTCCTCGAATACGAGATGTATATTTGTGATATTTTATATATTGTGATTTTTTCCAATTCGTACCGCGCGAAGGAGGCTATGGCGAATTTTTTTGCAAATTTAAGGCGTTAGAATTTTTTTTGAAGATTTTGGATTTTTTTTATAACTAAAAAGTTAAGTTTTAAGTAATAATTTGAAATGATATTGGTTGATTTTGAATTGATATCAGTTAATAACTAAATGAATTGAAATTGAGAAAGGTTTTTATAAAGTTATAAATAATCGAATTATCTTGGAAAGATAAACGATTTAAATGAATTCGATAATTTATTTTACCTAGTTGATTTTGAAAAGCTAATGGGATTTTGGGTATTTTTCTTACATCGTAATTTCGAGGGCAAATTTTTTTTAAGGGGGGAAGAATGTGACGACCCATTTTTTCAGTCATTCAAATTTGGAATATTTAGTTGATTTTAAATATTCAAAAGTAAATTTTACGAGTCAAATAACTTATAATTCGCATGTAGTGATTTATTTGGAAAATTAAATTGTTAATTTAATATTCGAAATTGCAGAAATAATTTGATTTTGAATTTAATATGAATAAAAAAATTTATAAACTTGATTTAAATCCTAGTTGAATTAGAATGGATTTATTAAGCTTTTAAAATTGAATTAAAAGTTAATTTACAGAAATTGAAAATTTTAATATTTAATTAACGTGTATAAATAGCCATTTTTGACACTGCCTTGGATTTCGACGAGACCGGTTTCATTAGATCCGTAATAGCGACTTATTATAGTATTTCAAATTTCGTGTCAATCGGACTTACGGTTTGTCGTGCAAAGCTGAAGCGCGTAGAAATTTATTTAAGTAAATATTAGTTAAAATAATTCGATTTGAAAACCGATCTTCCAAATACGGTAGAATTAGCGTCTGATACATATTCCATTGTATTCGGAATAGGGGTAAAAAATTATAAACGTTAGGCGGCATGCTTCGATTGGAGTTCGAAAATTTCAAGGATGAACAGTGCACAAAATTTTTATATAAAAGGACATCATTTTCTTCCATTTGCAACAATCCTAGGGTTTCAAGTCCAAGCCGCCATTTTTAATTTCAATGGCCTAGAGAGCTCGAAACTTCCTCCTCCAATAACTC
Organism: Allium cepa; assembly: GCA_030765085.1. NCBI lineage: Eukaryota > Viridiplantae > Streptophyta > Magnoliopsida > Asparagales > Amaryllidaceae > Allium > Allium cepa. The sequence continues at coordinate 630,120,323 of CM060928.1, read as the reverse complement.
TCAATCCATCAACAATTATCAAAATCTTCCGACTACAATATCTAGAGCTCGTCGAGCAATGCAGATCCAACGGTGGGTTTTTGTTGAAGTTGCTTGGACTCGCCAAAATCTGGCGATGATGGAGGCGCGTTCGAACATAATTTTCGAGACGATGGTGGGGCCGAGCTTCAAGTGGCTTTTGGCGATGGTGCTGGGTGGTCATACGCTTCGTTTGGCAGTGCTCGATCATCTTCTGGTGGTTAAAGCATGCAGTGGCAATGACAAGAACGAACGTGATGTTGATTTTCACGCGTACGAAGAAGAAGAGGAAAAGAAAGGGCGACCAGATCATGATTTCCAGAAAGCAAAGGCCCAGATTATTCTAGAGGTTAAAATAAAATAAAAAAGAAAGATAATTGTAAATTCATTTAATTTAAATACTTAAAAACTTATAAAATTCATAACTTATTCATACGAGGTCGAAATCGGACGAAATGAATTGCATTGGGTTTGTATTGACAAGCACTATATTTTAGAGCTAGTGTTGATAGATTTAGAACTAGTGAAAATTTTGGTTAAACTAAACACTTTTTTATTTTAATCGAAATAACTCGCTATTACAATGACTGAAAGCAAAGTGAGTAAAACTCGCTTTTTCTGACCGCTTATATTTTATATAAGTGGAAATAAATTTATTTTATGATGTTTGATGATTGTTTGGATGTTATGCTGTAGTAGTTAGTAGTTGGATATATTCCTGTCGCCTGAAGCAGACGAGACCCTATATGTTTCCGTGTATGAGCGGATGACCCTTTGTACGCGCATCTACCTCGAAGCAGACATTGTATGTATTTTCTCATACGTATATTTGTTGCAGGTGATAGGTTGGAGGGATCCAACAGGATTCCTCACTATGGTTGATGTTTATTTACACATATTGTTATATATTCTGTATTATGTGATATTTGATGTGATGGATGCCATGATTGCTATTACTGATGTGAATTCCCTTATTTAGCGCTTTTGCGGCATTGGGCCATATTTTGGAAATTTAAAATATTAAAATGATGATTTCAATTTAAAAGAGATTTCAAAGTGATTTTGAATATATTTATGATTTTAATAATTTTTGAATTGTTAAAGTGGATTTATTTTAAATAGATAAAAAGTATAATTTTTATGTTATAAAAACTAAGGTTTTTTGAAATATACTTAAATAGGATTTTTGAAATATGAAGTTAATTTTTTTTAAAATAAGTTAAATTGAGAATTTTGAATTTATTATAAATGGTTTATATATAAGATTTATAATAAAAGTAATGGAATTGTAAACGAGTTATATGAGTATTTAAATGAGATGTATAAAGTAAGGAATGCTATTATTAAGTAGATTTTATGAAATAAATTTTATAAGTGGTATTTTATAAGTATAAGAAATGGGATTGTAATCAAATTTGTATATGGATTTGTAGTTAAAATTTAGAAATTAATTTATAAGGACCTTATAAATAATGAGATTACAATAGAATGAATTTGTAGATAAAAAGATTTACAAGTAAATAAACCTATAATGGGATTTTGATATATAAATGAGATAATCAGGAAATTGGTTAACAAAGGCATTTTATAAATGGAAGTTTTATAAAATAGAAATCTAAATTATAAACACTGTTTTATAAATGTGAAATCAATTAAATTTGATAAGCTAAATATGAATTTTTATAAAAGGAATTATATTCACGATTTTGGATAGTAAATAATCCTTTAAATTAAATATGTAGAAGTAATGAATTTGGTAAGAGAATTATATTCACGATTTTGTACAGTGAATAATCCTTTAAATTAAATGGATGTTTTGGAAAGTGATATTATAAAATGGAGTTTAAATGGTTTGAAAATAAATAAGTTGTGAATTTACTTATTATTAAAATAAGTATATGAAAATGTTTTTCGAATATCTAATAAGTGAATTGGTTTTGAATATTAACTTTTTAAAGATATTTTGAAGTGAATAGTTGGAAAGTGATTTGATTTATAAACGACTAATAAAATTAGGCCAAGTGACTACTTATATGCTAGATTTTGTTTATTGCTGTGATAGTTAAATAACCGACTATCAAATTTGGCCATTTAAGTTTCTCAACTTGATGTAGAAACTTATTAGTCGTACACTTAGTACGTAACTGACTGTGTAGGCTTGATTATCGTTTGTTTTGAGAATGTTGATTCATGTAGTGCGACGTGATTACTCCAGTATATCAATCTTCCTTCTTGGCCAAAGGATAGCAAGTTGAAAGTCGGAAACATGATAAGTCTATGAAACTTGTTTTTTTTATGAGATTGAGAAACACTTTTGCATGGTTGTTGTGAAGAGATCGAGATCAGATTTATCTAAAACAACTTCAGACCAAGCGACGATTGTGTAGGTTAGTAGATGATATTGATATTTAGGATTTTCATAGTGAATGGATGCTCGTTGATCATTTGGGATTAAAATTCCAATATACATATACTAGTAGTTGTCTCTTCATTATGAAATATCCATTGCAAGGGCTGTTGCTACTAATCCTTTAGGATGTGGTAGAAGAATACTTTTGGTTTGTCCTGTTCATGGACAGCTTGTATGAATGGGTGTCTGACATTGCATTTATAAGACTATGTACATTGGTTTTTACAAATGTACATCATGTGGTGGCGGAGAAGGCAACTTCTCTTATCTTAACACCCTCCTCGAGACGTACGATCTCAATGGTTGTATTTTTATGGAAGGCTATTAGTAGTCAACGAAAATGGCAATGTGGCATTCAAAGATGATGTGATATATGATATGTGAAAAGTAATCGATATCTCTTTTGGCCTTACTCCTTGAAAAATGACAGAAATAGGGATAGTAGCAGCAAGGCTATGTGGGTCTCTACTAATTACAGGATGTCATCACTCCTATAGTTATATCTTTAAAAGCTATGACGTCGTGTGTCCGATTATTGTTGATGTATGCTTGTGGCCACGGTTTTCAAGTCAGACCGGAATGATGACATATTCGGTACTATCCAGCGATGGGTAGGCCGATCTTGTGTTGGTTTAGACGCCCAACATCTGGACCCTAGGTACATCCCTCTATAGGTGTACCGAATTTCGAAAAGGTGGTCCCTTCACCTAGTCATTTGTATGGAAATCCGAAATCCTATACATGCCTGCCATTTTCTATTGTAGAAAGCATTGTATTATAAGGTGTATGCTAGAATTTAATAATATAATAATTTTAGCTATTTTAATATTATTTGTATAATAGGCACTATTATAATATAAGAGGATTTGATATGAAATGTTTTGGTTATCATAAGGTAAAAACCTTGTCGGTATTTATTTGCGACATGGTCTTACGAGATACCCATTTGTTTTGCAAGGAAATGTTTTGGTAATCTTAAAACTTTAAAATTCATTTGAAGTGTATTTTTCTCATGCTGGTTTACCACATTGATCCAGACATTCTTCCCTTTCAATGCTCGGGTCAGACCGAGTATATTTACAGGTTTAGATTTGGTGCTTTTGGAGCTTCAACAGGTGAGCTGGAGATCTTCATGTCGTATACTCGTATCTGTTTATTTATTCCACTGTTTTGCGTAGTTGCTATTGTAAATTATCATCATTTGTGAGGACAGGTTATTATAACTGTTCAAGATGATGATTACTTATTTAGTACTTTGATATTGATTTATGCATATTACAGTTTCTCTTTGTAAAGATTATTGATCTATATTATATCTTATTCCGCTGCGATGTGAGATTCTATATTATTTTGGTTTTGCTTCTCTCTTCTTCTTCTTCTTCTCTTCTCTTCTTCTTTCTTCCCTTTTTCTTCTCACCCTCTCTTTTCTTTCTCATGATCATCTGTAATCGGTATGCTCTGGGTGGACACGTGTGGTTTGGTGTCGGATTCAGAAGGTGCCCAATGCGGGTCGTCACGGCTCTAACGAGCACCAAATCAACAAAAACACTCTCTCCAGTGATGCCTAGCCCAATCTTGAAGAAATATGGCATGATGTACTGCTATAGCTATTAAATGTTGGTCAGCAAGCCTACGAGATGAATGCTTGAGGACATAGATGAATTCTCAATCCATCGTGAATCTTATTCTACTAGCTCCTCCAAGGACCGATCTTGTCGATCCACCTACCCACGGATTTATGCTTCCCAACATCGAACCAATCATGAATGTCCTTCCATCCAGCGACACTTAGAACCACACCAAGAACAAGGTTATGCTGAAGATTAGGATGGTAGAAACCCAGTATTCTTGGCCACTCGCCAAAGAACTAAAGAGCTCATCGCAGTATGGAATGAACAATCCACTCCCTGATGGAAGATAGGATCGTCAAGCATAATCACTCGTACCTTCCATCAACGTCCAATTCGCATGTAGGAACTAAAGGAAAATCGCCTAAACCGCTACATGAACATCTATTTCGGCCGAAGATGTCTTGGAGCGTATGATATACGTACTAGACCAATGCGGCTTAGAAACTAACTTAGACCTAAAAGACGACCCATTAGACTGATATAGGAATTAAAGGCGGACCAGCCAGCACCTGGAGTCCATCACCATAGGTAGCTCTAACACCAATAAGATTGGGACCAAGCTCGGCTCAAAATTTGAAAAGACCTAATCAGGTTCCTTCGGCAAAGCGAATACATCTTCACTTGGGAACACATTGACATGATTGGCATTGATCCTAGGATTATTTTCCATGCGCTCAATGTTGAGCCTAAGGCCACCCCTATCAGCCAAAATGCTAACCTCTTAAACAGTAGAGGTATTAAGCTCTCAAAGAAGAGGTGGAAAAGCTGCTGGCCAATGGCTTCATTAGGGAAAAAATAATCCTATATGGCTGCAAACCCGATATTGGAAATAAAGCCAAATGGAACATGGATAACATGTATCGGCTTCTTCGATCTTAATTAGGCCTACCCTAGAGACAGTTTTCCCTTTTTCATTGATCTATTGGTAGAAATAACTAGTGGGAATGAGCTCCTCACCTTTATGGATGCATATTCAGGGTACAATCAAATTTAGATGCACGACCCAAACCAAGAGCACACCTCTTTTATAACTAATTTTGGATTATTCTACTATCATGTCATGCCTTTCAGTTTGCGAAATGCAAGCGCAACATACCAATAGCTTATCAACCTCATGTTCTCAGAACAAATCTATGGAAGTTTTTATGGTCACTATGTTGGTCAATCCAAGGAGTCGAAGAGGGTATGTGTAGAATCTAACTCTTTCTCCATCTGGTCCAGCAAATTCCTTGGCTATGTCATGAGTGCCAAGAAGATTGAGGCCAACCCCGATAAGATCCAAGCCATCCAAGACATGCAGGTTCCCAAAACCTTGAAGCAAGCGCAAAGCCTTAGTGAAATGGTTGTATTAAGTCGATTTGTGTCAAAATCAAACTATCGGTGTCACATTTCTTCGATATTATTAAGAAAGGAAAATTTTCACATAGAATTGCACTAAGGAATTTAAAGAATTGAAGCAGCATTTGACCACTCCTTCATATTTTCCAAACCCATCGATGGTGAGAACGTTTATCTAGTTGTATTTGATCACGCTATCAGTGCCACCCTAGTCAGTAAAGATGAAAAGATCCAATGATTGGTCTATTATGTTAGCAAGAGATTGACCAGTCCAGAGACTAGGTACTCTCGGCTAGAGAAGACCACGTTCTGCCTACTCATGGTGGCCTTTAAGCTCTAGCTATATTTTTAGGCTCACCCTATCAAACTCCCAACAAATCAACCTCTGAAGTAGATCCTCAACTGGAACGACACAACGGGTCAATTATTCAAATGATCCATCGAGCTTGGACAACATCACACCCAACTCCAACATCGCATTTACATCAAGGGTCGGGCCTTTGTTAACTTCATCGCTGGACGTACAGAGTTGGAAGGTTCAAAAGAAGTAGCCATCGTCGATTGACCCATGTTGACGCTTATACGTCGATCGAGTATCGAACAAGGAAGTTGTAAGGGCCGGAATGGTCCTCATCATGCCAGTGGGGAAAGAATTATGTTTTGCGGTCCATCTCACCATTAAGGAGACCAACAACAAAGTCGAGTAAGAAGTTGTCATTGTCGGTTTCAGGATGGTGTGGGAGGTACGCGTGGAATCTATGCATGTTTTAAGAAACTCATCTTGGTCATCAACTAGATTGATGTGCGCTTCTACGTAAGAAACAAAAAAACGACCTAATATGTTGTTGAGGCCAAAATTATCATTAATACCTTCGTAGAATTCAGACTAAAGCAGACATCAAGAGAATAGAATGCCAAGGCCAACCAAAGTAGTCAAAGGAGTAAGTCACCCCAAAGAAGATATCATTCCTTGGGTCCCATTAGAAATCCACAATATCCTTGGCCATGAGCTAGAGGAAACAACAGTGGAAATAAATGCATCCTTTGTGGACAACAAGATGACACCGCTGGTCAAAATTTAGTCAACGATGACCTCCTTGCTAATCGCAAGGAGGCCAAGAAGATTCTCTATCGAGCTTCCAAATAAACCATTACAAGATAAACAGGGATTTCTGACGGCTCGGAGCCGTCGGCGGTCGTCGCGAGCCGTCGGAAATGCCATCGGAATACGGACCTTGACTTTTGTCCATTTCCGACGGCTTCGACAAAGTTATTGCGACGACTAGTGACGATACTTCCAATGGAAATTCCGATGACTTTTCCGACGGCGACGACGTCCATGTGGCATGGCAATTTTCCATTAAGCCGTCGTTAGCCATCGCACGCCGTCGAAATTTCGCCCAGGAAGATGTCAGAAATCGTCGATAGCGATTGGAATACGTGGCCAATAAGTCATTAGAAATTTGGATAAATTTTTTCTGCAGCACAACATCAGTTCCATCTCAATACATAACACAACCCATCAAAATCAATATATAAGCCACATCTATAAACTGAAATCAATATCAATATCAATATAAAACTCAAACATTATAATATCAAACGCAAACATATTCAATCAATACGAAACTAACCTTCCATCATCACTCTCACTCGTTCAACTCTAATATTTACATCCAACATCAAACTCCACATATCCACTCCACAAATCAACCACCAAATCAACCAGACAAATCAATGTCAAACACCACATGTCCATAATTTAACCTCACCATCACTCAATGTTTATATACACAAATTACATCCAACACCACATGTCCAATATTAACCTCATCATCACTCAATGTTTATATACACATATTACATCCAACACTACATATCCATAAAAAAACTACAAATCGTACCTCAAGACTCATCAACGACTCTGGAACCACAGACGAAGGGAATGGTCCATGACACTTCACGTACTCGGCCAAATGCTGGTTAGACTGCTCCATTTGCACTGCTCAGAGGCGGTCCTGCTCCTGAAGCTGTCAATCTGATGTCCAAGGTCATTAATCTCCACGGTGTCCTAAGCCCTTTGGTAAGCCCTTTGGGATGTCCGAGCCTACAAAACAAGTCGAAATATGTTTAAGTTATTATGTAAATTTTATAAAAATTAAGTAAATTTTGTAGTGTAGTTAATTTTTATAAATTACCGACTGGTTGCCGTAGACGTAGCACCTGTTTCTCTGTGCAGATCCATAATAGAGTCAAAGATCGTGTCCTCCTCGTAAGTGGTCAACTGCTTCCGTCCGGAATACTCAAGCATCTGCGCATGTGCCTACATAAATTTTTCCTACAATGCAAAATTAAATAAAAATAAATATTACACGACATTATTATAATATTTTATAACTAATCAATTAAAATAATCATTATTAATAATTCAAAACTTAAAATATACTTACGTGTGCAGTGTACGCTCTATCATCCTCATGCTAGGCATACGACACTGATCCTTCGTTGTCGGTCTACGTAACGACATAAGTATACTCAAACACGTCCATATATGAGATGGGACCCCCACACGCTCTTTCCTTCAATAATTGGTGTATATTATTGTTATTCGTATAAATTACACTAAAAATGTAATAATAATTCATAATTGTAATTAATTAACTTACCAAGTCTCGTGATGGTGCTGGAATGATTTTGAGCCACCACGGCGTGTGATAGGATTTTTCTACCCGTTTGTAAAGTACCTGTCCGACTATGCCTGCAAATTAAAAATTAAGATTATATTTTACAGGTATAAATTATGTATTCTGTACTACATAAATTAAGGTGATGTCTAATAGAATTACCTTGAATTCGTCGCTACCCCACCATGCGACCCAAGCATCCTAAACACTGGCGCCAATCCATTGTGGCTTCTTCCAAGTTTTTCTTATGGTGGACATCGTATCCCTATAATTCTTTGCCACTTTTGAGTTCCAGTGGCATTAGCAAAAAGGCACATCCTCCTCTTGTAAATTTATTGCCCCATGTATATATGTTGAGAAAATATAAGTTATACATTTATACTTAGTAAGTAATCTGTAAAGTGATTATATATAATGGTATATAATTTTACACTTACCAGTAAGTCCTGCCATATGCTCTCCCGTACATGGTCCAGGATCCTGCTCCGATTCGGCTAGCATGTAGTCATACAACTCATGTATGCCTGCTTCGATATGCTGAGTACAATGTTAGAAGGCTCAAGCCCAAAACCCTGCATTAAATATGATATAGACAAATCATGACCATTATATCATACAAAATATTCACAATGCTGAAGTAAATTTAATGCTTATGAGCCATTCGCTCTTGGTAGCAATCTAACTACCGTACGTGGCACCTCCTGCGAAGGTCAGCTGCCATGACCACCGCCATGATCTGTCCCTCTTTGAGACCGAGAGGGGGAGCCAAACTGTGAAGAACTTCGCCACCTAAAGAAGGACATTTGTAATACGTGTGATATACATATTATTATTATGGCAAAATATATCATTTAATTATGAGTAAAAATATCAAGATTTAACATTAATAATTGCATGTAACATACAAAAAAAGTGTAACATCATTACTTCCATAAATTACCTTTTTTCCACATGTATACTATTAGATTAATCCCCATCGTTTTCTTATTTAGAGTCTGTTTCGTACTCTAAACTGTTTTCTCTATAGCCTCAAATGCTTCTAGTAATACATCTGATTCATCATTTAGAGTTCCTAAATCAGTTTGATCATTTTTATTGTAAATTCGCCATTTTCCTCGATATCTGCTTGGTACACTTGTTCGTCTAGAATATTCTTTCTGTCAAACATAAATCTTGCCTTCGTTTTAATACGCAACCAATCTGCTTTATCTAATTTTAGAGATGGATAAAAAGCATAATAAACTTATAGGTCTTATTTCGACAGTATAAACGGATCGTACTTATGATAACCTGATGTATGCTTCATTTCAATAATATTATATTTTTGGTGCATATTATCATATACACCGGTATTGTTAGTTAATTTTTCAGCCCCATATTCTTTGGTGTTGAATTTGTATCCATTGACAAAGAATATTAGATATGTCTTGACTTTTCTTTTTGGTCCCATCGCAAGATGTTTCAACCCTTCGCCAACTACATAATTTACCAGATCATATATGTGGTTCGAAAACCAAGTAGCAATTTTTTTGCTGATATCCCCGCTTGGATGCTATATTGTACATTATTCAAGTATAATTACTACATATATACATTATTCAAGTAAATAATTTTAGATGTGTTATTAATTAGTACCTAACAAACGGCGCAACTTCTGCACAGTTAAGAAGAACATATGTGTGGGCTACATAGTATCTCTATCGCCTAACCATAAATTCCACACATTTTTTCCAGGCATCCCTACTGTCTAAAAATAGACAGCATTGATTCATAAGAATCTTGTTCAATGGTTTCATCATATTACATAGCACTTTCAAAAGATAAGGTCACATGGTCACTGAAATAATAAGAGAAAAAGAACGAAGCCTTTAAGGTAGTTGAACAAAGCTCCTTATAAAACAAACTAAGTTCTGTTACAACCGTCCAAATTTTTGTGGGCAACAGTTCTTTGAAAGCGACGAGTAACAAATATTCCATCATTACATGACAATCATGACTTTTCATCCCACTACGTTTACCGTTCTTATTGTCGACACATTTACGAAATTTAGAGAAATCCTGTATGGAAATCTTAACCCTTCCACCCACTTTAACAGTACTTTAACTTGGTTACTATCTTGCTTGTAGCATGCTTTGGGTTTTTTTGTGTCATTTGGCTTTATAGGAAGTTCAGGACAATTGCATATTGCTTCTATTTCACGTCTGGATTTCAAATCGTCTTTAGCAATTCCTTTAACATTAAGAACTGTGCTATATATTTTCGAACACGTTTTTCTCATTGTGCATCATGTCGATATTTTGACGAATTAGGAGATCTTTTCCAATAAGGAAACTCCTAAAATAACTTTCTTTGTGCCAATTATGAATCATCGATTTACCATGTGTTTCAATTTTTACACCGGTTTCCTGTATCTTTGGATAATCCTTTACAAGCTCATAAATATCTTCACTTGACCAAATCATTGGTGGTCACTAGGTCTCAACTTTATTACTTGTAAAGTTTTTTTATCTTTTCAAAAAGGATGATTAATATGGAGAAAAAACCGAGAACAGTCAAACTAGCAAATTTTCTTCCCATGCGGTAAAGAAAATGCTTATGTTTCTTCTATGCAATAAGGGCAAGCTAATCTTTCAACCGCACTCCAACCCAATAGCATTGCATACGCATGAAAATCGCTTATAGTCCACAGCAGAGAGGCGAACATACAAATTTTTTTTTTGAAATGTCCTATTTTCAACACCTTCATACCATAATGTTTTCAACTCTTCAATCGACGGTTGTAAATGTACATCGATTCCTTATGTCGGATCATCAAGGCCAGGGATGGCAATAGTGAGAAATATATACGAAGTTTTCATACACATCCACGGAGGTATATTGTAAGGTGTAACGATTATAGGCTGAGATGAATATATGAACCAAATTGAGAGAAAGGTGAAAATCCATCCGTGCATAAACCAAGTTTAACATTACGGCTCTCCATTGCGAAAGCGGAGTATGTCTTATCAAAATGCTTCCATGCTTCTCCATCATCTAGTGTGTTAACGTACCTTCTTCCTGTGTCCTTACACAATGCCATCTCATATGATGTGCAGTTATAGAAGATGCATATAACCTTTGAAGCCTAGGAGTGATGGGTAAGTAATGCGTTCGCTTGTATGGAACTTCCTTTCCCTTTTTTCTTGGTTTGTATCTTTCCTAATTACATATTTTACAATTACTAAGATTGATGTCTTCTTTCCTAAAGAACATGTAACCATTTAAACATGTATCTATTTTTTAATACGGCAAACCAAAAGCAGACATAAGATTTTTCACTTCATAATGATTTTCGCATATTAAATTATTGGGTGGCACATGCCGTTTTGCAGCTTGTACTATAGCTGTAAATCCGGATTTTATGAAGTTGTATTTTGATTCCATCGCAATGTATTCTGCAGTTACTGGTAGTTGAGTACCGCTTCTACAACCATCCCAAAGTAGTTTATTAACAGCCTCCAATAAAACATAAAAATCTTTGCTCCAATACTTGGTATTTCTTCGACATTAACATCGTCACCATCAACTTCAATAGTAGAGAACACTGAATGTGCTACATCTTCAACCATATCTTCTATGAGATTCATCAAAACAAGTTCATTATCCACCTCCTCCTCCAAATGTATGGGATTAGGTCCTATAAGTTCTCCATGACGACCCCACACCAAATAATTCGGCATGAAACCATATTGACACAAATGAACTATTACCATATCCGGTATCAAATGCTTCAATTGTTTGCACCTACTACATGGACAACGAATTTCTTCATCGTTTCGATTATTATGTAAAGCGAATTCAATAAAGATGTGTTCACCATTATAAAAATGTTCACTTATTGAGCCTCCAATTTCTCTTCTCTGTTGGTACATCCAGCTCAGATCAATAAAATAATTAACCATTTTTCCTCCTTTAAAACATAAAAGCGCATTAATCATTTAAATCATATATTTAAATTTTTGAAAAATATATATTATATGAATATAATCTACAATTTTCAGATTATTGTTTTACACTTTGAGGTTTGGTCATCCTACTTCCCATTACAAACATAGTTGTGATTATATTTTGCAAATCATTTTATTTTAAACGATTCAACAAAATTTCAGCAGCACTTATCCTTTGTTCCATGTATCGTAAACATAAGTGTGTACACAGAGAATAAAAAGAAAGTGTTATCGAAATTTTGTGAACTTTTTAAAATAAAATGATTTTGCAAAATACAATTACTACTATGTTTGTAACTTATCCAATACAGGGAAAAATCCGACAAATATTATATCGGATGAATATAAATGCTCATTCTGTGATAAAAACGAATATCCATACAACAATCATTTACAATATTTGTCAAACGGGGCCAAAAACTCTCTAAGGGATTTACAAAAAGTAAAGTGTATCATACAACAATTTTTACAGTAATTTATTTACATTCTAAAAAAAGGCATATACTACATCATCATTTTCATTGTCTTGAAAATGCATACACCAAATTTTAAGCATCAGCATTAATTAATCCAAAGTAGCCCTAATGCGTTATGCACTAACTAATCAAGGCATATACACTAATTATATAATATACACAAAATAAAAAAATTTCTCAACAATTCAATGATAAACAATTATAATAACAACCTAGTTAGCATTTAATATTGTATACCAAATAATCAATGTGGTATTATACAACTGTTACAATAAATTAATCCTAATTTAACAAATCAAAATTAAATAGGGTTTATGAATTAAACCATCTTAACCAGAAATAGGTAATGGTGCTAGCTAAAAATCGAATATGGAGATGTACTAGCGGCGCGGAGGAGGGGTTGGAGGAGGGTTTGGAGGAGTGGAGGTCTGATATGGGGAAGAAAATGAACGAATGGAACTGTCAGCCAGGGCTTTAGATATTCATGACTTTTCAACGCTTCCAACTGCCGCCAACGGCTTCATTTGTGATGGCTTCCAACGACTCCCAACGGCTATTTTATTTTATTTCTATTTATGCCATGGAAATTGCTACCTGTTGGTAGCCATTGCAAAAAGATCGACGCACCGTTTGCGGCCATCGGAAATGGGCATTGCAATTTACCGTGTTTCTATTAGTGAATGATTTTGGATAAAAGGCTCTATAAACATGCATATCCCACACCAATCCAGCGATGCATTTTTGTGAATGAGGCCATCCACATCCTTAAGGAATTGCATAAAGGATTCTGTATAGACCATGTCAAAGGGCAAACCCTAGCAAAGAAGGCTGCCTGGCAGGGCTGCTACTGCCTACTATAATCAAGGATTCTATGGAGTACGTAAAAAAATGCGACTGATGCCAATGGTTTGCTAGGAACACTAAACCTCACCTTGATAATTTTTCTATGGCCATTCGATATGTAAGGAATTGACTAAATTGAAAAGCTTCCAAATGCAAAGGAAGGTTACAAACACACTATAGTTGACATCGATTGCTGCACCAAGTGGGTCGAAGTTGAACCCCTAACTAGGATAACCTCCCTAAAATACTGAATTTCGTAATACAGTACACCATTTTCCATTTTAGCCTGCATAAGAAGATCATTACCGATAATGACACTCAATTCGAAAGCAGTCACTTCCAAGACTTTTGTCAAAGAAACAGAATCAAGAAATGCTTCTCTTATTGCCTATCAATGGCCAGTGGAAGCCATCAACAAACCATCAAGACCATTCTCAAAAGCGTCTTACAAAAGCTAATAGGAATTAGGCGAAAGAACTATCACCGATCCTTTGTTCATATCGTATAGCCACATGTCAACTGGACAAACTGCCATTTCACTATCCTACAGGTATAAGGCCATGCTATTTATCAAAGTTGACGTCCCATCACCTTGGCATCAAATCTTTCAGACCAAGAAAAACAATGAGTTACTGAAGCTCGGGCTCAACATTATAGAAGAGCGAAGGGCCGAGGCTAGGCTCTACACTGAAGCATACAAGAGGAAGATCGCTAAGCACTACAACTTAAGAGTGAAATTTCATCAATTATTGTCGGTGACCTAGTCCTACTCTAGGTGTTCACTATCTCTCTACAAGATGGGGGAAGGGCCTTATGCCATCTGAGAGGTCCTAAAACTGGCACTTACTATCTCTCTCACCTAGATGGGGAAGTCGTCCCCCACCCTTGGAATACTGCTCACCTTCAGGCCTACCACATATGAGAACCGATCATGACTAGAAGGTTGTGTAATGCTTTATTTTTATGAACATTAAAAATTCCAAAAGCCGATTCTCTATCATTCGATTGGCTATCCACAAGGGTGAATTATCGTCCATTCATTCCTTTTGGGGACCACCGACTTCTCTCGCAACGTGGATAGCGAGCCATGCTCCCTGCCTGCTGCTAGGCTATCTAATAAAGAATGGTCTTTTATGTGATCATTTTCTTTCTTGGGGACCATTGACCCATGCTGCTAAGTATGTAGCAAGCCATGCTCCTTGCTAGCTGTCTGACTATCCACGAGGGTGAATTACCGTGCATTCATTTCCTTGTTGGGGACCATCGACCTTTGCTGCAAGGTGCATAGTGAGCCATGCACCCTGCCTGATGCTAGGCTTTTAATAAAGGATATGTTCATTTGCCTTGCTAAGGACCACTGACCCATGCCGCCAAGTGCGTAATGATTTATGCTCGCCGCTAGACGGCTAGCTAACCACGAGGGTGAATTGCCATGTATTCATTTACTTATTGGGAACTATATACTTTTTTGTAATGTACACACTGAGCTATGCTCCTCGCTTGCGGCCAGGCTATCAAATAAAGGATGAGTTTTTATGTGTATACTTGACTTGTTAGGGACCGTCGATCATGGCGTCAAGTGCGTTGCAAGACATACTTCCCGCTTGCTGGACGGCTATCCATGAGGGGAAATTACAGTGCATTCATTTCCTTATTGAGGACCACTAACCTCTACTGGTGCACAATGAGCCATGCTCCCCGCCTGCACCAGGATATCTAATAAAGGATGAGTTTTATGTGATCATATACCTTATTAGGGACCTACCATGCCACTAAGTGCATAATGAGCCATGCTCCCTACTTGCTGATCGACCATCCATGAGGGTGAGTTACCATGCATTCATTTCCTCGTTGTGTACCGTCGACCTCTACTGCAAGGTGCGTAGCCAGCCATGATCCCCGCCTTTCACCAGGCTATCAAATAAAGATGAGTGTTTATGTGCTCATTTTCCTTGTTGGGTTATCATCGATCTATGCTACCAAGTGCACAACGAACCATGCAAACTACTTGTTAACCGGCTATCCACGAAAGTGAATTACTGTGCATTCACTTTCTTATCAGGGACCGACTTTCTTACTACACTAAAGGAACTTTCAAAAAATATTAGTTTGATCCAAGATAACATAATTATGCCCGATGTTAAAATGCCAACCTCAATGTCTCATCGACAAAATTGGGCGACCCAATAAAAGATACTGGAGTGAGCCAAGATCAATATACGTCACTTAACTTGCCATCTACCATTGAAACACAAGTATAGTCATAAGGGACCAAATTACTCAAAATATACCCCACCGACTATGTAAGCACAATCATTAAACACTTGAAATTTCAAGAAGGGAAATATTTTAATATACAAAAGTATGGGTACACATATCTCGCACCGACATGCTCACAAAAGAGAATAAAAATATCTACAAGGATGGATCCTCAACTGGCTGGTGTAAAGAGTTAATTTGCATTCTATTTGAGATTATCAGCACAACCTTCCCCGCAACTACCATATCCTTCACAAGCTCATCCCATGTCATCCTAAGCAAGTCAGCATCCAGGCAACTCATGGAAATCGGTAGATCGTAGTTCCCTCTAAATAAGGCTTTGATCATGTTAGTTAACCGATTATGCTAATGGTCCTCCTCCTCCTTTCGAACGTCATCCACATCGATAGTAAACTTGCATTTTATCGTATGGTGAGTAAAGTTTGTCTCAAATCTAGTCCAACCTCTCCTTAAAGCTTGCCACCTCTCCCTTTCTCTCTCTGCCTACTTCTTGGCATCGGCTGCTGCCTTTTCCCCCACTTTTGCCTCCTCGGCCATCTGTTTAACCGACGTTAAGCCTGCTTGCATTCCTTGACTTTGTTCTTAAGTGCCTCATAGTTGTCCGAAGGCAAATGGAGTGATAGGCCGCCTACAAAAGAAAATCAGCTAAAAAATCGTGCACAATATATAGGGTTCGAAGAAAAAAGGATCTTACAAAGAAAGCTTCCTAGATATGAACGTTCATGACCTCCTCTCCATTATGGAAGCCTCACCTAGACTGAACATGATGATAAGACCCTAGAAGCTCCACTAACATATCCTAAAACAACCCCAATAGGCGATCTAAGTTATCATGACCTTGGACGACATCAGGCTCCGAAAACACTCACCCTACCCATTCCCCATCTTCTCCCTGATGGGGCCCCTCCACATTATGAATGGGCGCCTGCTGGCAAAGGGTCCAACGGGTCCCTCATTTTTGGATTCTCTGATATTTTCCTCTTTTTGGACCCCTCATCCAAGGGACTTTACTCCTTGCTCAGAGAAACGACAATGACCTCCTCCTCTCTCTCCTTCTCCTTCATCTTCCATTTGTCCTCCAAGGAAATGATAGTCATGATAGGCCAGAGGCAAACTGATCGAAGGCACTAAACTTAAACCTCCTGACCAATTCATCAACAAAATAGGAAAGATTAAGCCATGATTCAAAGAAGAAATAAAATAAAATACCAAGTAAAAAAATCCATTTCCACCAATCCCCTCTATTTCTTATAAGGGGCAAGCATGATGAGGCCGAGCTATCTACACTAGTCATATCTGTCCTTGTCAAATGCTCACCTGCAACACCCCTTTTTGTATCCAAGGTGCAACAGATTATACTCATGAACTAGCTTGATTGAAGGATCTACATTTGTGCCAATACTCACCATTTGTTCTCTCTCAGAAGTGCTCCTGCTAGAACTAGACTCAATTTCCAAATTTGTGATGTCATTTGATGATGAGGGACAAGGACGTCAACTAGATGTCGAGGATCAAATTCCTTCCATTGTGCAACACAACGTCAACTAGCTTATCAGGAT
This sequence comes from Allium cepa, assembly GCA_030765085.1. Classification (NCBI taxonomy): domain Eukaryota; kingdom Viridiplantae; phylum Streptophyta; class Magnoliopsida; order Asparagales; family Amaryllidaceae; genus Allium; species Allium cepa. The sequence goes on along the minus strand of CM060928.1, from coordinate 630,103,097 downwards.
CTACATGTTGCCACTCTTCTATCTCCTTACCCGTATTCAGGTCATCATACCCTTGGTTGAAATCGGTTATTAGCCCTGAGTTAGGATTATTTAACATAATTTAAGACCAGTTCCACTTTGGTTTAGTCAACTTCCCCTTCTCGATCACCTGTCTAGACTGCTTCCTCTTCTATGGCTCCTAGGCCATTGTCTAGCCTTGCTTTAGCATCCTGACCCATTGAAGATTGTCCTCTATCAACAACAAACTCAAGTCTAAGTGCTAGGGACCGGCCGCTTTCAATCACTCTAGGCTTGAGGTCAAGGTGGAGAGTTTGACGCCAAGATAATTAGCATTGCTTGTCAATAGACAAGGTAAGCAAAGGAAAGCAGCAAAAAGATGAAATAGGAAAAGAATAAGATGGACTTATGAGGAGGGAGGGAGGTGATATTCTCCAAGTCGGGATTAACTCCAATGGGAACAAAGAAATATTTGTTGACCAGCCGGGTGACATTTTGCAAAGAACGCACAAAAAAATCACATACTTGGTGGTGTCCTAAAAATGGTAAGAGGTGCTGGTAGTGAAGTTGGCCACCTTCTTCAATTTGAAGGCCAACTCAACAAGGTTAGCATTGGGCTCCAGGAGACATAGAAAGGCAGAAGCAGCGTAAATATCCACCAAAAACCGATAACTATTCGACGTCAACTGCCCAGAGGAAACAATGAGAGTGGAGACAAAGAAATGGTTAAGGAGCAGCGTAACCCCTACCTTGAGATAGCTGGTTGAGAATGCAAAGTAACCCGCCAAGGACAGATGGGGTGTTCATCTGGATTGGCATAAGAAACTGCCCTTGTATTTACCTCATGATCGGCTAATTGTTTATATCCAATTCAGAGTTATCCAACCTTAATACAGAAGCCCTAAGGGTGCCTCCGGTAATGGAGATTGATCGGTAGAAGTGGAAGCCGAAGCAGCCATCCGAAATACAAGCTACTAAGTTATATAAACACAATCGCCATAATCTAAGCAAAGCCCGAAGGAGTAACCCTTGAAAGCCAATTATCTCTAAATGATCAATCCCATGGTGCACCCAAGTTAGATGCCCCATTCAGGTTGGCCTTCCTCACTCTTACTGAAACCATATTCGGCCTATGTCCCATTATCAGAATGAGTCCCACATAAAAAAATGTCTATTGGCTCACAGGCCATTCAATCCTATTAACATTGATCAACCATCATTGGTAAGGTGGCGATTGTTGATTGACATCAAAGAGACCCAAAAAAGGATGATTTCCAAACCATTATTTGAAGATAACCCATGCATTATCATCCCACATCATTTGTGGCCATAATGATGCTTTCAAATAAAAAAATAAAAAAAGGGAATAGAATAATGATAAAAAAAGAAAGAAAGTGCCCAAGCCATCGCCCCAGCCATGGCACTTACCATGGTGAAGGTAAAAGTAGAGGCATACTAATTTTATGGATGAAGATTCGAAGAACTCAAGATTTAGAGAGTGCTCATGCTTTTTTGATGGTGTTCAGAATTTTTGTAAAGACTAAAAGGGAAGGTGATGGAAGGATTTATAAACCTACTCCTCTAATATCTATCGTAAGATTTGAATTAGCCTCAAATCTTGAGCGTTTGGGTGTAATAAATGAGACTATCACTTTACCCACACCCAAACAGACTTCATGTCTACCACGTTTGAAAAAATGAACCGTCATAGCCAATTGCACAAAGCGTTGTGGAAAGTGCATTAAATGCATTGTAGAACCGTCAATTGGTAGGATTTAAGTGATTTTTCAAGCCCTCGCCTGCAAGTAGATATATACTTGTGGGGCAAAATGTTGCTCAATTTTCTTGTAAGTAGTTAATAGGCCAAGTAAAGATAGCCTGGTCCAATCAAAGCCAACTCAATTGATCTGCCACTATCCCATAAAGCAGGCCCAACCTCATATTGGACTCAAACCAACCTTTTTGCTTAGCAAAGAGCCAAAATGAGGTTCAAACATCTCATCACAAAGCAACCTTCACATTAGACAAGATTTGGACCACTGTTAGGCATGGTCCCGATTGATTCCTCTATATTGAACTACTTTCAACAGTAGTTGAAACCAACATCGTCGATATAACATTAGTCGCCCCAATAGATAACACATCGGGCAAAAATGGCCCTAGCATGGACCATCTTTAGCGAGGCTTCAGTACAGCCAACTCCAACCTACATCAGGCCTCCCTTCCAGCCACCTGGTGTTCGATCATTAACCATCTTCCTACATGATCCTCTACAGGACTCCAAGTCTCCTCAATGTTGTCGATAGCCGGTCGGCAAGCTCAGCCATGTGAACACTCAAGTGAACGACAAAGCTGTACATCCATCAATCCTAAGCACCATAGATGGGCAGCTGAACTGATGTGACTTACCATCAGCATTAAACACACATTTAATGCCAGCCCATGCCTGGTATAGAGAGGCAATGAGGACATTTTCATTCACTGCACATCTTCTAGCATACTTTGTAGCTTTTGGCTATCCATCGCTGTAGTTAGATCAAAGGTCAAGCATTTCTTCTGCCATCTCTATAGCACGATCTCAACCGTCCGTCATCCACTTTAGCTATTATAAATATCCCTACTTTGCAACTTCAAAGGGGTTAAACTCTAGTTGAAACATTCAAGAATCCGGAATACTATGCATAATTCGATGCTCTTGATACTACATAAGTCCTTAATATAACATAGCCTTGTTAGTCTTGAGTGCCCTCCCTTTCTTGTTATTCTCGTGTAATTCCCTATAGCTGTAAGAGAAATATATAATAAGAGAACTTCACAATAGACGTAGGCACGTAGGCAGCTTTGCAGAACCACTCTATATCTTGTGTTATTTACCTTTCAACTACGTATTTGACTCCTTATTTTCTTTTTTTAAGCCTAATGATTGGCAACTAACCTTTGATTTTCTCAATCCACTCATGTAATTCCAAGGTTCGCAAAAAAACTAGTCACAAACTACCATTAAGTGATTTTAACTTGGATTTAATTTCGCTTACTTCACCAAGTGCATAAGCGAATTCTCATCTAATACATAATGTAGCATAGACAACGATTTTCACTGCCAATGCATAAGAAATTTTTCTAACAAGCTCCATATTGAACATTTTAAATGTGGAGGCTGTGTATATCAATTAGGACACTCCCTACATCCTCTTATACCAAGTATAAATGATGCCTCTATCGAATCCTTCATCGAGAATCTAATAAACAATTTTTATTTGATTTTAACACGAGTACATCATTATCAATCAGTAGCATGTTGAATAATTATCGTGTTAGAAATGTCGTTGTACCTTCAATTTTCTTTCTTACGGTTACGTGTTTCATCTTCGTACTAAAATCAAACTATTTTTTCTCTATCAAAATACATAATCAACCATTAGATGCTTATTTAGAATCATATATCTATCTTAGATGTCCAAAAGCTTTATTATTACTCCCATCGACCTTGAGATATTTTTCGCTATGGTGTGGAGATAATCTCAAGTTCTATATCAACATCGTTGTGCCAAAATCTGTAGTCATATTGTGATAATTTGCGAGTAGAATCTGAATGGACTAAAACATGTTTATTAGCAAAATTGCTCCATAATTTCAACATATGAAATCGACAAGGTCCTTTCCCATCAACCTAGCATTATACAAATCCATCCGTGTTGATCTTTTTTCGAAGACTCACTTGCGGCTGATGAATTCTATCCTTTTGGGAACAATTACAAAAACCATGTTTCAATGTATTGGAATCCATTTTAGACTTAAAGCATCATGCCATGTGGTAATGCCCATACTCTCTATGGCTTATCGACAACTTAGGAGAGTGTCATTATGAACAATCCATTTTTTCGATAATAGTAAGAAACTTATAGTTTCTTTTCAATCTGCAAGATTTTCTACTAGATATTCTAACGAGTTATGTTCATTTGGGCTTGGTTTAATTTATATCATCTACCTAATCAGTTTCTGTTTTAGAATCTTGGGTCTTATCTAAGTCCATCGCACTACCATTATGCAACGACCCGTATTTTACGTATCAAAGGATCGTAAAATATTATTTTTAAATTGGTATGAGGTCTTATGTCTTTATAAGTTTAATAAATGCCTACTGGTGACATTTCCTATTTGTAGAATTTTATCGGACGATTTCAACCATGAAAACTTGTATAAACATAACTTTTGATAGAAGTTGAACTAGCATCTAAGACTACATCCATTGAAAAAATACGATGGTTTTCTTTTCCGTGGAGTGGTCATAATAGTGATTTTGGTTTTTTTGGCTATTAGATATGGCTGTTTGAAGTTTGGCGATTTTTGGAGCAGATTAGTAGGTAAGTAGTAAGATTGAGGAGAAGCCCAATAACCCATTTCGGGTTTGAGGGTTATATTGGTTGAAATTAAAAAATCTTAAAAACGTTTCTACCATCACCCAAATAGATCTAAGTCTCCATTAACTCATTCTTCACTCAAAACCTTCAATTTCTCCTCCAAATCAAGTCTAAATCATATATTGATAGTAGATTAATAACAGGATTAGCTAGAGATATCCATTTCTACATTTTTTGAAAATAAAGATTGAGGCTTGACTGTTGATATTGGAGGATTTGGTGTGTGATTTATTATCTCTCATCTTATTGTGTGTATGTATATCTATAGGTTTTAACTTGTTTGAATCCATTTTTAAAGTCAAAATTATTGTTTTTTGCTGTTTTAAACACAATTTATGGTAAAAACATTAGTAATAATTTTTCGCATTCTAAACATGTTATTTGGATATGTGATTGGCTCTATATATGTTAGGCTTTGCTGTAGACACCTTATATGATGACTGCTTTAATTATTTGTGTGATTTGCATTTTTAAATGTTGTTTGATTCGTGTATGGTGTTTATATGTATGCTTAAATGATTGATAATTCTCATCGGAGTGAATTAGAAGTACTTACATGGAACCAGACTTTGATGGATTGACTCGATAGCATTTGAGGTTGTATTAATGCATTGCAATTGCCCATGGGTAGAAGCGGTAAGCACATCGATCAATTCAACAAGAAAGTGGAAATACTAGAAACACTATAGGTATGGTGTTCACACTACACCAAATTTAAATTTTAATAGCGCGTGAAAAATGTTTAGTATCTTTTCATAACATTAGTGACGACGCTCTATAATGACAAATTATAATAGCACTGATTCATCTCATAGCACAAATATAAACGCTAGTGTATCAAACATTTTATTACACATGTTCACCAATATGAAAACTTTTTCATAGTGTTTATCCATTCCATTTTATTTAACTAGTAAATCTAATCTTTAATTTATAGCGTTACCAAATTTTTTTATAGCAAGTCGTCAAGGCTATAAAAATATATTTCCATAGCGGTTTTACATCTTACATAGCTCTTTCCCCCGCTATTGTATTCTGTCCTAGCTTTTCTCTTTTAATATAACAAGGTTTTATAGTGTTTCTCTTTCTTTTTCTATAATGGTATTTTACGACTAACTAATATGTTTAATATAGCACTTGTTTTTTTGCTATGATGTTCTTTCTATGTTGCACTACAAATGCTATCTTTTGTCTTACCTGAATTGTGCACTTACAGGCATTTCAACAATAAATCTTCAAAGTACAAAACTACATATCTAATAGCAAAAATATGAAGCAAAAAATCTAATAGAAAAAGCATAATCTAATACCAAAAGCATATTTGATTGCAAATGACAAAATAAACATGGTCTTACATAATTGATATTTTTACATAGCTAAGTAAAATAAGCTGAGACACAGTTGACACTAAGTATGGTGTACCCTTTTATGATGTTTTATAGCAACATATAATATGTGTTTTGTGCTAGCTTTTTGGTTGCAGGGACAGGTTAGGTATGGTTTATATACTCTCTGTTCCATATACTATATCGACTTTATAGTATTTTGAGATTTGATATCGCTTATATCATACTGCTGTCTGACTTGAGGTTTTATGCTTTGCTTCTTATTATCTCGGGTACTCTTAAATGATTATATTTTTGAGCAGTGGATGACACATGGAGTTCTTCAGATGGACTAGCAGAGTTGACGCTTACTTATATTTTTGTGAGTTTGTTATTATATTTCCATTGTGTGACCTGTGGAGCCTTTATAGTTTTTGACTTACTATTACATGAGACAATGTATCTGTAGAGTTTACTTTCCAGTTGTATAAACTCTTTACTGTATTATATAACTCTGTGGATCTTATATTCATATGATTAGTTCATATTGTTATCATTGTCTCTACATTATTTTATACCTGCGTTGATGATTATAATTACTTTGATGCGATGTGATACATACGACAGGTTATGTGGTTATTTGATGTTTCTTGTTTCTTCTTTTCCATTCTCTTCTATTTCATTTCCTTTCCTTTACTTTGTTTCTTTCCTTTGACAACTCTTGTACAACATAGTGTAGGGTGGTCGTTTCAAGTCATCACATTTCCCATGGAGAGGGAACATCCTGAGAGGACCAGACTACCACCATATAGAAAAACTGAGTTCTACATCGATCTAGTGACCAGTGTTATACCCTCGAGGAGGGTGATAATAAAAGTGCATGAAGGACTAAAGAGCGATGTTACTAAAGTGGAAGTAGTTTGAGTTTATCGCTGGCTATGATTTTAGACCTAGATTTGAGCTAGAGCTGGAAGTATTGGCTAGCTTGATGATCATAACTATGTTGAGCGAGAAGGTCGATACTAGTCAAAGGTAAGTCGTTAGATTAGGGGATCATGGAAATAGTAGAGGAAGGAGTAAAGTCTAAGGAGATGAAGCAATATGGGCTCGACCATAATGGTTAGCTTCGTAAGGACAAAGATTATTTGTACATGATATCGAGGGATTGAGGGATAAGGTGTTGCGTGAGTATCATCATTCAAGATTGACTATATTTCCAATGATAATAAAATGTACTATGATATGAGGAAGAAATTTTGTTCAAAAGGGGTAAAGAAGGAAGTTAGGGCATTCATCTCTAAGTGCATGAGTTTCCAGTTGTAAAGGTAGAGTAGAAGAAGCTGAGTGGTTTGCTACAATCGCTTGAGATACCCGAGTGGAAATGGGAACAATTTCAATGGACTTCATCAATGTATTGCCAAGGACCAGAGGAGGGAACGACAGTATACGGTCATTGTCGATAAATTGAAAATAGTGTTAGATTTATACTCATAAAGTCTCATAGAATGACATCCAAATTGGCCAAGCTGTATGTGAAGTAGATAGGAAGATTCCACGGTGTGCCAAAGAGAACTATGAGCAACCGATACCTTTTATTCAGTAGTGGGTTTTGGAAGAGCATATAAGAGATGTTGGTGATTGAGCTGCATCTTAGAATAACTTATCACTCGCAAACTGATGGGAAGACGTGAATCGTATATTGGAGGATATCTTACGTGCTTACATCCTTGATTTCGAAGGCTCGTGGGATGATCACTTCTGCTTGGTGAAGTTCGCATAAAACTTTAGTTATCAGTCTATTATCAGTATAACAACATTTGAGGCTTTATATGGCCAACCGTGCAAAGCTCCTTCATGTTAGTGGGAAGTGGGAAAAAAATCGGTACTTGGACTAGATATGATTAGAGAGGCCATGGAGAAGAACATGATAGTCGACAATGGATGAAAGCTGCTCAGTATAGATAATAGGGCTACACTGGTAGGAGAAGACGTGATTTAGAATTCTCTATCTGTATGGTATTTGTTAATATTTCTCCATTGAAGAATATTATTCGATTCAGAGGTAAGGAAAGCTGGCTCTGAGATTCATGAATCCTTTTCTAATACTTGAGAGGATTGAGAACCTAGCTTATGGAGTTGACTTGCGCCAGAAGATCGTGGCGTGCACAATGTGTTTCATATCTCTTACTTAAGGAATTTTATGCTTAGCTCGAGGATGATAGTCGAATCGAATCAACTTGATGATATCTAGATTGAATTAGAAGCATCGAGACCTTGTAGGTCTATTCGTTTCATCGCGCATGACACGAAATAGCTTAGAAGGAAGAAAGTAGAACTCGCAAAGGTTTATTGGGGTTAGAGCAAAAGCAATTATACTTTGCAGATCGAGGAGAGCAAGAGGGCTACTCATTCTGAGTTCTTTGCTTAGTGAGACTTCTTCTTATCACATTTACTTTCACTTTTGATATCATCTAGGGTATTTTAGTAACCAACATGCCACTTCTTACTTCTATTTGCATGTTTAATGTTTGATATGTTTGCTCATGGGCGTTAGGCATGCGAGGTAGCTATGTTTGATTTTACCTTGTTTGTAGTGGTATTTCGATGGCGAAATTGCTATGGGGGCAGAGTGCAACGACCCATATTTTATGAGTCGAGGGATCATAAAATATTAATCTTAAATTCATATGAGATCGTATGACTGTATAAATTTTGGAAATGCCGACAAGTGACATTTTCTATCTTTAGAATTTTATCAGACCATTTTACCCCTAAAAACTTGTAACATTTAAATTTTTTAATTGAATCCAAATCAACATCCCAGATCACTTCTATTAGAAATTATGATGGTTTCACTTTTCTTAGAGTGGTCATAATGGCGATTTGGACTTTCTAGCTAGGAGATATGGTTGTATGAAATTGGGGTTTTTGGGAGTAGTTTGGTGGATAATTAGTGATATTAGAAAGAGGACCAAAAATTTATTGTGGATTTGAGGGTTATATAAACATTCCCAAGTCATTTCTACCATCTCCCAATTAGATTAAAATCCCCATTAGCCCCATCCTTACATAGATTCTTCTCTCTTCTCCTCCAAATCAAGCTTAAATCATAAATTAAGCATAGACTGGTAAGGAGATTAGTTAAAGATCTTCATATCCATATTTCTGGAAAGAAAGATTGAGGCTAGGCTGTTGATTTTTGGACTTGCCTCGATTTACATACAAAACTTGGATTTTGGAGGGTTTGGTGAGTGATTTATCATCTTTCACCTTATTATATATATGTATGTATAGGTTTTAATATGTCTTTGATCCAATTTTGAAGTCAAAATTATGTTTTATTGCTATTTTATAACCCTGCCTATGGTAAAAATGTGAATAAATAGATTTTTGGTGTTCTAGACATCTTATTTGGATATGTGATTGTCGCAATATATGTTAGGCTCCATGGTAGACATATTTATGATGATTGTTATGATTGATTGTGTTATTTGCATGTTTGATTGACTCGATAGTGTTTGAGGTTGTTTCGATGCATTGGAGTTGCATATGGGTAGAGGTGGTAAGCGCAACGATCGATTTGACGCAAAACCGGAAGTGCTAGAAATGCAACTGGTATAGTGTTCGGCTTATGGCGGTTCGACATGTGGAGGTTGATCCATGATGTAGCGTGGTCGATGGTGGAAGATCGAACACAAATTCTTATCCGATGGTGTGCTTCGGTCCGGTGGGTGTAGTGCTTCAATCCGGTGGGTGTAGTGATTCGGTTCAAGTTGGATAGTCGAACAAAGAAATCCGTTCGATGGTGAAGGACCAGGCAAGATTTTTGGTTCGAAGTTTATGCTCTAGCCCAGCACTAGTATTACTTTAGCTCAACCATGGGATGGACCGAGCAAGGCATGATGTGGGGAGCTCCTAGATGGCTTTGAGGATTTCAAAGGTTTTTTTGGGGTCTTCTTGAGTTATCTTTAAGGCATAGATGGAGGAACTCCGAGATGGCTTGAGATGACTTTGAAGTTGTATTCGACAACATGAGGCATTTAACTTAGTACTTTTAGGGGAAGGATATGCATGGGACTAGAGAAGTCTGAGGGGACACTTTTTATGAGGTGGAGCGATGTAATAGGACATGAGATGTCCTGAGTTGAGACAAAAACTGACGACATCGTTAATAACTCGTAATGCGGTTAGTGTGGTATGAGGCAATGGTATGTGAGGACACTCGACTATGTACCCTAGACTAATAGATAGTCACGACTGCCCCCACGAAGGAAGTACTTATGAGATAGACATGTGATCGAACACTAAATCCGATAGTGACATGAGATGTCATAGGGCTAAGAGGTCATTGTGTTAGCTATGACGTATTCAAGTGACCTTGATGAGGATCATGGCGATGTGAAACTTCAAGGGGAAGAGATCATAGATAATAAAGATTTAGTGATGATTGTGGTGAAGTGAGGCTTCCATGGTAATCACAGTAAACGAGACCTTGGAATTGGTCATGATGATGCATGGCAAGGTTAGACCTTAGTGATAGACATGGCGATATGAGATCGTGGGTACAATTATCATTGTACATTTACTTTGCATTGCTATGATTAGTATAACTATTGTATGGATGTCTTGTGATGTAGGGATTATTGAGTGAGGTGACCTGACACCCATATTATACTTAGTATAGTATATTCATATGATTGTAGTGAATTAGCATATATCATTTGCTATGTGCTAACTCTTTGGATGCAAGGACATATTAGGATGGTTCTACATATTTTATGTCCCTATTTATTATGTACAATTTTTATAGTATTTTAGAGATGATGCCTCGCTCACACTAGACTGTTATCTTACATGAGATTTTATGCTTTGCTTCTTATTATTTCAGTGCCCTTGAATGAGCCAATTAGGCATTACATGTTTGGATCGTGTATGGAACTGTATGGAATATGAGCAGGAGGCTACGCTTTCATATATCTATACCTGGAGCTTACTATCGCTTATATTCTTCTGTACAGTACTGTGGAGCTATACCAGCACTTGAATTATCTTAGAGACAGTTGTAGAGTTTATTTTGGAGATTTGGGATGCATGAACTCTATTGTTTATGCTTTGTATAATCTTGAACCTATCGCAATCCAATGTTCTAATTTATGGTTCAATTGATTATATCATTGTCCTACCTATTTTACATCTATGTTCTTATACTATATTATGTATGTGTACTACGAGATATTCTACAGGTTCCGTGCTTGGATTTTCATTATTTTACACGTTTGGTACGGTCCTGCATTGATCAGGTACTGCTACAACATAGTATACATGTGTATTGGATACCAGAGTGTATGGCGGTCTTCACACAATTTTATAAAAGGAAATTCTTTCAATATGATGGTGGTGCATCTTGAAACAACAATTTATTTCTTAGCGTAATGGAATAAGCATTCAAAACATTTTTATTAATCGCCTATAGACTCACATAAAACCAATTTAGCTTTATATTCAAAAAACTTACGTTCATAACATAAATCAAACAACCACTTACCTTAAACTATTTAAGTTGGGTTTCCTCTTAATTATTATCTTTTGTGGAGTTGTAATCTCATCTTTTGATGAAATAAAATTCAATATATGTGCTTACTCGTAAGCCCAATCCTTACAAAAAGAAGACTCAACCTCACTCTTTATCAATCGTACTTTGTCCAACAAAGCCCGATCGCTCCTTATCGATACATCATTATGTAGCATAGAAAGGAGTGACTTTGAGAGTGAACCATATTTTTTTAGGTGCTCTTGGAACTCTTATCTAATATACTCAACTATTCCATCAAACTGAAAATTGTTTTATTTCTTTTGCTAGTTATATTTTATGCTTCCATTTTATATTATATAAACTTATCATGGATGACTAACTTGTGTATTAAGTACACATGGTTCTATTAGGGAAAATTCATTGGTGAATTTAAAGATTTAGTGGATCCGTTGTTGGTATAAATAGACCTTGGACTGCATCTCCATATGTATGAACTCGAAGAGTTCATTTACTTTCTTGTTACCCCTATAGAATGGGTACTTTGCCGATAGTCATTTGAGATACAATTCATAAGTAACATATGATTCACAATAATATGATTAAAAAATAATTTCTCAAAGATGTGGCTTAGTCCCTTATTCAAAAAATAATTGTTAAATATTTTGTATAATTATGTATTTTTTATAGCTAACACATTACTATTTTTATAAAAACAAATACCATCATCGACATACTAAAAACACAATTATTTTATAATGGATATTCAAATTAAAACAAAGCCACATCTAATTCTAGGCACAACCAAAATCACTAATTATTTCACAAATAACGTTTGGTATACATGAAGTAATTTTTCAGAACTTTATATGTCCATTAGCAAATGTTATATGGTATGCTCCCACTATTCCTATATTACAGTAACAGCTTTTGAAATGTGTAGCTTATAGAGAACAATTTTCTATAATAAAAAAATTGTAATAGAAATTATATTTCTTTTTTCCTTATTAAACTTCTACAAATATTTTACAGAATTTCATTTTTGATGTATCTTCATAAAGTAGAGGTGATCATTTGCCACATGTTCACCCAATTGAGCAAATATTCCTTGCACTCTCAAACTTTCATTTTCTCTTTTAAAAGGTTGAACCATTCAAAGTGAAAACCCTTTACTACAAGACTTCACATATTTCTTTACAAAAAGGCATTCAATCATCCTTAACATGTCAAGGAGGTCAAACATGTTGCACTTTAGTAGATATATGAAAATCAACATTTCAGGGATCGACTTCTTAGGTCTATTTGTAGTTTTTGGTCTAGTGTTATTTCCAACATAACAAGTTCCTTATTTTACTCGATCGTATTGTATTATGGTTTACTTGCTCATTTCAAACAAAGTAATTTCATCAAGATTCCATATGTTATAAACGATGTAGTTTACCATACAACTTTTGTCGTAAATATGCATCGAATATATGTACTATTATATTGTTTTAAAGTTCAAAAATCATAGAAGATAATACAAAATCTTGGACAAATTTTTAGTTAAGTGACTAAGACTTCAAAATTTTTAATGGTAGTATTATCTGGCTCTTGCATTGGTATTGAAGTGAAAACATGCCAAAGGATTAATTATTAGGTAAATATTTACATTTCTTTGTTAATCTATGATTCAGTCCGTTTAGTATATTTTAATCGATAAACAATTTTATAAATATATTCGCCATGCAAAATTTTTGAATTCGAATATTATTATATTACATACGTTCATATGCTTATTTTAATGATTTTTTATATTTTTCTAATAAGGATCCCATTAGATTTTACAAATTTTAAAACCCTAAATGAGATGCGGGAATTTCACAAACTCATCTAGTGAATGTTATGATCCATTCATCATGTTACTAAAATGTTGAACTGTAACGTCTCGAGTTTTCGACGCTCGAAAACCAACATCAATACGTCCATTGTATCAACTGCCGAGCAATCGAAGGCCGGAAAACATAGCGCTATGGTTAAAGAAGAAGAAAAAGATAGAAGAAGAGAGAAGAAGAAAGAAAGAAAAAGAAAACAACAGAACAATATCAGAATCTCACAATCACAGCGGATCAACATATAATAGATAAATTAATAATCTTTAAACAAAGAACTATATCAGTTATTACATCACATCACTTTACATTACATCATCAGAGTGTACAACAACAACAAACAGCGGAAAAAAAATACTATATACTAGTGAATACGCCATGCCATCCAGCTTGTCTCCAGCAACTCCTGATTTTCAGAATATCCTGATAACCTGACTCTAGACTGCCCGTGTGGAAATTGGTGGGTACCCAGAGTTTAGGAAGGAAAACAATAAACTCTGAGTCAGTCATGTGACTGGTGTGAGAACTAAAACAGTTTATTTTTAAAACAAAGTACAGGATAATTTTTAAAATAGATTCGCAATGCTTTTTAGAAAATGAGACTACCATAAGACCTCCCGCACAAACACACAATGCAAACGCAGAATCGGAAGAGATTTCTCCTTATGATAGCCAAAGATGCTTAATACGCATTAAAAAGAAACATTTTGTATTATTACTAGTGCATAGTGTAGAAAAAAATCATTTCGAAAGTAAAGATATAAATCTTAGCCAACATACGACCATTATCGTATGTCTACTATAGCTACCATCTAAACAGTGGTGACCACCATAAGTAAATGGCAGGTTCTACAACTAAAACCGTACAAGGTGGGTATTGAAGTTTGGATTTCCAACAAATGGTCAGGCCAAGGAACTTTCCATTGCCACATGGGTACGCCTCTGGAAAGACGACCCGAGAACCTAACGTCACGGTTAGATCTCTGCCAACACAAGGCCGGGTTACCCTTCAAACTGGGTAACTACTACACGAATATGTCATTCCCCGATCGTAACCGATCTATAACCGAGGATCCTCGATTCCAACAACCACAAAGCAATAAATTTGTAGCAACAACATAGGTTAAGTATCTGGGCTCCATACCATGATACCACCTCTATCCAGAAGGAATGACATACACTAAAGGGCGCTACCCCGATAACCTTGCCGCATCCTTCCTGTTTTGACCATTTCCGGGGTGTGAGGTCCGACGAAGTCTCGTCCACAAAGCCACGCTTTATACAAAAGCTGTGCTTCGATCATCAAATGCTCAACAGCACTTCGTATGCCATATTACCAATTTGGGAATGCATCACTAGTAACCATCAACTACATAACCTCTGAGCTCGTACGTCTCAGAGAAGGATGTTAAGCTAAAAGAATAAATTCTCCGCCACCAACAGAAATATATTTGATAGAAACCAGCTTTACATCTCAAATTGTTACGTCAGACACACATCCATACAAGTCTGTTCCGGGCTCGAACAGAACCGAAGGCACTTACAAAGAAGTCCTTGCAATCTGGATATTCACTAATCACGACCGGACTTCCCGTCACTAAGGGTGATAAAACCTCTATATCGGAGATCAGCCGATGTAGAGTCATTCGATGGTAATCCTTCCGTTTTCACAAATATCCGGTCTTCAATACCGGTCATCAAATGCAATCAATAACGACGTATCACATATTCGGAATGGGTTATACAACCCCAAGGTCCTTTCCCGGCTAACCCGAATAGTGAGCGCTTATTCAAAAATAAGTGTAGCATTCAAATTCAAGCAATCACAACAAATACCTATTTAAAGGTAAATATCGACAGTCGGATTATTTAACTATCAATAGGTATGCTCAACATCACCAGATTCCAAATAATTTCCCAAATTATTTACTTTCCAAAATATCTTTACTAGATATATAATTTCCACACTTCAGCCATTTGAAAACAAATTTTCAAATCACTTTTCACCTTTTCCACTTTTGAAAACAAATTTCAAATCGTTTCCCTACCCGGGATATATTCACAAATCTTTATTCATTTTCATTTAAAAATGGTTCATTCAAACCAATTAATAAATCCTTACCGATTTACTTTATATTTACGTTCCAAATCCGTAAATTTATTCCCACGCTTCAAAAATAAATCAATGTTTATTTTTAAACAAATTTCCCTTTCTTTTATAAATTCCATAGTGAATTTACAATTCCAAAATATCTATGAATATACGATTTCCAAATCGATTTCTAATATTCATTTTCAATTTATCTTTAAAAGATAAAATCTCAAAACATTCACTTCATATTGGAAAACATTTCCATACTTATTTAATAATAAGTAATTCACAAATCCATTTATTTTCAACACTTGGAAAATATTCAATATACTTAAATCGAAATTAAGTATATATTTCATTCTTTAAGAAATCATTCTCTTAAACACATTTATTTGGGCCAAAACGAATGTTGCGTAAAACATCGTTACGACAACCCAAAATCACTAGTATAGGGATTCAAACTTAAAATAGATATATAAATCCCAATACTATATAAAACATTTCCTTTCGGAAATCATTTACTATAACAACAGTGTTATAGTCCACTATTTCCTTCTATTTCTCGAAAACGTCTATTTCAACAATAAATGTTGAAATCTATGTATTAGATACTTTACGCATTTTAAAACATCTTTAAATCGTTTTAATTCTATTTAAAACATCACTTCCCAAAACATATCCATTTTATTTAATAATATATTCACTGTCCAAAATCGTGAATATACTACATTAACCAAATTTAACGTTTCTACACATTTTATATAAGGGATTATCCACTGTCTAAAATCGTGAATATACTCCCTTTAGTAAGCTATAATAATTTACTTATTAAAATAAGTCAATTTCAGATTTATAAAAACAACGTTTACAAATCCCATTTATATTTTATAACTTCAACTTATAAAATCAATTTACTAACAAATTCTATTTATACCTCATTTAAATACCAAAATCCGATTTATAAGTTAATTATTTATAAATCTTTTATTTTACAAAATCTATTCATTTCATAACTTCACAATTTATAAATCTATAAATTTTATTCACTTGTGAAATCCATTTATGCTTCATTTAAACACTTAATAAAACTCGTTTCACAATTCCTATATTTTTAATTTATAAATATTAATCTTAGAAATCTTTATTATAAAGCGTTTATAATAATTCAAAAATCTCAATTTAAATAAACCAATCCTTTTAATAATTTACAAAACGTTATTTAAAACTTATATAACTCCAAAATCATACTTAATCACTATTTTCCAAAAATATAACTTTTATAACAATAAAATTACAATATTTATTTATTTTAACAATTCAAAATTTAATAAAACGTATAGTTTCAAAAATCACTTTTAAAATTCTTTTTAAAATCAAAAATCATTATTTTAAAACTTCAAAAATGGATCCAATGATGCAACAACACCAAATAGTCAATCACGACAACAAAGACATCATATATCGATATGAAAATCAACAAATATCACAATATCTGTAAATAAATCAATATAGTTGAGGAATCCAGTTGGATCCCTCCAACCCGTTTCCCTGCATCCACAAACATTAGCACAATACCAATTCCATTTCAATACGGAATATCGCGGTATATGAGATTTATAAAATATTATCCGCTATAATGCGGCGCAATAGGGTCTCATCCGCTATATAATGCGGGAAAATCAACTCCAAGTACATATATAATACCAATTCCATACAAGTTGGAATTATCGCGGTATATGTTTTTAATAAATAACATCCGCTTAATAAACGGTGTATAATGTCTATTTCAATCAATAACAGATAATAATTTATCATCCAGGCATACAATCGAAAAAATTAAATCTAACTATTTAAAATTTAAATCGAAACAATTCAATTGAGTGAGAAGTTCTCACCTCGTTTCCAATTCAGTTTCAGCGTTTTATTTCGAATAAAATTAAACGTGCGTTTAATTTTACCCGAAATTCAAACTAGCTCCAAACGACTCCAATCCAGCTCCATTGCATAGTGTTCGTCCATACGGTTCCAACGCAACTGGTTTCGTCCAAAACGTACCTCGTATGAACAAGTTACAACATTTTAAAGATTACACGATTTAAATGTAAGTAAATTTCAATTTTCTTTTATTATTAAACCTTCTCCTAATCACGGCCATTCGTTTTGAAAATGAAATCAAGGCCGCATGTTTTCCTTTCTCCCTCCCTTCAGTATATTTTGAACGAGCCGAACCCATCATCACTAGCTAGGGTTAAAAGACGCGACCACCACGAACGAGTTGAAGGCGATCGGGGACCATCATCACGCGCGCGTGCTCCAGCTCCACCCATGGCCAGGTTGCGGCTAAGCTCGGCTATGCCTCTTGCACGAGAAGATGTGCGCAACGGCGCCCCTTCCAGCTCGATTTGCCGTCAATCCAGAGCTTCGCTTTCGATCTCTACCGTTGAGATCATAGATCTCACTCCCCTCTACAACATTGCAGTTAAAAGATTTCGCTAATTGTTGACGGATTGGAAGAAATCAGAGGAGAAAGACGATGCGTTTCTGGCCATTGAAGATAAACAGCGGCGGCTAGGGTTAGAAGAGTTAGGGTTTCTGAAATTATGAAGAGGATGGGTCCTTTTATAGAAAAATTCCAAATTACTATTCATCCAAAATTTTCCGAACTCCAAACGAAACGTGTCGGCTGGCGTTTCTAAGGTTTACCCCGCGTCCCGAACATAATGGAACGTGTTTCGGGAGCCAATTCGATCATCTGTGCGAGTTACGGCAATAAACGATCAAATTTAAATTAAATCGATTTAAACCAATTTCTATGCGTTTTGGCTTGCCCCGGACAAACCGTAAATCCGATTGGCACGAAATTTGAAACCATATAATAATATCACATTACGGATCCGATGAAACTGGTTTCGTCGAAATCCAAGACTGTTTGAAAAATGTCTATTTTAACTCGTCAATTAAATATTAAAATATTCAATTTTCACAATTTAACTTTTAATTCGATTTTAAAAGTTCTATAACATCATTCTAACTCCAATATGATTAAATAAAATTTTACAAATCATTTTCAATCATATTTAACCCAATTTTCAATTATTTCAGTAATTTAACATATTAAATTATCGATTTAATTATCCAATTAAATCTAGATATTCGAAAAATAAATTATTCGACTTATAAATCTTACTTGTTAATATTTAAATTCAATTAAATATACAAATTTTAAATTAATAGAAATTTTGGGTCGTTACAAACTTCCCCCTTCAAAGAATTTCGTCATCGAAATTACCAAGTAAGAAAAAGTTACAGAATCCATTAACTTTTCAAAACAAACCATTCAAATTGGATTTTTTCAAATCTCTTAAGTGTTTAACTTTTCCAAAATTCATAGTTAAACTTATTACAAAATCTTTACTAAGTTTCCAAATCCAAACTTAGTTTTCAAAATTTTTCTAACGCCTTAAATTTTCGAAAAAATTCGCCAGAGTCTCCTTTGCGCGGCTCGATCCGAAAAAAAAAATGATAGTATATATATCACAAGTATACATCTCATCAAGTGATGAGGCATCCCACAGGGAAAAAACTGTAAAAGTACGATATTTAATCCGAGATATGTACCTTATTTATTGTTAGCGAGCGTATACGGCTAATATAGCATGAAAGCGAGCTCCAAATGCGAAGCAAGAGCAATCCGCACCTACTATACACTCAACAAACAAATGAGAAACATTCATTTATGAAAATAATATTAATATACAGCATATAGTAACATAACAACTACATGTGCCAACATAGCAATGCATTCAATCAACAGATGCAACCATCAAACAACTATCATCCAATAAACATCCAACAAATCCATAACCAAATCAATATAAATTCACTTCTCATTAATAATCAATGAATTGGTTTTCCAATTTAAATCACATTTGATTTGTTAGCATTGGATTTTTACTAACATTCATTCTCAATTCAATTAGTTAACATTCACTAATTTACATTCACATTACTTCACTTCCAAATCAAATCAAATTCAATTCTATTCAAATTTACATATTATCCATTTGAATTCAATTACATAGCTTCCAATTTCACTAATTCAATTTCATTAACACTTAATGAATTTATATATATAATCAATTAACAATCAAATAACAACCAAAATTATTTAATTTACATTCAATTTGGTCCAACATTTTTACTTCCAATTGGTTTATATTAAATGGACTTCCATTCAATTTCTCAACTTCATTAGCTTCTAATGAATTAACACTTTCATTCATTATTCCATATCAATTTATTTTACATTCAATTGATTAGCATTCAATCCATTAATTAATTCAACTGCTAATTTATTTAACATTTCAAGTTGAGTTTCATTTATATAACTCAAGTTCAAATT
Source organism: Allium cepa (assembly GCA_030765085.1). Classification (NCBI taxonomy): domain Eukaryota; kingdom Viridiplantae; phylum Streptophyta; class Magnoliopsida; order Asparagales; family Amaryllidaceae; genus Allium; species Allium cepa. Next base: position 630,083,459 of record CM060928.1, on the reverse strand, counting down.
CTTAATGACTTCATTTCATTAATTCACTCATTATTTTACTTCGACACCAAAATCAACTTCATTCAACTTCACTTAAGTCATATTCCATTTCAAACATCATTTGTTTAACTTAACTTAAAATTCCACTTATAAATCCAATTCAGATTCCAAATCTAAAGTAAATTCCATTTACTTTTACCAAAGTCAAATTTCATATCATTATCAAATCCAGATTTATCTTACTTAACAGGATTGTTTAACCACTTTTAACAATTTTTTTCACTTACATTTTCTCATTTCATAAGTTATACAACTTATATTCAACAATTACCACTTGGATTTTTATCGATTCACTTATACTTCCTTTAATTTAACTCCATCCTTTAAGTCAAATTTATTCTACCAAAATTCCAATTGTATAAGTTATCAACTCCTTTATCATTCCCATAAAAAAAAATTAATAGGATTCCAGAGTTTTTTCAACCTTTCAAAACCTTTTTTTTGAAATCGATTCAAATTACCTTTTGAATTTCCAAAACCAAATCCAAATTTTCCAAACAATTTCCATTTAAAATAATCTGGCAGCAATCCCTCTTTTGGAAACCCGAAAATGAACACTAATGATGTTGCAATCATCATTGGAATTATTTTCCAGCGACCGAAAAGAGTTTAGAGCTTTAATTTCTCCAAAACAATTTTTAAAAATATCAAATCCTTTCAAAACACTTCTCTGGAATTTTGTTTTTTAGATTATAAATCACATTTATAAATCCTTTACTTATATAATTTCACTTCTTATATATAAGATTATTTCACAAGTGTAAATCACATTAATTATAATTCCATACTTTATAATTCAATTACTTATACAATTATTCTTTTACAGCTGTTGTTTTTATTTAACTTATTCAACAACCAAAGAATCAATTCATATACACTTTAATAATTCTGAAAAATTATTCCTTTATATATAAAATATAATCAAGGTAAAATTATTTCATTTACCCTATTTTAAAACATATCGTGTCAAATTGTTCTGTATAAGTGTTTAGAGATCCCTAACAACAACGTTAATTACTCGTGTTGACCAAAATCCATATACCACTCAACCAACCAATCATCACAATGTAAAACAATTTATATTCACTAACAAATACGCGCCCGTATCTATTATTACACTCAAACTCATTCTAGAGTACTACTGACTCTATCTCTAATGAGTAATTCCCAACAGAGCCATGGTTGTCGCTTAACCATATGCTCTGATACCAAATGTAACGTCTCGAGTTTTCGACGCTCGAAAACCGACATCAATACGTCCACTGTATCAACTGCCGAGCAATCGAAGGCCGGAAAACCGTACCGTTATGGTTAAAGAAGAAGAAAAAGATAGAAGAAGAGAGAAGAAGAAAGAAAGAAAAAGAAAACAACAGAACAATATCAGAATCTCACAATCACAGCGGAACAACATATAATAGATAAATGAATGATCTTTAAACAAAGAACTATATCAGTTATTACATTACATCACATCACATTACATCATCAGAGTGTACAACAACAACAAACAGCGGAAAAGAAATACTATATACTAGTGAATACGCCATGCCATCCAGCTTGTCTCCAGCAACTCCTGAATTCCAGAATATCCTGATAACCTGACTCTAGACTGCCCGTGTGGAAATTGGCGGGCACCCAGAGTTTAGGAAGGAGAACAATAAACTCCGAGTCAGTTATGTGACTGGTGTGAGAACTAAAACAGTTTGTTTTTAAAACAAAGTACAGGATAATTTTTAAAATAGATTCGCAATGCTTTTTAGAAAATGAGACTACCATAAGACCTCCCGCACACACACACAATGCAAACGCAGAATCGGAGGAGATTTCTCCTTATGATAGTCAAAGATGCTTGATACGCATTAAAAAGAAACATTTTGTATTATTACTAGTGCATAGTGTAGGAAAAAATCATTTCGAAAGTAAAGATATAAATCTTAGCCAACATACGACATTATCGTAAGCCTACTATAGCTACCATCTAAACAGTGGTGACCACCATAAGTAAATGGCAGGTTCTACAACTAAAACCGTACAAGGTGCGTATTGAAGTTTGGATTTCCAACAAATGGTCAGGCCAAGGAACTTCCCATTGCCATATGGTTACGCCTCTGGAAAGACGACCCGAGAACCTAACCTTACGGTTAGATCTCTGCCAACACAAGGCCGGGTTACCCTTCAAACTGGGTAACTACTACACGAATATGTCATTCCCCGATCATAACCGATCTATATCCGAGGATCCTCGATTCCAACAACCACAAAGCAATAAATTTGCAGCAACAACATAGGTAAAGTATCTGGGCTTCATACCATGATACCACCTCTATCCAGAAGAAATGGCATACACTAAAGGGCGCTACCTCCGATAACCTTGCCGCATCCTTCCTGTTTTGACCATTTCCGGGGTGTGAGGTCCGACGAAGTCTCGTCCACAAAGCCACGCTTTATACAAAAGCTGTGCTTTGATCATCAAATGCCCAACATCACTTCGTATGCCACATTACCAATTTGGGAATGTATCACTAGTAACCATCAACTACATAACCTCTGAGCTCGTACGTCTTAGAGAAGGGTGTTAAGCTAAAAGAATAAATTCTCCGCCACCAACAGAAATATATTTGATGAAACCAACTTTACCTCTCAAATTGTAACTTCAGACGCACATCCATACAAGTCTGTTTCGGGCTCGAACAGAACCGAAGGCACTTACAAAGAAGTCCATGCAATCCGGATATTCACTAATCACGACCGGACTTCCCGTCACTAAGGGTGATAAAACCTCTATATCGGAGATCAACCGATGCAGAGTTATTCGGCGGTAATCCTTCCATTTTCACAAATATCCGGTCTTCAACACCGGTCATCAAATGCAATCCATAACGACGTATCACATATTCGGAATGGGTTATACGACCCCAAGGTCCTTTCCCGGCTAACCCGAATAGTGAGCGCTTATTCAAAAATAAGTGTAGCATTCAAATTCAAGCAATCAAAACAAATACCTATTTAAAGGTAAATATTGATAGTTGGATTATTTAACTATAAATATGTATGCTCAACATCACCAGATTCCAAATAATTTCCCAAATTATTTACTTTCCAAAATATCTTTACTAGATATATAATTTCCACACTTCAACCATTTGAAAACAAATTTTCAAATCACTTTTCACCTTTACCACTTTTGAAAACAAATTTTAAATCGTTTCCCTACCCGGGATATATTCACAAATCTTTATTCGTTTTCATTTAAAAATGGTTCATTTAAACCAATCAAATAAATCCTTACCGATTTACTTTATATTTACGTTCCAAATCTGTAAATTTATTCCCACACTTCAAAAATAAATCAATGTTTATTTTTAAACAAATTTCCCTTTCTTTTACAAATTCCATAGTGAATTTACAATTCCAAAATATCTATGAATATACGATTTCCAAATCGATTTCTAATATTCATTTTCAATTTATCTTTAAAAGATAAAATCTCAAAACATTCACTTCATATTGGAAAACATTTCCATACTAATTTAATAATAAGTAATTCACAAATCCATTACTTTCCAACACTTGGAAAATATTCAATATACTTAAATCGAAATTAAGTATATATTTCATTCTTTAAGAAATCATTCTCTTAAACACATTTATTTGGGCCAAAACGAATGTTGCGTAAAACATCTTACGACAACCCAAAATCACTAGTATAGAGATTCGAACTTAAAATAGATATATAAATCCCAATACTATATAAAACATTTCTTTTCGGAAATCATTTACTATAACAACAGTGTTATAGTCCACTATTTCCTTCTATTTCTCGAAAACGTCTATTTCAACAATAAATGTTGAAATCTATGTATTCGATACTTAACGCATTTTAAAACATCTTTAAATCGTTTTAATTCTATTTAAAACATCACTTCCCAAAACATATCCATTTTATTTAATAATATATTCACTGTCCAAAATCGTGAATATACTATGTTAACCAAATTTAACGTTTCTACACATTTTATATAAGGGATTATCCACTGTCTAAAATCGTGAATATACTCCCTTTAGTAAGCTATAATAATTTACTTATTAAAATAAGTCAATTTCAGATTTATAAAAACAACGTTTACAAATCCCATTTATATTTTATAACTTCAACTTATAAAATCAATTTACTAACAAATTCTATTTATACCTCATTTAAATACCAAAGTTAATTATTTATAGATCTTTTATTTTACAAAATCTATTCATTTCATAACTTCACAATTTATAAATCTATAAATTTTATTCACTTGTGAAATCCATTTATTCTTCATTTAAACACTTAATAAAACTCGTTTCACAATTCCTATATTTTTAATTTATAAATATTAATCTTAGAAATCTTTATTATAAACCGTTTATAATAATTCAAAAATCTCGATTTAAATAAACCAATCCTTTTAATAATTTACAAAACGTTATTTAAAACATATATAACTCCAAAATCGTACTTAAGTACTATTTTCCAAAGATATAACTTTTATAACAATAAAATTACAATGTTTATTTATTTTAACAATGCAAAATTTAATAAAACGTATACCTTCAAAAATCACTTTTAAAATTCTTTTTAAAATCAAAAATCATTATTTTAAAACTTCAAAAATGGATCCGATGATGCAACAACACCAAATAGTCAATCACCACAACAAAGACATCATATATCGATATGAAAATCAACAAATATCACAATATCTGTAAATAAATCAATATAGTTGAGGAATCCAGTTGGATCCCTCCAACCTGTTTCCCTGCATCCACAAACATTAGCACAATACCAATTCCGTTCCAATACGGAATATCGCGGTATATAGGATTTATAAAATATTATCCGCTATTATGCGGTACAATAGGGTTCTCATCCGCTATATAATGCGGAAAAATCAACTCCAAGTACATATATAATACCAATTCCATATAAGTTGGAATTATCGCGGTATAAGTTTTTAATAAATAACATCTGCTTAATAGACGGCGTATAATATCTATTTCAATCAATAATAGATAATAATTTATCATCCAGGCATACAATCAAAAATTTTAAATCTAACTATTTAAAGTTTAAATCAAAACAATTCGATTGAGTGAGAAGTTCTCACCTCGTTTCCAATTCAGTTTCAGCATTTTATTTCGAATAAAATTAAACGTGTATTTAATTTTACCCGAAATTCAAACTAGCTCCAAACGACTCCAATCCAGCTCCATTGCGTAGTGTTCGTCCATACGGTTCCAACGCAACCTATTTCGTCCAAAACGGACCTCGTATGAAAAAGTTACAACATTTTAAAGATTACACGATTTAAATATAAATAAATTTCAATTTTCTTTTATTATTAAACCTTCTGCTAATCATGGCCGTTCGTTTTGAAAATGAAATCAAGGCCGCATGTTTTCCTTTCTCCCTCCCTTCAGTATATTTTGAACGAGCCGAACCCATCATCACTAGCTAGGGTTAAAAGTCGCGACCACCACGAACGAGTTGAAGGCGATCGGGGACCATCATCACGCGCGCGTGCTCCAGCTCCACCCACGGCCAGCTTGCGGCCAAGCTCGGCTATGCCTCTTGCACGAAAAGACGTGCGCAATGGCGCGCCGTCCATCTCCATTTGCCGTCAATCCAGAGCTTCGCTTTCGATCTCTACCGTTGAGATCATAGATCTCACTCCCCTCTACAACATTGCAGTTAAAAGATTTCGCTAATTGTTGACGGATTGGAAGAAATCAGAGGAGAAAGACAATGCGTTTCTGGCCATTAAAGATAAACAGCGGCGGCTAGGGTTAGAAGAGTTAGGGTTTCTGAAATTATGAAGAGGATGGGTCCTTTTATAGAAAAATTCCAAATTACTATTCATCCAAAATTTTCCGAACTCCAAACGAAGCGTGCCGGCTGGCGTTTCTAAGGTTTACCCCGCGTTCCGAACACAATGGAACTTGTTTCGGGAGCCAATTCGATCAGCTGTATGAGTTACGACAATAAACGATCAAATTTAAATTAAATCAATTTAAACCAATTCCTATGCGTTTTGGCTTGCACCGGACAAACGGTAAATTCGATTGACACGAATTTGAAACCATACAATAATATCACATTACAGATCCGATGAAACTGATTTCGTTGAAATCCGAGACTGTTTGAAAAATGGTTATTTTAACTCGTCAATTAAATATTAAAATATTCAATTTTCACAATTTAACTTTTAATTCGATTTTAAAAGTTCTTTAACATCATTCTAACTCCAATATGATTAAATAAAATTTTACAAATCATTTTCAATCATATTTGACCCAATTTTCAATTATTTCAGTAATTTAACATATTAAATTATCGGTTTAATTATCTAATTAAATTCGGATATTTGAAAAATAAATTATTCGACTTATAAATCTTACTTGTTAATATTTAAATTCAATTAAATATACAAATTTTAAATTAACAGAAATTTTGGGTCGTTACATGAACAAAATATAGTCCCCATAAATGTTAAACAACACATTATTAGTTATATCTTATATTTAATTTCTAACCGTACATTCTTTTATCTTAATTGTTCTTATAACCTTGAGGTACGCAACAAATCATAAAATACATTAGATAATCATAACCCATAAGTTCATGATTACCTAAGGAATTTTTGTAAACCTTGAAGATGCTCAACAAAGTTACAAAATTGTCTTACTACTCTAGTGACAATATAAACCTTATTATAAACATTTCATGGTTAGAGAGTGCTTAGTAGCTATATGTACGCTCGTACTATGATTATATTGTAAATGATAGAAAACAACATTACTTTAGATTCATAATCTCAAAATATTAATGAAGAGTATTATCGTCGGTAAGAAGTAATGAGTATTCATAATACTCAATGACATTATTTGTCATTATATACTTTAGTACAGTTATATACGTATGTATTTATTCATTATAACTATTATGAATTTTATTTTAATTTTAACCTTTAAAATCTTATTTTATTTTCTTTTATATAAATTATATAATATTCTCTTATTTAATTATAATATTTATAATATAATATCATTAAATCTTTTATTTAAGTATAGATATCATTACTAATTAGCAGTTAATTAACATTTAAACTTTATCATCACCTTTTTTATGAATTATAACATTTATAGTTCATATTATAATTTAAAATTACTTTTAGTTTATCTATTTATAACTTAAAATTTTAAATTGAAAACTATCAAATTTATTTATTTATAACTTTTATAAATTCAAAGTTAAGTTTTTTGTTTTTTATTAAATCCTTTATGAATATAAAATTAAAATAATTTTAAATTTTATTTATAACCCATATAAAGTTTAATTCAATTTAAAATAATTTTAAATTAATTAACCTATATTTTTATGAATACAAATGTAAAAAGAATTTTTAAATCTATCCTGATCTTTATAAACTAGAATTTAAATTTAAAAACCAATTGTAAATCCACATTTTATATATTATTCATAATAATAAAATATGGGTTCTGATACTATTGTTGAATCAAGTGCATTAGGTAACGACTTAAATATGTAAATTACAAATTTTCCTTTTTAGTCATTATGCACTAGATCTTTTACAACATTATCATGAATAATTTTGTAACATTAGATCTTATTTAATATTTTCTTAGTTGAATTTCGTTTGAATTTTAACTTACATTATAATATCATTATTTTAACAGTATTTATTTGTTTTACAATGTCATACTTTGTAATTTTGTTATCAACTTAAATAAAACTTAACTATTTGTAAATTTTATAATAAAATAATTGTCACATATAATGATATACACACACGTGCGCGCACACTAAAAACAAGTATTTAAACAATAATTATTAATAAAATAATATTATTATAAATGCAAATGCACTAGTTCAAATTCAATATCTCATAGATTGATGTAATAAATTTGAATAATTCTATTTCGTCTTAATTCAAATCATAAATCTAAATCAAACGAATTATGTCTTAATATATTAATTTTGATTAATGGTGCTGATATGTAAATATTTAATGATACTATTAATATTATAATGTTTAATTTACAATATCACAAATTAATGTATAATTTACTATTATATAATGTCAATGTGTTTAGAATTTCATTATGAACTTAATCCCACAAATTTGGTGTAAAATAGAGTTTGTAAGTGAAATGTATACATATTTTAGAACATAGGGACCAAAACGTAATATATAATTTATCAGAGATTCAAAAATAACTTTACATGTCATCCTTGTGAAAACCTAGTCGCCTAAATGAATTTCATCGTCGAATTAATATGATCGCCTGAGACAACTGGAGTCGCCGAGACCACCTTCTTTTATCACCTCACGCGATGAGCTACCTAACAATGTGATCAAAGCTATACTAGACGTTGCCATATGAAAATTTAGTTCTTGTTCATTCTACCGTAGTTAACCCACGCCTCCATACAAGAAGGAGGATCATCGGTGAACTAGCCAATTGTTCTAATCAGATGATGAATGCAAATCTTCTAGCAAAGTCGAAATACTTTGGCATCGATGTGCACAACTATTAGCACAACCGTGCATGAATAATAAAAGGATATTTTTGCTTTTTTATTATAAAAATATTTATTTTAAAACAAATTCATTCAAATACAATTTACAAATTCAATTTTGGTTCAAAACAAATTGAATTATTTGTTCGATACTCTTACCTATCAAATATTCCTTAAACCATCAGTTTTTCCTTTAAGAGATCCTATCTCTTAATTAATAGTGGAGTTATAAATCCCATCATTAAGATGTAACTTATTTTTATGGAAAGAGAATGAATTTCAATATCTATAGCTAGAGATATCTAGGTATATTTATAGTGCTAATGGGCTATGTAAAATAACTTACCTAGATCCGTTATTTAAAGAATGACCAATTATAGGTGAGCTCTTATCTCACTTAATTGACTAAACCTTTTTAATTGGTTCATACCGAAATATATTTTTGTCCACTTTATTCTAAAACAATTTAAAAAATCAACTACCAAAATAGTATATATATATTATTTATTATATTTAAATTATTATATTGAGCGAAAAAATAATTATATAACAATTATATATTTTATTAATTAATTTTGGATCCTTTAATAACAAATCAATTAGTATACCCATTATACTAATTTATCCATAATAATATTTTATAACTTTTATAAATTATTTCAATAAATTATTTTCATTCGAAAAATGAGAGTAGTTGTTGTGTTGCTCCCATATGTGAACATAACCCTAAATAATATTTACAAAATTTAAATATCAAAGCCTATGCAGATATTGGTAAAGCACAGTAGTGGGCTCAAGTTCAGTTGCTTATAAATTATTTAGGTGAAATCCAATTTCTTATAAAGTGACATCATGAAGCGATGATATATTGTACACTAAAGGTTCTTTGCAAAGTAGATGTACAATTACAAGATTTTAATTGAACAAGTATAAAATCTTGATGTCATTTAGTTATTATTATTTTCTATGATTTTTTTCTAATTATTGATTGTGTTGGATTGAACAATTGTATGATTGATTGTATTGCATCACATGTGTCGATCCATTTGGAAATTCGGTTGACTTTGTTGTCAATTTCTGTTAGGAGATAGATTTAATTTTCTACCTATTATTTTAATAAGTTCCCGCACATTTGTACATATTCTTGTGTATGTGCACATGCACATGCGCGACACCAGTTCTTTCTACACTATTTAACCTTAAGGGGTTGTACTGAAATATTAATGTTGTAACATGCATGATCGCAAGATTTGTTGTGGCTGTTAGATAACTACAATAAACTTTGTCCACATCACTTGATAATTTATTATTCTCCTATTTATCTATCCTTATTTCTACTACTTATTAATTAGGCATGTCTAGTATGGATTGTCAGACAAGCTCAAACATGTGCGCACGCATGTGTGGCCGAATAGGTGCACGTGGCACTTTGATGGTGCACTTGGCACTTAGCATTGTGCAATATACTACAATGGAATGGGCTTGGTTCTACATGACTCTTCATTCTCTCTATTTTTATTTCTATTTCAACCCTAAAAATTTGAGATATATCTTTTTATCTGTTACCAGTTACAATTATGGTTGATAGAATTTATGAATATATTAAAAGAATTATCTCTTCATTACCCCGACGCTTTAAATTTATTACCTTTTAATAGTCTGAGCTGTAGTTTCAGATCCATACATATTTATTATAGTCCCTTAAATGGATAAAAAATACAAATTTCACTCATCTTCTTAGAAAATTCTTCTACTACTCCTTAGCAATTGCCTTTCTACATGACTCCAAAATTTTCAACCTTAAGTGCACAAGATCGAAGTTTGTTGTGTGAATCTTGGAGAGAGTACATCATTCAATGATTGCATATTTATTGTGCTTGAATTCGCTTTCAAAGATGTGGCCTGCCCATGGGACAACCTCTCTTGCATACTCTTTGCTGACTACTTTTCTTATAATTTAAAGGCGAATTTTCATAGTAAAAGTAATGGCCCTTACAACCAATTGCATTCTTCTTAATCCTTCTAAAATTAAAGCCTTAGATGGAACCAACTACAAACCCTTCTTCGAGAAACTACTCATTCTGTTCCAGTAGTTGGAAGTTGATTATGTCCTATATGATGAACCCCCTATGAGGTTTCAGAAGTTGCTACTCCAACCACAACCGAAACTGCATAACAAAGCGTTGTACCAAAGGAGAATGATAATGAAGTCAAAAGAGATCTTGAAAAGGACAAGTTAGTCAGGGGACACATGCTCGTATATATGTCAAACAAATCGTTTGATCTATTTGTTAATAAGAAATCAGCAAAGACCATTTGGGAAATGCTAGAAAATAAGTATGGAGCGGATCATACTGGAAGAAAAAGTATGCGGTAGGTAATTGGTTGCAATTTTAGATGTTTGATAACAAATCAATAAAGGAGCAGTTTCATGAATATAAAAACTTAGTGTAACATCCCGGTATTTCGTGCCATCCATATCCACACATGTCAGACTTGAATTGCTCAAAATATCAGATTGCTAATTTATATTTGGCAAAACTCAGTATGTAAAGTAAATAAATCAATCACAGAAACATAGATACAGAGTAATATAACAATAAGCAGCGGAAACAGATGAATAGTAGTTCATGAAGCTACCATATATATATATGTATGTATGTATATATATATATGTACATATAACAGAGTTAAACAAGGTACAACAGAAGTCTCTAATACATAGAAATCTCAATACAATGGTCAAATAACAAAATCTGAATATATTACTGGAGTCAACTGAATAACTGAAAGCTGAGTAGATAGATGGATCTCCAAGCGAAGCTCCAACTCCAAAGGAGAATCTCAAATGCTGTGACACTTAGTCTAACCCGAGCGTAAAGAAAAACACAAAACACTCGAGTTAGGATTAACATTCTTATATCAATAAATCCAACTCAAGTGAAATATCAACTGAAATACAAGTAACTCAAAGGATGTTTGGGATAACCATCCTCTAAGGATCCGTCGAACTATATACTATGTAGTACAATACACTATTATAGTATGTCTATAGTAAAGTAAACTATTAAAATAGCGTTAAGGAGTTGCACATATCCCTCATAACACATTTTATATATTCCCATAGTTTATATAGTACCGTAATCTCCCACGTACTGTGTGTCGTCAGAGGGCATTCCATAGGTATGGTACAAAACAAACTCGTAGTGGTCTCGATATGGTAGGTGGCACGGCGCATGTAGGCAACGCCAGGGTAGACATACCAATTACATTTCCGGGCTGGTAGTAACGCTTAGCCACAGCTACCGCCCACCTCGATCCACACTCCCAAAAATCTGAGGGTGCACCCAATCAATCACAAATAATAGAATGGTATCAAAGAAGTGCGTTCGATTGGAGGAGCAACCTCGCTTGGCCCGTCGATTACTCATGTTTTAGCCACCTTAAGCTAACTTACAGGAGTCAGTTCCATATATATACCTCAAAATAGAACGTTGCCAACCATCCTACTTCATTCTGGAATCTCCACCTCGCGCACAGTTGTTAAATTGGTTTTCGGTATTGGCAGATAGAATGACAATAGCCGATCCCGGTCTCTTTAACAACCAAACGTTATTATAACACCATGGTCTTTTCATGATATCATATCTATTTAAAAACCACATCAATTTGAGATCATTACTCGATTAAAATAATATTCATTCCAAAAATCATAACACTTTCAAAGTTATAACACTTCCGGAATTACAAAACTTTGAAATTATAACACTTGGAAATCATAACACTTTGAAAACATAAATTTGAAATCATAACATTTTGAAAACATAACTTTGAAATCAAAACACTTTGAAAACATAACTCTATGAGAAATGTGGATTACGGATCTTAAGGCTAGAATTAATAGTAGAGGAAGGGTGAATAGTGTTTTAAGGAATTACTAATCCTTTTTGAGTTTATATTAATTTGAACACAAATGTACGCAATATTCAGACACAGGTATGATCATAGAATCAAACACAAATGCAGATATAAAGTAAAAGCAATAAAGGAAAGGACACACCGAATCTTATACTGGTTCGTAGTTACCCTACATCTAGTCCCGCTACATAAGTACGGATTTCTTTTCAAAACAGTTCTTACAATTACACACTCGATTTCAAGGCCACGAGGTACACCGCTCCAGATTCACAATCCTCTGGGTAGAGATACTTTATTTTACGAGCAACAAGTTCACCTAATTGATTTTCCAGGCTACAATCACACCTTTTCTCGCTCGATTGATTACAAAGAAGTCTATAACTCTGAATAGCACTGGGATCTTGTTGAGACAGTGATAGAGAATCAAACCAGAGATGATCTAGTTAGATTCAATGGTGATTTCGGTAGAGTAATGGTAAAAATGTACATAAAGAAATGTGGATGAAGAATAGGAGTGAAATCAGAGAATCTATGAATGTAAATTCATTTAAAACAGCCCCTATTTATAGTAGAACAACAGCCATGTCCATTCGTGAAAGGATATGACGAATAGACACTTCCTTTGAAATTCAAACTTTTGAAATAAACTGTCACCTAGTCGACAAGGGTTCCATAGGGTTGTCGATAGGCCTAAGTTATTTTTGGTAATTTGTTTTTCTTTGAAAACAACTTCTGTCTTGTATTAAAACTATTTTAAACTTTATAAATATACTTAACTATAGTTAAAATACATAAATAAGTATAAAGAATAATTTTGGTATATATAAAATTTTACTATAATTTTATACTTAAATCTAAGTATGAATATTAAAAGTTAAATATATTATAATTAAAAGATAGTTTAAAACCAAAGATAATTTGATATTGAAAATAAAGATTATTTTGAGGCTAAAAGTATTTTAAAACCAGGATGGATGTTTTTGATTTAAAAAGGAAGATTTTGAAATTATTTTGAAAACAAGATAAAATTTTGTAAAACATTTGAATAAAAGTTAGTGGATACAAAACAATGTTCCACTAGATTTTTCGTAGGTTCCATCCTACTTAGGGTTCCATCCCTTTAACGAGCTCGAAGTGGATTCCATTCCACGAATAAAATGGATTTTAAGATGCTAGTGCTTTTCTAGGAGTTTTGAAAAAATTCCTAACTAAATTACTTATATTGAAATCTTGAACTCTTGATAATCTTGATACTCATGATTCTTGAATCTTGATTTCTTCGATCTTGAGTTTATCAGTTCTTGAATCTCTATACTATACAGTCTTCATTCTTTTGGTACCTGTATATATATCCTGCATATACATATATATCTAAACAATAATGTTAGTATTTATATTTTATAATCTTATTCTAAGGTTGTTGTCATCAAAACCAACTTCTCAGGGACTAACAATCTCCCCCTTTTTGATGATGACAACCTTTGTTTGTAAAATATTACTTCTATCCTAATAACTCCCCTTAAAACTAATAACTCCCCCTTAATCTATGCCTAACTATCCCATTTTATACTTCTCCCCCTTTGTCATCAACAAAAACAAAGTTTAAATCTATACAACTCCCCCTTAATCTAATACTATATGACATGTGATTATAGTGATAGTGTTATCATAAATAATCAACACTTAATTCTAAAACTAAAACTTAGCCCTTAATTACTAACTATCCTAACGAGAATCCATATATGATAATTCAAAAATAAGAACACAAATCATTTATTAATTATATATTGTTATATTTACATTTGCGTAGAAAACGTAAGTAAGATCATATAACGATAAGAAAGAGAGAAAAGAAACAAATGTGTAGCCTTAACAATGGGAGATCTATGAACCGAGCAATTTGGGTAGTGGAAACAAAATATTTCATGTTGTTCGACTAGATTTCCATCCTTGTCAAAGAACATTTCGCCAACGCAAACAACTTTGTTGTCATCTTCAGCATGCTCTTCTTCCATGTGTCACGACCTGAAATTCAGTGTTCGAAAATCAACATCAAATACCTCACTTGTATTCGACTGCCGAAGATTCAAACATCGAAATCCAATTCGGATGGAGCTTATAACAACATTAGATTAATATAAACAGTGGAAACAAAATGAATATCATTGATCAACACCATAGATACAACAGCAGAAACAATATCATCATAATATCCATTACAACATTTGATCATCAATATCAGAGTGCAACACATTGATATAACAACATCATAATGATAACTTCACAACGGAACGACAATATAGTCTTCAAAAGGATCCAGTATACATCTTCTTCGATAAGGTCTTCAAAACTTCAACACTTTAAAGGTTACAAAGCCAAAACTTCCAAAATCCGATAGCTTCCAAACCAAAAGACTTCAAAATCCAGCTAGCACCAAAACACGGAAAACCAACTACTAGGCTGCCCGTATGGAAATTAAGGGCACCCAGAATTTAGAAAGGGAACAATAAACTTCGGGTCAGTCATAGGACTGGTATGAGTAAACAAAAATAGTTGTTTGTACAGAAACAGTTTATAAAGAAATTCGATATGCTTTTGAAAAATGAAACTATCATAAGGCCTCTCGGCACACACACAATGCAATCGCACACTTGGGGGAGATGAGGAGTGCTCCAAAGAGTACTCCGAGGGAGCGTAGCGGTGGTGCTGTAACGGCCCGAGACCTGGCTTTTGTCCTACTCTTATGATCTGATCGAAGCTCTCCTTATGATAGTCAAATATGCTTAATACGAGAAAATTCTTTTGATATTATTATTATTAATGCATAGTGTGAAAAATATTTCGAAAATACAATATTAATCTTATCCAACATAGGTACCACTATATTATGCCTACCGTAACTACCATTTAAGAATGGCAGGTTATACAATTGAAAACGTACCGAGTTCGTATTGGTAATTGGGTTTCCAACAAATGGTCAGGCTAAGGAACTTCCTACTGCCACATGGGTACGCCTCTGGAGGGACGTCTTGAGAACTTAACCAGCTCTCTGCCAACACAAGGCCGGGTTACCTCTGTAACTAGGCAACTACTACACGAGTATGCTATCTCCCGGCCGTTTGCGACCTTTATCCGAGGGCTCTCAACCATAAAGCAACAACCACACAGTAATGAGATTGCAGCAACAATATAGGTTAAGTATCTGGGCTCCATGCCATGATACCACCCTTTTCCAGGAGGAAATAGACATACCCTAAAGGGCACGACCCTCATAACCTTGCTGCATCTTTCCTATTTTGACCATTTCTGGTGTGTGAGGTAAGATGAGCTCTCGTCCACAAAGCTACGGTTTACACAAAAGCCTTGCTTTGATCAACAAATGATCAACAACACACAAAAGTACTCAGCATGCCACACTACCAAATTGGGAGTATATCACTGATAACCTTCAACTACATAACCTCTGAGCTTGTACGTCTCAGAGAAGGGTGTTAAGCTAAGAGAAAAAATTCTCCGCCACCAACAGAAATGTATTTGAAAGAAATCAGCTTTATATCTCAAAGTGTAGTGTCAGACATACAACCATACAAGTCTGTTCCAGGTTCGAACAGAACCGAAGGCACTTCGTCCAATAAAGGAAGAAGCCCTAGCAAGCTGGGTATCCACAATCCCGATTGGACTCCCCATCACATGTGGAGTTCTTTATACCGAAGCAACTCAGTGCAGAGACATTCGATAGGTTATCCTATCGTTCTAGAAGACACCTGGTATTCACCACCGTCTTCAAATGCTATCCATTTCATCGTATCACTATTCAGAATGGGTTATATGACACATAGTCCTCTCCTGGCTAATCGAATAGTGAGCGCTTAATTTTAAAACACGTGGATATATCATTCACAATAATTTACTATCAAGGTTCGATGTGGGTTCCGGATAACCAATTGGAATATGACTCCATGTCCCATCGAAATTCAAGTGTCGTTTTACGGGCCAATGGGTTTTCACATTCACACAGTAATATATTCATCACAGATATCACAGCTCAGCACAAAGAAATTCATATTTCATAGCATCACAATCACATAACAGAGATATAAATCCAATACATAGCATTCAATAATAATCAATCATCTTTAATTAAGATGAATAAATCGTGTGGTTTAAATTAATTAACCACATAATTAATTTCATTAATCATCTTTAATCAATGATTTAATCATCATTAATTAAAATTGACTAAGTCTTGATCACCTTCATTAATTAATCATTTCTTAATTAATTGATCCTTAATTATAATTAATTAAATCTTAATTACTTTAATTAATTAATTATTTCCTATTTAATTTTTCTTAATTAATTAATCCTTAATTGTCAATTGATTAAATCTTAATTACTTTTATTAATTAATTATTCGTTAATTAATTTTTTAATTAATTAATCCTTAATTGTCAATTAATTAAATCTTAAATACTTTCATTAATTAATTATTCCTTAATTAATTAATAATAAATTACAAATTAATTAACCTTAATTATTTATTAAATTAATCTTTAATATTAAATAATTAATTAAATAATTAGAGCATAATTACTTTTTAAGTAATTATATTAACAAATCATTAATTACTTAATAAATTAAAAGATAATTCTTTTAATCTTTATTAATCACTTTGATTATCTTATAAACCTTGTTTAATCATCATACTTATACGTTAGTTGCTTTAAAAGGTTAAGGTAGTTTGAATAACATTTTATCTTAATTACCCTTTTAATAACATTATTTATTAAATATAAATAATTTAATAAAATAATGTAAAAAAAATTAAAATTAATTACTTTGAAAATATCTTACTTAAATCTTGAATTGATTCAATCTTTTAATCAAAACCATTATTTGAAAACATGTTTAAAAATATTAAAAAGTTCGAATTTTTTTAGAGTAAAAACTGTTTTACGTGGTACACCCAAGACTGCTTCGAGTCATACCCGAGCAAATTGCATGTCTCCTTCGAGTTTTGTCGAAAATTAACCCGTATGCCATTTTTTCAAACTTAAATTTTGTATAAGAGTTGATTACCCGATACATACTTAAAACTACACAAGCTCGAACTCGAGCCATAACGCAAACTTCCCTAGGTTGTCTTCGAGTAAAAACTCTTCGTTCTAGACTCAACCCACTGACACATATCAGAGATATGTGCATGTGCACCGGAGCTCTGATGAACTCCAGTCGATTTCGCCACCTTCCACAAGTTCATGATCACCTGTACAGACCTTCAGTACACCTAGAACGACAAGTTCATTAGCCAAACACAATTGAGCATCCTGACCCAAACTGGATCAAACTACGATCACCAAAAATCGCTTCGTTCAACCACCGCTGACCATAAAAAGGTCACGCGACGCCAACTGAAGTTGCGCTCATCTTCAATGCTTCGATCGCCACCGGTGCGATCAGCTCTGGTGCGATGATGAAACTGCAACAATCAAGTTTGTCGACCGCGTTCAGGAATGGGTTAAAACCCTAAATCATTATCGTGCCAACACCATTTTTCTGGCGAACCCCGACCACCCAGCAAGCCATGACCACGATCCCAAGAACCCAAACTCCATTGATCACTTGAATTTGGTGAAAGAAACAACGTCGTTCATCCTCGTATTTCACAAAGGATATAAAATTAAAAAAATTGATTTTGCCTTTAAAAATCATTAAATTCAAAGTCGTTTAAAATCATATATTCGAAATCAAGAATTATGATAGTTGGATTTTCAGCATGTTTTGGGTTTAACTATGTTTTTAAAATTTTCCAGAGAACTTAAGTTAAATTTTCTTGTGTTTATTTTTAAATCATAATTCATGAACATGCAAACGTGTTCTGTTTGAATTTCAAAACTTAAAAAGGGTTCGAGACAAAGTTCTTGGACTTAAAACAAATTTTGGATTTGCAAGCCTAAAACAGAATCCAGGTTTATGTGCACAAACATGCACACCTCATTCAGGTGTAAATATATACATGCAATCAGACATTTGAAATTCAAGCTTTATAGCAACTAGTTCTAGATTAATCAAAAGGTTTACTCACCTGAAGAGTTTGAACAGAGAGGTTTGGAGATGGTTTGAAGGTCTGGATTTTGAAAATTGAAAACCTGGAAGCTGTTTTTCAATTTGATCCTGAATTTTTTTTATCTACAGCCAGTTGAGATAAATCTTGCTTAGTATTGATGGATATACTTACTTAATCTTTCAACAGCAAACTCAAATTTCAAATTCTTAAAAGATTACTTGCAGTTAAAAATTTTATGAAAACAGAGAAGAACTACTGGTCTGCAACTTGAAACTGAGATTTTGAAATTCTTGAGTTGCTCCTGATTTTGATTGTGTTGTTGAAGTTGAATCTTACAGGCTTGTTTTTGAAAGAAATTGAGATGCTTGAACTACTTGATTGAGAGGATTACAGGTTCTGATTTATGTATGCAGGATTTTCTTTTTGAGTTATGAACTAGAATTGTTTAGATTTGGTTAGTTTTGCTTTTGAATTTTTTTTCTTCTTTTTCTGGTTTGGGAACTTGTACAGGCTTTTGTTTCTCTTGCAAATATACAAATATCAAAAGAAATGAGAGGGAGGAGGTTTTATATGTTATATAGTTTTCATTTTCCTTTTTTTATAAATTTTCTTAAAACGAAATAATATGATGACACTTGTTCATTTTCTTCCTACATGGATTACACTTGTTAATCCCCTCTTTTAATTTTTAATACTTCTTCACTATAGTTATTACTTACTTAACATTTGTAATTTTTAATTAGAATAATATTTAAGATTATTTAAATTGTATTTTAAATTTACTTTTCCCATTAAAGATATTTGCTTTATATTAATACATATTATATAAAAGAGAATGTTTTGAAATTTAGATACATATTAAATGAATTACATATATGTATATATGTTTTTAAATCCAATTTATTTTACTAAAGCATTTATTAAAATTTTAAATTCAAATTCAAATATACTTATATACACATATACATAATTTAAATTCAAATGATTTTAAAAAAAATTTGTTATTTCAAATTTTAAAATCAAATGAAATTGAAATCTTATTCATACAATTTAACACTTATTTTGTTTGTTTTAAACTTTTTCTCAAATTAATTTCAATTTAGTTTTCAAAAATTCTAATTACTAATTTTAAACTGATAAAATTTTGGGATGTTACAGATTTCCCCCTTAAGAAAATTTCATCCTCGAAATTTGAAAGAGAGAGGAAAGCAAAAAAGGATATAAGAATACAGAAAAAAATAGAGAAGGGCTTACCAGTTTAGGCCGGAATATCCACTCTGCAATTGGGATAGGATTTCTACATGCTATCTTCAGTTTCCCAAGTGCAGTCCTTCGGATCACTGCTCCACTGTACTTTAACTAATTTCACAATTTTGTTCCTTAATTGCTTTTCATCACGATCCACAATCTTTATCAGTTCTTTTTTAATTGCAAAATTGTGAGTGATTACGAGATTCTGCTGAGCAGCCTTTTCAATGATACTATCTGGATCGCGCACATATTTTCAGAGGTTAGAAATATGAAACACATCATGCATGCCAAACAACCAGCTAGGCAGCTGCACTCGATATGCTAAAGGACCTATCCTTTCCAGAATAGGAAAAGGACTAATATACCATGGTGCCAGCTTACCAGTCTTCCTAAATCTTAACACACCACGCATTGGAGATACTTTACGGAAAACAGAGTCTTCGATCTGGAATTCCAAAACCCTTCTTTTACGATCAGCATAACACTTCTGACGACTTTGAGCCATTTTCAACTTCTTCCGTATAAAATCAACTTTTTCTGTGGATTCCTTAATCATATTCGGTCCAAGGACGAGTCTATCACCTGACTCGATCCAGCATGCAGGTGATCGACACGGATGACCATATAAAGCTTCAAAAGGAGCCATCTTGATACTGGCCTGACAGCTATTGTTATATGAGAATTCGACCAGATGCAAATGGTCCTCCCAAGAACCAACAAAATCAAGTATATAAGCATGCAATAGGTCTTCAATGATTCGGTGAATCCTCTCAGTCTGCCATCAGACTCTGGGTGATAAGCAATGCTGGAATTTAGTTTCATTCCCAATGCGGCTTGGAATGCCTCCCAAAATCTACTAGTGAAGATCAGGTCACGATCACTCACTATACTGCTCGGTATACCGTGGAGATGGACAATTTCTTTCACATATAACTCAGCTAAACTTGCTGCTGTGCGGGTAGATTTCACTGGCAAAAAGTGGGCTATCTTAGTCAAATGGTCCACAATAACCCAAATTACTTCATTGCCTTTTCGAGTACGGGGCAACCCGTTGATGAAATCCATCGATACTTGATCCCATTTCCACTTGGGTACCTCCATAGGCTGAAGTGAACCCGCCATTTTCTTTTGATCGCTTTTAATTGTTAACAAGTAGCACAGCGACTCACATATATAGATATATCTCTTTTCATTGTCTTCCACCAGAAAGTTCTTTTGATAGCTCTATACATCTCGTTAACTCTTGGGTGGATACTGAGTTTAGACTTGTGACATTCGTCCAATAATTCACGTTTAAGATCAGGAATATCAGGAACACACAACCTGCCTTTAAGTCTTACAATTCTATTCTTATCAACCTCAAAAATTGAATTTTCACCACGACGAATTCTTTTATAAATTTCTAGAAGAAACTTGTCTTCTTTCTTCTTATTGGTGATCTCCTTAAGAAGAGTAGCAGCGATGGCAAGATGAGCAAGAGTAGCATGCTTCCTACTTAAAGCATCAGCAACTACATTGGCTTTCCCAGGCGTATACAGAATATCTAGGTCATATGACGCTAGAAATTCTAACCATCGTCGTTGTCGTAGATTTAAATCTTTCCAGGGGAAGAGATATTTCAAAGATTTGTGGTCGATGAATAATTCGAATTTTTCACCTAAAACAAAAGAGTTCATTAAGTATATTTATTAAGTTAAGTTAAATTTCTTAAATCGTTAAGAAAGCTGAAAGAGGTTTTTACCCAAAAGATAATGTCGCCAGATTTTCAAAGCAAAAATGACAGCTAAGAGTTCCAAATCATGGGTTGGGTAGTTTCTTGCATGTGGACGTAATTGTCTACTCGCGTAGGCAATTAACTTCCTATTCTACATTGAAACCGCACCCAAACCATCACCACAAGCGTCAGTATAGACAGATAAACTCTGGTTCTCGTTGATAATAGCGAGAATAAGAGCGGTGGTTAATCTCTTCTTCAACTCCAAAAAAGCTTCGTCACATTTCGGAGTCCAATTGAATTTTGCATTCTTCATCGTTAGCTTAGTCAATGGACTTGCTATTTTGGAGAAATACTAAACAAACTTTCCGTAATATTCCACTAAACCTAGAAAACTTCGAACTTCTTTTAGAGTAGTGGGTTTCCTCCAGTCAAGAATAGCAGAAATTTTGCTAGGATCAACAGAAATTCCTTCTTCATTAACAATATGGCCGAGAAATTTAACTTCTTTGACCCAAAAATGGCATTTGGAAAATTTGACGAGCAGAATATTCTTTCTCAATATCTCCAAAACAATTCTAAGATGTTCAGCGTGCTCCTCTTCGGTCTTCGAATAGACCAAAATATCGTCAATAAACACAAGCACAAATTTATTCAATACTTCCCGGAACACACGGGTCATTAGATCTACGAAGTATGCTGGAGCATTGGTTAGTCCGAAAGGCATGACTAACCATTCGTAGAACATGTTAGGACCCCTGAAGGCAGTCAAATGAACACGGTCTTCGGCAATTCGTAGATGTTGGAATCCCTGGGCTAGATCCATCTTAGAAAAGAAACGAGCGTCGTGCAGTTGATCAAACAGATCATCAATTCTGGGTAAAGAAAATTTGTTCTTGGGGGTCAGCTTATTGAGATCGCGGTAATCTACACACAATCTCAAAGATCCGTCAGATTTAGCAACAAACACCACTGCTGAACCCCATTTAGAAACGCTAGGACGAATTATTAGCAAATCATCAGTTTTCTTGACTAATTCAATTCTTTCCCGAGCTGCCATCCTGCGACTTGCGTGAACGACAGGACGAGCATTGGGTACTAGGTCAATTCTGAATTCTATTTCTCTATGTGGAGGTAAGGATTTTACTTCTTCAAACACGTTTGGAAAATCCCGGACAATGGATATGGACTCCAGACTAGGTTCGGGATAACCCAAGTTATACATCAACTCATCTCTTTTAGGACTCGGATCTTCGCAAGAAATTTCAATGAAATCTCCAAATTTGGTTTTGTTCGAAATTGTTACAATCCAATTTGGCTTCGAATTTTGTTAGCCAAGTCATTCCGATTAAGATTTCAAACTCATTAAAATCAAGGACAAAGAGACCGATAGGGAATTGGTAATAAGAATATGAGATAGGAACGTCTCTACATCATAAACAAAGGTTTGCGGGACCTCCAACTAGATTCTTTATGCAAATGGGCTCGTCGACAAAATTGGGTTCAAGATTTAATTCATTTATAGCTTGTTGAGAGATAAAACTATGTGTAGCGCTCGTGTCAAACAAAACTCTAACAATTCTATCATGAATAGTAAGGTTACCTTCCAGAACTTTTTTCCCCTTTTCTGCTTTAGAAGTTGTAGGTTTATCTTTGACTGTGTACACCTTTTCTGTCTGAGCTTACTTCATTGTTGGGCAGTCTTTAACTTCGTGTCCCAATTTCTGACAGTAATAGCATTTCCTAGGTTTTGCTTGTACAAGTTGATTCACTTGTTTCTTAGGCTTCGTACATCTGCTCGAGTTATGGCCCTTTTCGAAGCAATTAAAACAAGTAACATTCCCTGCTAGGTTTTACTGATTGCTCTTCTTCTTCTCCTTACCCTGCCATGGTTTCTTGCCTTCGAACTTTCTTTTTTTCCAATTTGGATTGCTCGTATTTCCTCTCTCCACCAGGGCTTCTTGCATATCCAGGGTAGCATATTTGTACCCCAAATCGATTAAATCAGAAAAAGATTCTTTGACGTGGCCGGTCATCCTTTCGTGGAACTTCTTATTCATCCCACGAATGAACCTTTCATTTTTCTTTAGAGGTGTGTTTACCAATTCTGGACCGAAATGAGACAATTCGTTGAATTTGTTTAGGTACTCCTCAAATGACAAACTCCCTTGCTTTAAGTCCATAAATTCTTGGTACATTCGGGACATACCAGCCGATGGCATATAGCGCTTCTCAAATAATTCTTTAAATCTCTCCCAAGTAAACTTGCCTTCTGGCTCATATGCAGTAACTGTCTCCCACCATGCTAGGGCTTCTTCTTGGAGCTGCCAAGAAGCTATGAGTCTCATTTGATCGTCTTCCAACTTTACCCCTTTAAAAATTATTTCACATGATCTGATCCAGGCTTGGGCCTCGATAATCGACTCCTTGCCGGTGAACGGCTTACCACCAAGTCTTGAGAAGCTCTTATATAGATCAGCCAGATTCAGCTGATGTTGAGTAGGTATTGCTGCTTCTGCTGTTGGGGGGACTTGACCAATTGTGGTAGCATTTTCCCGACCCCTAGCTCTTCCTCTTCGCCGCTCATTCTTACTATCTGTAATTAGTAAGAAAACTTGATTTAGATATACAGGTAAGATATCTTAAGGAATATCATAGCTAAAAGAAATAGACTAAGAAAATTTAGGGTTTTGGTCTCGGGTTATACTCATTCTAGGGTATGCTTTACCCTATCTCTAATGAGCCTTCTAATGTGTTATACTCTGTAGCTAAAGTTCTTACCCAACCTTTAGCCCTGATACCACTTGTCACGACCTGAAATTCATTGTTCGAAAATCGACATCAAATACCTCACTTGTATTCAACTGCTAAAGATTCAAACATCGAACTCCAGTTCAGATGTAGCTTATAACAATATTAGATGAATATAAATAGCGAAAAAAAAATGAATATCATTGATCAACACCACAGATACAACACCAGAAACAATATCATCATAATATCCATTACAACATTTGATTATCAATATCAGAGTGCAAAACATTGATATAACAACATCATAATGATAACTTCACAACGGAACGACATTAGAGTCTTCAAAAGGATCCAATACACATCTTCTTCGATAAGGTCTTCAAAACTTCAACACTTCAAAAGGTTACCAAAGCCATAACTTCCAAAATCCGATAGTTCCAAACCAAAAGACTTCAAAATCCAGCTAGCACCAAAACACGAAAAACCTGCTACTAGGCGGCACGTGTGGAAATTATGGGCACCCAGAGTTTAGAAAGAGAACAATAAACTCCGGGTCAGTCATGGGACTGGTATGAGTAAAAGAAAATGGTTGTTTGTACAAAAACAGTTTTAAAAGAAATTCGATATGCTTTTGAAAAATGAAACTATCATAAGACCTCCTTGCACACACACAATGCAATCGCACATTTGGGGGAGATTTCTCCTTATGACAGTCAAATATTGCTTTATACGAGAAAATTCTTTTGATGTTATTATTATTAGTGCATAGTGTGAAAAACATTTCTAAAATACAATATTAATCTTAGCCAGCATAGGCACCATTATACTATGCCTACTATAGCTACCATTTAAGAATGGCAGGTTATACAATTGAAAACGTACTGGTTCTTATTGGTAATTGGGTTTCCAACAAATGGTCAGGCTAAGAAACTTCCTACTGCCACATGGGTACGCCTCTGGAGGGACGTCCTGAGAACTTAACCAGCTCTCTGCCAACACAAGGCCTGGTTACCTCTGTAACTAGGCAACTACTACACGAGTATGTTATCCCCCTGTCATCTACGACCTTTATCCGAGGGCCCTCAACCACAAAGCAACAGCCACACGGTAATGAGATTGCAGCAACAACATAGGTTAAGTATCTGGGCTCCATACCATGATGTCTCCCTTTTCCAGAAGGAAATAGACATAGCCTAAGGGGCGCGACCCTTATAACCTTGCCGCATCTTTCCTGTTTTGACCATTTTCGGGATGTGAGGTCCGATGAGGTCTTGTCCACAAAGCTACGCTTTACACAAAAGCCTTGCTTTGATCAACAAATGATCAACAACACACATCAGAATATATCACTGATAACCTTCAACTACATAACCTCTGTGCAGAATATATCCACAATCCTGATAGGACTCCCCATCACATGTGGAGTTCTCTATACCGGAGCAACTCTGTGCAGAGACATTCGATAGGTTATCCTATCGTTCTCGAAGACACCCGGTCTTCACCGCCATCTTCAAATGCTATCCATTTCATCGTATCACTATTCAGAATGGGTTATTTGATACAAAGTCATCTCCCGGCTAATCCGAATAGTGAGCGCTTAATTTTAAAACACGTGGATATACCATTCACAAATATTTACTATCAAGGTTCGATGTGGGTTCCGGGATAATCAATTGGAATCCTACTCCCTGTCACATCGAAATTCAAATGCCATTTTACGGGCCAATAGGTTTTCACATTCACACAGCAGTATATTCATCACAGATATCACAGCTCAGCACAAAGCAATTCATATTACATAGCATCACAATCACATAACAGAGATATAAATCCAATACACATCATTCAATAATAATCAATCATCTTTAATTAAGATGAATAAATCGTATGGTTTAAATTAATTAACCACATAATTACTTTCATTAATTATCTTTAATTAATGATTTAATCATCATTAATTAAAATCGACTAAGTCTTGATCACCTTCATTAATAAATCATTCCTTAATTAATTTTTCTTAATTAATTAATCCTTAATTGTCAATTAATTAAATCTTAATTACTTTTATTAATTAATTATTCCTTAATTAATTTTTCTTAATTAATTAATCCTCAATTGTCAATAAATTAAATCTTAATTACTTTTATTAATTACTTATTCCTTAATTAATTTTTCTTAATTAATTGATCCTTAATTGTCAATCGGTTAAATCTTAATTACTTTTATTAATTAATTATTCCTTAATTAATTAATAATAAATTACAAATTAATTAACATTAATTATTTATTAAATTAATCTTTAATATTAAATAATTAACTAAGTAATTAGAGCATAATTACTCTTTAAGTAATTATATTAACAAATCATTAATTACTTAATAAATTAAAAGATAAATCTTTTAAACTTTATTAATCACTTTAATTATCTTATAAACCTTGTTTAATCATCATACTTTTACGTTAGTTGATTTAAAAGGTTAAGGTAGTTTGAATAACATTTTATCTTAATTACCCTTTTAATAACATTATTTATTAAAATAAATAATTTAATAAAATAATGTAACAAAAATAAATAAATTAAAATTAATTACTTTGAAAATATCTTACTTAAATCATGAATTGATTCAATCTTTTAATCAAAACCATTATTTGAAAACATGTTTAAAAATATTAAAAAGTTCAAAAAAAAATTAAAGTAAAAACTGTTTTACGTGGTAGACCCGAGAATGCTTCGAGTCATACCCGAGCACATTGCATGTCTCCTTCGAGTTTTGTCGAAAATTAACCCGTATGCCATTTTTCCAAACTTAAATTTTGTTTAAGAGTTGATTACCCGATAAATACTTAAAACTACACGAGCTCGAACTCGAGCCATAACGCAAACTTCCCTAGGTTGTCTTCGAGTAAAAACTCCTCATTCCAGACTCAACCCACAGACACATATCAGAGATATGTGCACGTGCACCGGAGCTCTGATGAACTCCGGTTGACTTCGCCGCCTTCCACAAGTCCATGATCACCTGTTCACACCTTCAGTACACCCAGATCGACATGTTCATTAGCCAAACACAACCGAGCATCCTGACCCAAACTGGATCAAACTACGATCACCAGAAATCACTTCATTCAACCACTACTGACCATAAGAGGTCACGCGACGCCAACCGAAGTTGCGCTCATCTTCAATGCTTCGATCGCCATCGATACGATCAGCTCCAGTGTGACGATGAAACTGCAGCAATCAAGTTTGTCGACCTCGTTCGGGATTGGGTTCAAACCCTAAATCGTTGCCATGCCAACACCACAACGAATAAAAAAAAATTGAGCATTTTTCTTACGAACCCCGACCACCCAGCAAGCCAAGACCTCGATCTCGAGAACGCAACCTCCATTGGTCACCAGAATTTGGTAAAAGAAACAACGCCGTTCATCCTCGTATTTCACAAAGGATATAAAATTAAAAAAAATTGATTTTGCCTTTAAAAAACATTAAATTCAAAGTCGTTTCGAATCATATATTCGAAATCAAGAATTATGATAGTTGGATTTTGAGCATGTTTTGGGTTTAACTGTGTTTTTAAAATTTTCTAGAGAACTTAAGTTAAATTTTCTTGCGTTTATTTTAAATCTTAATTCATGAACATGCAAACATGTTCCGTTTGAATTTCAAAACTTAAAAAGGGTTCGAGACAAAGTTCTTGGATTTAAAACAAATTTTGGACTTGCAAGCCTGGAACAGAATCCAGGTTTATGTGCACAAACATGCACACCTCATTCAGGTGTAAATATATACATGCAATCACACATTTTAAATTCAAGCTTCACAGCAACTAGTTCTAGAATAATCAAAAGGTTTACTCACCTGAAGAGTTTGAACAGTGAGGTTTGGAGATGGTTTGAAGGTATGGATTTTGAAAATTGAAAACCTGGAAGCTGTTTTTCAATTTGACCCTGAATTTTTTATCTGCAACTACTTGGGAAAAATCTTGCTTAGTATTGATGGATTTACTTACATAATATTTCAACAACAAACTCAAATTTCAAATTCTTAAAAGATTATTTACAGTTAAATTTTTTATGAAAACAGAGAAGAACTACTGGTCTGCAACTTGAAACCGAGATTTTGAAATTCTTGTGTTGCTCCTAATTTTGATTGTGTTGTTGAAGTTGAATCTTACAGGCTTGATTTTGAAAGAAATTGAGATGCTTGAACTGCTTGATTGAGAGGATTGGAGGTTTTGATTTATGTATGCAGGGTTTTCTTTTTGAGTTGTGAACTTGAATTATTTTGAGTTGGTTAGTTTTGCTTTTGAATTTTTTCTTCTTTTTCTGGTTTGGAACTTGTACAGGCTTTTGTTTCTCTTGCAAATTTACAAATATCAAAAGAAATGAGAAGGAGGAGGTTTGATATGTTATATAGTTTTCATTTTCCTTTTTTTTATAAATTTTCTTAAAATGAAATAATATGATGACACTTGTTTATTTTCTCCCTACATGGATTACGCTTGTTAATCCCCTCTTTTAATTTTTAACACTTGTTCACTATAGTTATTACTTACTTAACATTTTTAATTTTTAATTAGAACAATATTTTACATTATTTAAATTTTATTTTAAATTTACATTTCCTATTAAAGATATTTGCTTTATATTAATACATATTATATAAAAGAGAATGTTTTGAAATTAAATACATATTAAATGAATTACATATATGTATAATGTTTTCAAATCCAATTTATTTTACTAAAGCATTTATTAAAATTTTAAATTCAAATTCAAAATCAAATTCAAATCTACTTATATACATACATACATATATATATATATATATATTAAATTCAAATGATTTTAAAAAACATATGTTATTTCAAATTTTAAACTCAAATGAAATTGAAATCTTGTTCATACAATTTAAAACTTATTTTGTTTGTTTTAAACTTTTTCTCAAATTAATTTCAATTTAGATTTCAAAAATTCTAATTACTAATTTTAAACTGATAAAATTTTGGGATGTTACACCATAAGGGCTTCTTCTTCTTCTTCCTCGCTGTCCTCTTACACTTGAACACCTGAAGATTCTTCATCAATCAAGATGGGATTGGCCTGATTGCCCATTAGAAACTTTTGCAAGTTTCTATGGATTTTGCCTTTCTGTTCTTGTTCTTTGGCCATTCTGATTTGCACTATTTGAATTTCTGTCATAAATTGCAGTGCATCCTTCAAGTAAACCTCCATTTTCATCACTCGTGCAAGCATAGTTCGTTGAAATGGTCCAGTAAAATGAGAAGGGAACGAAAAGGTTGAATTTTTATTTGATTTGGAGGAGGAGGCCATTGTTTTATTGTT
Organism: Allium cepa; assembly: GCA_030765085.1. NCBI lineage: Eukaryota > Viridiplantae > Streptophyta > Magnoliopsida > Asparagales > Amaryllidaceae > Allium > Allium cepa. The sequence goes on along the minus strand of CM060928.1, from coordinate 630,053,792 downwards.
TTCAGAAGTTAGATCAGAGAAAGAACAGAAAGAATGAACAAAATTTTGAAATAAGAAGAATATATAACCACCCATTTGAATTTTGGTGGAAAAATTTCAAAAGAAAAATTCATGATATGTCGACTGGGGTAAAGGAGGGTTGTCGACAAGGTACTTACATTTTTGCTATTTGGTTTATTTTAATTTAATTTTTAATTATACTTGTTATTTATATTCTATATTTCAGTTGTTGAGCAAATACCTAATTCTCTTCTTAGTTTAGTAAATATAGATTCATTTAAGGGTTTTGTTAAGATATAAGCAATTTGGTTCTCGAATTTGATATAATCGAGAGTAATTACTTCCTTACTTATATTATCTCTGAGAAAATGATGTCTGATATCAATATGTTTAATTCGAGCATGATGAGTAGGATTTTTGGATAAATTTATTGCACTAGTATTATCACAATAAATTGATGATTTTGAGATATTTAAACCAAAATCTTTTAAAGTTTGTTGCATATATATTACTTGAGAACAAGCCAAAGTAGCAGAAATATACTTTGCTTCGGTTGTTGATAAAGAAATTGTGTTTTGCTTTTTACTAAACCAGGAAATCAAAGAATGCCCCAAAAAGTGACAAGTTCCACTTGTACTTTTTCGATCTGATTTACAACCAACATAATCAACATCACAGTAAGATATTAATTCAAAAGAATCATTTTTAGGACAAAATAAGCCATAATCAAAGGTGATCTTATGATACGTTTTACAGCTTTTAAGTGGGTCTCTTTAGGTTGGGATTGATATCTTGCACAGAGACAAACACTATGCATGATATCAGGTCTACTAGTAGTGATATAGAGTAGTGATCCAATCATTCCTCTATATAATTTTTGATCTACATCTTTCAAGTGATCTTCTTTACTTAGGTACTCATTTGTTGCCATGAGAGTGGGTTTTCCACTTGCAGTAGTCAAACCAAACTTACTAACTAGGTCTTTAGCATATTTTTCTTGACTGATAAAGATACCGTTATCTAATTGTTTTATTTTCAATCCTAGAAAGAAGTTTAATTCACCCATATGACTCATCTCAAAATCTTTTTCATTATTTCAGAAAATTCTTTATTCATTTCAAAATTAGTTGATCAAAAAATGACATCATCTACGTAAACTTATTCTAGTTGAATATCATTTTTATTTCTTTTAGTAAAAAGAGTAGTATCTACTTTACCAATTTCAAAGTTTGATTGTAATAAGTAAGATCTTAGTCTATTTACCAGGCTCTAGGAGCTTGTTTTGGACCATATAGAGCTTTCTTAAGTTTGTAAACATGATTTGGTAATTTTTCATTTTCAAAAAGTAGGGGTTATTTAACATATACTTCCTCTTTTACAAATCCATTTAAAAAGGCACTTTTTAACATCCATCTGAAATAATTTGAAATAATTATGATTTGCAAAAGCAAGTAGAATCCTAATGGCTTCTAATCTTGCTACGGTAGCAAAGGTTTCATCACATCTATTCCTTCTTCTTGACAATAACCTTGAGCGACTAACCAGGCTTTATTTCTAATAACCTCACATTGTTCATTCATTTTATTTTTATAAACCCATTTAATTCCAATAATAGTTTTATTTTCAGGTCTAGGAACAAGTTCCCAAACATCATTTCTAGTGAATTGATTTAGTTCTTCATGCATAGCCAAAATCCATGAATCATCAGTTGATGCTTCTTTTGGATATTTGGGGTCAATAGTTGACATAAAAGCTACATTGCTCATTTTACTTAGTTGATTTCTAGTTGTAACAAAAGGTTACATATCTCCTAGTATATTTTCTATAGGACGAACTTTTAAAAGTTTAATTTTTTATTAGGATGATTAATTTCATTATTATTTTCAGTTGACTCTTGATTTTGAGTAAATAAATCCTCTTCGTCGCTTGTATCTTTAAAATTTTTAAGACTTTCATCGAATGAAACATACATTGTTTCTTCGATGGTGTTAGTTCTTAAATTAAACACTCCGTATGCTTTACTTCTATTAGAATATCCTATAAAGATACCTTTGTCGGATTTAGGATCAAATTTATCTAAGTTATCTTTTGTATTTAAAATAAAACATTTACTTCCAAAAATTATAAAATAAGATACCTTAGGTTTTTTTATGTGAAGAAGTTCATAAGATGTCTTATCAGTTAAAGGTCTAATTAAAATTCTATTTAAAATATAACAGGCGGTAGCAGCTGCTTCTGTCCAAAACTGTTTTGATAATTTACTATCTGAAAGCATAGTTCTCGCACACTCTTGAATCATCCTATTTTTACGTTCTACTACTCCGTTTTGTTGTGGAGTTCTTGGAAATGAATTTTTTTGAGTTATTCCCTTTTATTGCAGAATTTCTCAAACTTTTCATTTTCAAATTCACCACCGTGATCACTACGGATGGTTATAATTTTTACAGAAAGTTTATTTTGAATCCTTTTTGTAAAGTTCTTAAAACATTCAAAAGTATCACTTTTATGTTTCAAAAATATTGCCCATGTAAATCTAGAATAATCATCTACAATTACAAAAACATATTTACTGTGATTTATTGACTGAATTTGAGATGGACCAAATAAATCAAGATGAAATAATTCAAGTGATTTTGAAGTTGAAATCATATCTTTTAATTTAAAGTAACTTTTCTAAGTTTTCCTAATTGACATGCATCACATAAACTGTCTACTTTAAAATTCATTTTAGGGAGACCTCTTACCAGATCATGTTTTGATAGTCTAGGTAAAAGTTTGAAATTCAAATGCCCAAATCTCTTATGCCAAATCCAAGGGTCACTTGTATTTTCCAAAAGACACTGGTTATCATTTGAAACTTTCATACTAAGAATATAAATATTCTTTTTCCTAATTCCCACAAATATTATGGTTGAATTATTATCTTCAATGTGACACTTATCTTTTTCAAATTTAATTTTATATCTTTTATCGCAAAGCTGACTAATACTTAGCAGATTTTGTTTCAGATTCTTAACTAGCAAAACATTAGTAATAATAGGAGTTTCAGAGTTACCGACATTGCCCATGCTAATCACATATCCTATTGAGTTGTCTCCAAAGTTAACTAGTCCTCCATCTTTGTATATTATATCATTCATCATATCCGGATTACCAGCCATGTGTCTAGAGCATCCACTATCCAGTACCATTTATTCTTTTTGATCTGCACAAGTTGTCCATTGTGGATTGTTTCCTCAACACCCATAAAACATGTTTCCTGCATATCATACAATTTTGGTAGACAACTTGAATTTGAATATCGATTATATGCAGACTCATGGGCAATTATGATCTGAATATTTCTAAACTAGTATTAACAAGTTTTTTAAACATAGCCATTTTAAAAGCTTTTCCAAAATTCATACTATGAAATTTTGAAAACCTTGCTCTGATACCAAATGTAAGAATTGCGGATTACGGATCTTAAGGCTAGAATTAACACTAGAGGAAGGGGGTGAATAGTGTTTTAAGGAATTACTAATTCTTTTTGAGTTTATATTAATTTGAACATAAATGTATGCAATATTCAGACACAGATATAATCACAGAATCAAACACAGATGAAGATATAAAGTAAAAGCAATAAAGGAAAGAACGTACCAAATTTTATACTGGTTCGGAGTTACCCTACATCCAGTCCTGCAACACAAGTACGGATGTAACGACCCGAAATTTTCGAACCCGAAAATTTCAGATAGTTATGAAAAAGAAGAAAGAGGTAGAAGAAGAAGAAGATTAGAAACACCAACGTCTCTCATTCGCAGCGGATAAAATATAATAATAAATAATAACAGTTTACAAAGCATTCTGTATCTGTCAATTTCATTCTAATACATCAGAGCTACATATAAATATACAGACACAGAATATAAACAATCATCATGTCACAGATATACAACAATATAAATACAGCGGAAATACTCTATACGCTCTTGCCATCCAGCTCGCCTCCTGAGCTCTAGAACGTACCTACCTGAAAATCTGTAATACTCGGTCTGACCCGGGCATTACATCAAGTAACACCCGAGTCAGGCTGGAAACCAGCGTGAGTAAACCCAACTAACATAGAATACCAAAGCAACAACTTATATAAACTCGGGGTAACTTGTATTAATTTACAAAATCACAATTTATTATAAACATCACTTATTCCACTCATCCATTTTATAAGTACAAAAATTTAGATTTAAATAATCTAATTCATTTAAATCACTTCATTCCAGCCTATAGATTTCACATATCAATTTATAAAAATTCGAAGTGGTTTCGGTCATTTTCTAATACCCGAACCCGGTCTCTTCGAGTCTTATATCATCCTAACCCAAATTATCCAAACGAAATACACAACATTTCATATCAGAGATATCAACTCATTCAAAGCATTCAATACCATTATCATCCATAAGCAAAGCTTGATCGCTACCAAAATTAATTTAACTAATTTTAATTGAATTTCTAACCTCAATCACTTAGATTTCTTCACTTGTCAATTAATTAATTTCAAATCAAATAATTCAATCATCCCTTCATTATTCATCTTAATTAGTCAACCTGGATTAATTATCCTTCAATTTCATTCAAGCAATTATCTTTAATTAACTTCACAACATTTAACAAAAACTATAAGTAATCTTAATTACTTCATGAACCAATTAACTTTTTTAATTACATTAATCTTTAATTACTTATATTAATTAACTTCTCATAAGTCACTTATTATTGATTAATTCATCTTAATTAATCAATCTTTAATTCCATCATTAATCATATAAATTAATGATTTCCAATTATATTTTAATTTATCCTAATCTATTTGATTATATTAAATAGTTAATCATTAATAAACCACCAATATTAATCACTCTTGATTTATCTCTTCCTGTAATTATCTACCTTTTTATTTACTTCATTAAATAGATTAATTACTCCTTAATTAACTATCTTAATTAATCTCTTATTTAATTTCACAAAGCAATTATATTTTATTAATTACATTACGTAATTACCTATCAAACCATCCATTGATTATTCTAAATTAATTAAACTTAATAAATTAACTTAAACCTTAATTAATTAATCTTAAACCCTTAATTACTAAATTAATCAACCCAAATCATTAATTAATTGAATTAATTAATTATTCATTTTAATTACCCTACTATTTAAATGAATCACAATTCATTAAGCCCTTATTAACTTTAAAATGAAAACATTCTCTTATTCATAATTTAAGTTTAAGTTAATTTTAAAACTCGAATACTTCGAGTCAAGCAACAATTAACGCGAGAACCAACCAAAACCAAAGTCACCAGATCATTAGTGCACATCAAATCAATTCAATCATTCAATCCATTTATTTAAATTTAACCAATTAAATTTAAATAAAAACCCAAAAGAGTGAGATTTACTCACCTTTGATTTTGTATGTAATCCAATCCAAACCAGCTTGTTCTTCATTATTTTTGACCTCGTAGAAATATTATATTATTTATTAACATTTGAGATAAATCGAACAACCTATGTCCATTTTAAAATTTAATTAACTAATAATTTATTTTAGACTAAAAATTTCCCAAAAATAAGTAATATCACTTTTTCTTTTAAAACTCATATACTAAAACATAACCTATGTACATTTTAAAATAATCTATACATATTAAAAAACAGATTTATATACATTTACTTTACAGCATTATAAAATTCCCAAACCTTATCTATGTCAAATAATTTATGTTTGCTTTCCTGATTCCTATATACATACATACATACATACATACATATGTATGTATGTATGTATGTATATTAATGCAACTAAACAAAATTGTTTTACATCTTGTTGTAAATTAAAACCTTCTACATATAATTTAATCCTGAATTTACATTACTAATCAAGTTAAATCGAGAGAAGGGAAAAACGAATACCTCACTACTCACACGACCTGTCGCTCGCGAGATTTCAACCCAAATCGCCGAACCACTCCCTCCAGGCTCCACCGCTGATCATCCCTGACATGCCTTCGCGACTGCGGCCACGCATCACAATGCACCATCCCTTCTCGAACTCGAACCATCCTGCCTCGGGGTCACCATCGCCATCATCGACCCAAAATCAATGTCGATGTCGGTCTCGCTCCGACCCTCCATCACCCCAAACCACGCGTGTGCGGCCCAGAACATCCAAGGGAATCACAGAATTGTTATTGCCTTTAGACTAGCTGAATACATCAGTGTAGCACGCGTGCTCCCTGCCAACGAACCCCTCGCCTCAGATGTAACCCTAACTTAACCCAAAGTCGAGCACGCAAACGAAGCTGCCACTACAACGAACTCACCCCTCCAATCGTGAGCGAAATCTAGCCAATTCGACCCCCTTCTCCTCGCGTTCGATCGCGACCCCCCTTGCTTTTCTTTATTCGATTTTGATTAGGGTCGAATAAATTAGAAAGAGAACGAAAGAGGGGCGCGATTCTTATTAGCAGCCATTCTTATTTTTTTTCTTTTTTTTTCGAATGATTCGTTCTGGAAGCTTGAGGGAGACGAAGACGTATAATAAAATTGGGAATGGCTTCTTGAGTACGCTTGATTATTATATAATTGAATATTGAAAATATCTCGTGTTGCATATCGTGAAATTTCGAACTCCAAATTAGACATGCCGCCAGGCATTTAAAAGGCTTTACCCGTATTCCGAACACAATGGAACGTGTTTCGAAAGCTGATTTAATCGTTTGTGAAAGTTAGCTTTATAAATCGATTTAAAATATTCAATTATCGATTTTAATTTCAACGTGTTTCTCACCCGTACGAGCAAATGGCAAATCCAAACGCTATGAAAATTGAAATCCGATAATAACTAACTATTACGGATCTAATGGAACTAGTTTTGTCGAAATCCGAGACTGTGCCTCGGAAGGCTATTTTTAAATACGATTTAAACAATATATTTTCAAAACTTAACAAAACGCTTCCAAATTCAAGTTTAACGCTTTTACTATCTTCAGTGTTATCAATAATAAATTTCACAAGCCTTCAAATTATTTTTAATAGGATTAAAACTGAAGTGTCAATAATTTACCCAATTTCAGTTTATTAAATCCAATAACTCAATTGCTAAATAATAATAATAATAATTGAATTTAAGTTAAAAATTAACTTTTAAATATTTAAAATCAATTAATTATTTCAATTTAAATTGTTAAAATTCTGGGTCGTCACATTCCTCCCCCCTTAAAAGAATTTCGTCCTCGAAATTACTAATTAGGAAGAATGGTCTAATACACGTTTTCTATTTCCAAAACTAAACAGTTGTATCAACTTGCCATAACAATTTTTTTATAAAAGGCCCCTTATCATTCTTACTAACTCCCCAAACTCTCCTACAGTTTTCAAACAATACCCTTTTTCCCAATCATTTGAATTTCAATTTAAAACCAAATTTTGAATAATCAAAATTTTCTCAAAAAATTTTTAACTCTTTAAATTTTCGAAAATTTTTGTCAGCGTCTCCTTTGCGCGGCTAGCTCGGTACAACTACAAATGCCTCTACGGGCTCCCAAATTCTAAAAGAAAACAAAAGGCCATGTGGCTAGATAAAAAACCCAATCCAATTTCATACAGAAATTCAAATACATACCTTTTAGTCGGGCAATTCAAATTATCTCCTGAAATCAAATCCAATTTTCCTTTCCCTTTATAATACCTGCATATCTTACTTAGCCATAATATCCAATCGTAACTTTTCAAATCATTTTATACATTTCCTTACATAGGTTTCATATCTATTTCAAATTAGTTTTCCCATTTCCATATGATTTCAATTTGTCTTCAATTCTGAATATTAAATTTTATCTTCCGTTTATAACTGATTCATATCGTTATTTTAAATTAGTTTCATTCACAAATTTATTTCAATTTCCAATTTTGAAATCGTTTTGCCGCTAACAAAATTTTCTAGCTCCCAAAATTTTCGAATTTTTTTTGGCAGAGTCTCCTTTGTACGGAGGAGCTTTTGCAATTTGACCAGAGATATAAATATATATACATCGACCCACATGGTCGGAAAAACAAAAACAGTTCATATTTTCTATTTTTATTGCGTAGGCGTACCTTTATTTAGCATTTTAAGCAAGCGGCTTATTTATTTTAGCAATTAGTGCAACCAAAGCCAGCCAAATGGCCTTCAGGTACATGTACTTACTCAATTTAAACATATAAGCACTATATATATAAAGTTTATAACATTTCTCCTACCTAAAAAACTATAACACATCAACTCTAAAATAAATGCATTCAAAATAACTTCCACGAGCAATTTATATGTTTTCAAAACTAATTCAATTGCTTCCAACCAATTCATATACCATTTCATTAAATTTTTTGGTTTTCAATTCAACTTCTTACATTCAATTTATTTTTAATCCAAATAAGCTCATATTCAATCCAATTGATTTCAAACTCAAGTTATTTAACTTCTCTCAACCCATAGAATTTTAATTTCTTTCATTTACGTCAAACGACAATTCATTCTATGTAAATTTGACAATATTCGCTTAATAGAGTATTTATTTTTAGTCTATAACTACTTCAAATTAATTTCATCTCATCTTGTATTTAATTCCGTTTCATTTCTAATTTATTCACAAATCATTCATTGCATTTCATTTCATCTCCGCATTGGTTTCATTTAAAATTATTTCATTGAGTTTGACAACATTCGATGTTTATATTAATATCCATTTTCCAAATAATTTTACCCAAACTTTTTATTTAATAGTCTTCCACTCTACTTGAAACCAAGCTTTTATTGACTTAAGTAATTTTACTTCAATTTAATACGCCTCATAACTTAAGTTCATCCTGATAACCCAATTCCAATTAAAACTTTGATTTAATTTCTATTCAATCAGACTTCATCCATTTATTATTTCATTCAATTAACCCATTTATTCATCCCATTATAGATTTTTAATTCACCCATTTATTTCAATTTCGAATTTATTTTATTCATACAAAACTATTCTCAATTTATTTCTACTTGCCTGGGTTTTTGTTTGCAATTCAAACCATGTCTATTATAATTCACTTTCATTTCATTCGACAACACTTCTCTTATATCTAATTTACTTGCAAATTTTGTTAAATATTATTCATATCACACTGGAATTTTATTTATAATCCAAACCATCACTATTTTGATCCAACTCTATTTTATTTTTATTTTTACAATATCTCTTCTTATTTAGTTCATTATCAAATCCAAGTCGAATTCTATTTATGATTCGAATTCATTTCCAAACTCCATTATTAACTTACAATCCATTTTATTCAACCGAGTTAAATTTTATTAACGTACTCTATCAAATAATTATTTAGCTAATTAGCTTACCTCCAACTTTTTAAATAAATATTCGATTTTATTACAAATATCACTTCTTTAAATTTTCCTGAATTCAAAATTTTTTATAATTCCAGTTTGGATTTCTTTCATTTTCCAAAATTCCAACATTTTTAATTTAGAAATGCTTTTAAATTCTCATAATACTATTAAAATAGTTTTTTTATAAAAATACTTCTTATAACTCAATGTCTCAACCAGTCCATCCTTGTTCTCACAGAAATTCAGTCATACGTTGATCAGGCGTAGGACTGAAAATTTATAAGTACTTGGTAAACCCGTTTTCAACATCCAGTGAAAATACTTGGAAAATAATTTTATTGAAAATATAGAAAACAGTTTTTGAAGATAGAGGAAATATCTTTGGTGAGAATGCTTTGGAAATCATCACGCCCATCCATGGTCGCAGTTACATCCTGGGTTACATTGCCATCACAGCAAAAGTCCATGTAACTATAGGCACTCTGCGCCCCTCGATTACGCCATGGAACCCACAACAGATCGCAGTTACATTCCAGGGTTACGTTGCTATCGCAGCAAAAGTCCATGTAACTGTAGGCATCAGCGCTCTTCGATTTCCGCTGTTAAAATGAAACTTCTCCACTCCTACATAGGTCGCAGTCTACCGATGTAAAATCAAACGTAGACTGTCGGCTCTCAACAGCACACACGACCTTCGCTATGTTACCATAGGTCGCAGTCTACCGATATAAAATCAAACGTAGACCGTTGGCTCTCAGCGGCACACACGACTTTCGCTATGTTACCACAGGTCGCAGTCTACCGATATAAAATCAAACGTAGACCGTTGGCTCTCAACTGCACACACGACTTTCGCTATGTTACCATAGGTCGCAGTCCACCGATATAAAATCAAACGTAGACCGTTGGCTCTCAACGGCACACACGACTTTCGCATTGTTACCATAGGTCGCAGTCTACCGATATAAAATCAAACGTAGGTCGTTGGCTCTCAGCGGCACACACGACTTTCGCTATGGTACACACTGCTCATATTCCTCAAGAACTAGTTTTGCCCGGACTCCTCATAGGATCAAATTTAGAACCCCCCTTGGGGCTCAAGGCAGAACCACCCGGTGGCACTCCTGAGAAGTTCATTTCAAGGGAGCGCCTTTTTCCCCAGAGTCATCATCAAAACACTTTGTACTGTACACATATGGTATCTTTCAAATCATACACCTAATATGATTTCATACAAAGCTCCTTTACACAAAATCGATTATCCCAAAATCGATAATTCTCAAACTAGGCTTTCCAAATTCTAATATTGATTTTACCCAAAAATCAAAAGCCTTTCCAAAACCAAAGGCTTCCAAAACCTTTTCCATAATCCTCATAAGATCCTTTATATATATATATTCAGATATATATAATTTTTAAAACTTTGGATCATTTCAAACTTGTATAAAACTCCTTTTATACTTCAAACACTTTCAAAATCCTTTCCTTCTAGCAATAGATTTAAAAGGGAAGATTTATCTTATATAACGAAGATATATAACTTTGTTTATTCAAAATCAAATATTCAAATTTGATTACTCTTTCCAATATCTATTTCATTCAAAACTGTACGATGTACATTTATCATCCGTACGCTATACCAATTTGATCGCTCACTCGATCACACAATTTCACTTCCGAACTAGTATCGTCCACCCGATTTCCTAGTGCGGACTCAGATCTGGTTTCTTGATCAAAAACTGTCATTCTCCTTACATAGCCATAACTATGATAGAGAATATCCAGAACCAATCAACAATCCATATCCAGATTCGCCGTCGAAAATCAAGTGAAAAATCCCAACTCGGATCGATATAACTATCTCGAAATTCTATGCTCGAATCTGGATCAAACCACTATGCGAATAGAATAATATACGTACATCCTACGTAATTATCTTCATTGATCATTAACTAAATCAATTTCCTTTCTATTCACATTTCCTTGAATTTCTATCCACATATTTACAATTGCTTGAATTATCACCTCAATTCTTATCTCAGTTGGGTATTTAATCCATAACAGTTTGAACCCCGACCAGTTTATATTTAGAAAATAGCTTGAAAGGTCTTAAATAGATAAGTAGTTGAAAAATAATTATTAGTTTGCAAAATAGCTGTAAAATAGTTAACTAATTGTAAAATAGTTGGAAAATAGTTAAATAGTTTCAGAACTTTTAGATAATTACAAAATAGTTGTAAAATAGTAATTAATTTGTAAGATATTTGAAAAATAGTAATTAGTTTATAAAACAGTTGAAAATTTGTTAAATAGCTCCAAAAATAATCGTAAAACAAATATAAAATAATTTGGTTTTAAAAAGAAAGGTTGTATATATTAAATAGCTTGGAAAAAAATAAGTTTATATTAAAACAATTTATATCGAAATAGTCTAGAGTCAAAACTGTTCACTTCCCCATCTATTCAATTTAAATTCCCACTTCCATTTAAATTGACTCAATTCTAACTTGAATAACTTCAATTTTCCCTTGGAATTGACTTAACCCCAATTTCAAATCAAATTCCATTTGATTCTTACTTATTCAACTTTATTTACAGTTCCAAATTATTCAAATAATTTTGGACTAATTTCAAATTGAATCCGCTTCAATTTCAAATCATTTCAATTTCTGCTTGAATTAATCCCAATTCCCATTTAAATTTTAAACCTTCAGATTAATAACCTTTCCACTTAAGTTTGAAACTTGCTTCACTTTGGGTTTCACATCATATTCCAAAGAAAATTCAAAACTCAACCTTAGAGTTAATTTCATACTTATTTCCTTTAAACTCCAGGTTACCTTTAAATTTTAAACCACCCTTGGTTTTAATTTCAAAACAAATCCCGTAAAAATCTTCCAAACACTTCTTGTTTTAAAATAAGACTATATTTAAAATAGTCTGAATTATATTATTTTTTATTTTCTTTAACTCTTCGAAACAATTGATTGTTTCTAGACTTAGGTTTTAAAACTTAACAATTTTAAAACCTACTTTAATTTAGAAGTTATACTCATCATAAAAATTTACTTCATTTGGCTTACTTAATAACAAATATATCATTATTAAACACAATAACTATTTATGACAATATGATACCAATTCCTTTTTATATTATTCTTACTTCTATAAATTCAAGATTAAATTTTAGTTTGAATCCATTCAAACTTACCTTTGTTTGATTTTAAATTGATTGTATTTCTATTGCCACTTAATTTAATTCCAATTCAAGATTTCAATTTGGTTGTATTATATTACTTCTTAATTTAATTCCATTTATTCGACATCCAATCACCTTAATATTTATTAGAAGGAAATATTGCTTTATATATCAAAGTATATTTTTATATAAAATCATTTAAAAAATTTACATAAGAAAATAACAAGTACGCTCTCATATATATATATATATATATATATATATATATATATATATATATATATATATGTATGTACACATTCAACTCATTCTAGAGTACTTCAGACTCTATTTAATGAGTAATCCACACCAGAGCCAAGGTTCTCGCATAACCTTTCAGCTCTGGTACCGACTGTAACGGCCTGAAATTTTCAAACCTGAAAATTCCAGATAGTTATGAAAAAGAAGAAAGAGATAGTAGAAGAAGAAGAAGAAGATCAGAAACACCAATGTCTCTCATTCGCAGCGGATAAAATATAATAATAAATAATAACAGTTTACAAAGCATTCTATATCTGTCAATTTCATTTTAATACATCAGAGCTACACATATATATATATATATACAGACACTGAATATACACAATCAACATGTCACAGATATATAACAATATAAATACAGCGGAAATACTTTATACGCTCTTGCCATCCAGCTCGCCTCCTGAGCTCCAGAACGTACCTACCTGAAAATCTGTAATACTCAGTCTAACCCGAGCATTACATCAAGTAACACCCGGGTCACGCTGGAAACCAGCGTGAGTAAACCCAACTAACATAGAATACCAAAGCAATAACTTATATAAACTCGGGGTAACTTGTATTAATTTACAAAGTCACAATTTATTATAAACATCACTTATTCTACACATCCATTTTCAAAGTACAAAAATTTAGATCTAAATAATCTAATTCATTTAAATCACTTCATTCCAGCCTATAGATTTCACATATCAATCTATAAAAATTCGAAGTGGTTTCGGGCATTTCCTAATACCCGAACCCGGTCTCTTCGAGTCTCGTATCATCCTAACCCAAATTATCCAAACGAAATACACAACATTTCATATCAGAGATATCAACTCATTCAAAGCATTCAATACCATTATCATTCATAAGCAAAGCTTGATCGCTACCAAAATTAATTTAATTAATTTTAATTGAATTTCTAACCTCAATTACTTAGATTTCTTCACTTGTCAATTAATTAATTCCAAATCAAATAATTCAATCATCCCTTCATTATTCATCTTAATTAGTCAACCTGGATTAATTATCCTTCAATTTCATTCAAGAAATTATCTTTAATTAACTTCACAATATTAATTATCCTTAACTAAAACAATAAGTAATCTTAATTACTTCATGAACTAATTAACTGTTTTAATTACATTAATCTTTAATTACTTATATTAATTAACTTCTCATAAGTCACTTATTATTGATTAATTCATCTTAATTAATCAATCTTTAATTCCATCATTAATCACATAAATTAATGATTTCCAATTATATTTCAATTTATCCTAATCTATTTGATTACATTAAATAGTTAATCATTGATTAAACCACCAACATTAATCACTCTTGATTTATCTCTTCCTTTAATTATCTACCTTTCTATTTACTTCATTAAATAAATTAATTACTCCTTAATTAACTATCTTAATTAATCTCTTGTTTAATTTCACAAAGTAATTATATTTTATTAATTACATTAAGTAATTACCTATCAAACCATCCATTGATTATTCTAAATTAATTAAACTTAATAAATTAACTTAATAAATTAACTTAAACCTTAATTAATTAATCTTAAACCCTTAATTACTAAATTAATCAACCCAAATCATTAATTAATTGAATTAATTAATTATCCATTTTAATTACCCTACTATTTAAATGAATCACAATTCATTAAGCCCTTATTAACTTTAAAATGAAAACATTCTCTTATTCATATTTTAAGTTTAAAATAATTTCAAAACCCGAATACTTCGAGTCAAGCAACAATTAACTCGAGAACCAACCAAAATCAAAGTCACCAGATCATTAGTGCACATCAAATCAATTCAATCATTCAATCCATTTATTTAAATTTAACCAATTAATTTAAATAAAAACCCAAAAGAGTGAGATTTACTCACCTTTGATTTTGTATGCAATCCAATCCAAACCAGCTTGTTCTTCATTATTTTTGACCTTGTAGAAATATTATATGATTTATTAACATCTGAGATAAATCGAACAACCTATTTCCATTTTAAAATTTAATTAACTAATAATTTATTTTAGACTAAAAATTTCCCAAAAATAAGTAATATCTCTTTTTCTTTTAAAACTCATCTACTAAAATATAACCTATGCACATTTTAAAATAATCTATACATATTAAAAAACAGATTTATATACATTTACTTTACAGCATTATAAAATTCCCAAACCTTATCTATGTCAAATAATTTATGTTTGCTTTCCCGATTCCTATATACATACATACATACATACATACATATATGTATGTATGTATGTATGTATGTATGTATGTATGTATGTATGTATGTATGTATGTATGCATGTATGTATGTATATTAATGCAACTAAACAAAATTGTTTTACATCTTGTTGCAAATTAAAACCTTCTACATATAATTTAACCCTGAATTTACATTACTAATCAAGTTAAATCGAGAGAAGGGAAAAATGAATACCCCACTACTCACATGGCCTGTCGGTCGCGAGATTTCAACCCAAATCGCCGAACCACTCCCTCCAGGCTCCACCGCTGATCATCCCTGACATGCCTTCGCGACTGCGGCCACGCATCACAATGCACCATCCCTTCTCGAACTTGAACCATCCTGCCTCGGGATCGCCATCGCCATCATCGACCCAAAATCAATGCCGATGTCAGTCTCGCTCTGACCCTCCATCACCCCAAACCACGCGCGTGCGGCCCAGAACATTCAAGGGCATCACAGACCTGTTATTGCCTTTAGACTCGCTGAATAGATCAGTGTGGCACGTGTGCTCCCTGCCAACGAAACCCTCGCCTCAGATGTAACCCTAACTCAACCCAAAGTCGAGCACGCAAACGAAGCTGCCACTACAACGAACTCCCTCCTCCAATCGCGAGTAAAATCTAGCCACTTCGACCCCTTTCTCCTCGCATTCGATCGCGACCCCCCTTGCTTTTCTTTATTCGATTTTGATTTGGGTCGAATAAATTAGAAAGAGAACGAAAGAGGGGTGCGATTCTTATTAGCAGCCATTCTTATTTTTTTTCTTTTTTGTCGAATGATTCGGTCTGGAAGCTTGAGGGAGACGAAGATGTATAATAAAATTGGGAATGGCTTCTTGAGTACGCTTGATTATTATATAATTGAATACTGAAAATATCTCGTGTTGCATATCGTGAAATTTCGAACTCCAAATCAGACATGCCGCCAGGCATTTGCAAGGCTTTACCCATATTCCGAACACAATGGAACGTGTTTCGGAAGCTGATTTAATCGTATGTGGAAGTTATCTTTATAAATCGATTTAAAATTTAAAATTATCGATTTTAATTTCAACGCGTTTCTTACCCGTACGAGCAAACGGCAAATCCAAACGCTACGAAAATTGAAATCCGATAATAACTAACTATTACGGATCCAATGAAACTGGTCTCGTCGAAATCTGAGACTGTGCCTCGGAAGGCTATTTTTAAATATCGATTTAAACGATATATTTTCAAAACTTAACAAAACGGTTCCAAATTCAAGTTTAATGCTTTTACTATCTTCAGTATTACCAATAATAAATTTCACAAGCCTTCAAATTATTTTTAACGGGCTTCAAACTGAAGAGTCAATAATTTACACAATTTCAGTTTATTAAATCCAATAACTCAATTGCTAAATAATAATAATAATTGAATTTAAGTTAAAAATTAACTTTTAAATATTTAAAATCAATTAATTATTTCAATTTAAATTGTTAAAAATTATGGGTCGTCACAACGGATTTCCTTTCAAAATCAATTCTTACAATTACACCTTCGTTTTCAAGGCCACGACGTACACCACTCCAGATTCACAATCCTCTGGGTAGAGATACTTGATTTTACGGGCAACAAGTTCACCCGATTGATCTTCCAGGCTACAATCACACATTTTCTCGCTTGATTGATTATAAAGAAGTCTATAACTCTGAATAGCACTGGGATCTTGTTGAGATAGTTATAGAGAATCAAACCAGAGATGATCTAGTTAGATTCAATGGTGATTTTGGTAGAGTAATGGTAAAAATGTATATAAAGAAATGTGGAAGAAGAAGAGGAGTGAAATCAGAGAATCCATGAATGTAAATTCGTTTAAAACAGCCCCTATTTATAGTAGAACAACGCCATGTCCATTCGTGAAAGGATACGACAAATAGACACTTCCTTTGAAATTCAAACTTTTGAAATAAATTGTCACCTTGTCGATAAGGGTTCCTTGGGGTTGTCGACAGGCCTAAGTTATTTTTGGTAATTTGTTTTTCTTTGAAAATAACTTCTATCTTGTATTAAAACTATTTTAAACTTTATAAATATATTTAGCTATAGTTAAAATACATAAATAAGTATAGAGAATAATATTTTGGTATATATAAAATTTTACTATAATTTTATGTTTAATTCTAAGTATAAATATTAAAAGTAAACATATTATAATTAAAAGATAGTTTAAAACCAAGGATAACTTGACATTGACAATTAAGATTATTTTGAGGCTAAAAGTATTTTAAAACCAGGATGGATGTTTTTGATTTAAAAAGGAAGATTTAGAAATCATTTTGAAAACAAGATATAATTTTGTAAAACATTTGAATAAAAGTTAGTGGATACAAAACAACGTTCCACTAGATTTTTCGTAGGTTCCATCTTATTTAGGGTTCCATCTCTTTAATGGGCTCGAAGTGGATTTCATTCCACGAATAAAATGAAGTTTAAGATGTCAGTGCTTTTCTAGGAGTTTTAACAAAATTCCTAACTAAATTACTTATATTGAAATCTTGAACTCTTGATAATCTTGATACTGATGAGTCTTGAATTTTGATATCTTCAATCTTGAGTTTATCAGTTCTTAAATCTCTATACTGTACAGTCTTTATTCTTTTGGTACCTCTATATATATCCTACATATACATATATATCTAAACAACAATGTTAGTATTTATATTTTATAATCTTATTCTAAGGTTGTTTTCATCTAAACC